>CM026204.1:18693870-19098870 GCA_014839995.1 Xenentodon cancila | reverse complement strand
TATATATATATATATATATTATTTTTTTTTTTTTTTTTTTTTTTTTTTTTTTTTTTTTTTTTTTTTTTTTTTCTGGAGTTTCATTAATAAATCGTTTTTTGTTTTTGTTGTTGTTTTTTCCCATAAAACCTATTCAATTGCAGGTGGCGATAAAGAGATTGATGTGATTGATGTGTCACGGCAATGTGATCAGAAGATGCGGTTGGGAGACTTTGTCGAATACTATAACAGCCCTAACAGAGATAAAGTCCTCAATGTCATCAGTCTGGAGTTCTCAGAGACCAGGTGCATAAAGAGTTTGACCTAACAAGTACTCAGTTCTCAATATTGCTTCTTAAAAAAAGTGTTGAAATGTGTAAGCTGTGCTGATGACAAATAATTAAACAAAATGTATGTGTTGGACTTGTCTAAGGCTCTCAAACTTGGTAGAAACTCCCAAGATTGTGAGGAAATTGTCATGGGTAGAAAACCTTTGGCCTGAAGAGTCTGTGTTTGAACGGCCCAATGTGCAGAAGTACTGTCTTATGGGAGTGAAAGATAGCTACACTGACTTCCACATCGACTTTGGAGGCACATCAGTCTGGTACCATGTCCTGAGGGTGAGATTAGTTCATGTTTTAGAAACTTCAGTTATTTATATGTATTTTTATATATATTTATGAAAAACAGCATATAAATATTTTTTTTTCCTATGTATATATGTGTGCATGTGTGTGTGTACATGTGTATTTTAAAAGTTTTTGTCTGTGTGCTTTTCTCAGGGTGAGAAAATCTTCTATCTGATTTCTCCAACTCCAGCCAATCTTGCACTTTTTGAGCGATGGAGTTCCTCTTCTAACCAGAATGAGATGTTCTTTGGAGACCAGGTTGATATGTGTTACAAGTGTTCTGTCAAACAAGGAAACACCCTTTTCATACCAACAGGTAAGGCAGTGTATATTTTGTGAGTTATGGGAAAAATGGTTTCACACAGGCTAAAAATAATGCTTGATGTGGTGGAAATGTTGCTTGCTCTGTTTCCTTTGTGGACTGCTGGTCTTAACTCTTTGTCACAAAGCAATCCTAAATCAGGCATAATTTTGAAACCCTGGGTTAAAGGCTGGGCTCGTAGCGCGATTTCAGCGGTCTCAGACAACCATTGTGTGACAAAAGACAGATATCAAGCAGGGCCAGAAATCCTACTACTGTCTACTGACGCCCTAGTTATAATGTGACTAGAGATGTACTAATGCAACAAAGTGCAATTCCTTCAAAATAAGTGAAACACATGAGAAACTAAGTTTTATGAGACATGAAAGAATCAGATTTGGTAGTTGTGGTAACAGAAGTCAGCACTATGAAAATAGTACAATTTGTCGTACATAAGAGGCTGCAGATGCCTGTGTCACATCACAGTATACCATCTGCTCTCTTTACATAAACCATCCAAGTTTTTTTTTGTTTTTTTTTCTTTTTTTCTCCTAAATCATGACAGAGAAAACATTCTACTTTGCTGGTTACTTTTTAAAGCATTTTCGGCACTGCTGGTTACTTTTTAAAGCATTTTCGGCACACATAGAAGCTGCTACAGTGTTTCATTTTGACCTTTTGTTTGTTTACCACTGCGCATGCTGACGTACAACCGACATTCTTCCGCATTAGGTCGTAGCCTACCACACAAGGGGGTATCATCATACAGTGTGATCACACTGTTCTTGACGTCTTACCAAAGATTGAACAGATCCAAGTTGTACTGCGTGGCTTGTGTTGATATTAAAAGTAAAAAATTGTACAGCATAAGGCCAGCAAAGTTTTGTTCCATTACTCTTATTTTTTTATTATTTTTTTTTTCACGATAAAAAAATGTATTTGTAATTTATGAAAAGCCTGCTTATTATTTTTATTATTATTATTATTATTGATGTTGTTTTTCAGGAAAATATGGTTGCATCTCTGCTTGACCCTAACTAAAATGATGGCAGTATTTTCAGATTCAAATTTTTAATTTATTTATTTTCGGAAATTAATAGTGTTTTTTTTTTAATTTTATGCTATTTATGCTGTTGATGTTTTAGAACTTTTTTTTTTTTTTTTGACATCAACTAATAAGAAAGAGAAAATATGTTTACAAATTGACCAGCTGCAGTGTGGTTTGAATCAGATTACACTTATTTCATGTGTTTGATTCCCAGGGTGGATACATGCTGTGCTGACTCCGGTGGACTGCCTGGCCTTCGGAGGAAACTTCCTGCACAGTCTCAACATTGACATGCAGCTGCGGTAGGTTTTCTCAGGACTAATGTTGTCTTAACATATTACTTTATAACTTTTTGTTCCCATTATTAATAGTATTTAAACATCACTTATGGATATTACTTTTTCACAAGGAGATAAAAGCAAGGCAAAGTAAATGAAAGAGTTAATGAAACATTATTTGCATTTATTTTTGTTTATTTTTTTTTTTTCAATCAATGCTGTTGTTCGCCAAATCTGCCAGGACTAAGATTCTTCTAACTTTAGAGTCAGACAGCTTGTCCTATGTTTTTCACACAATATTATTATTATTCTTGTAATGTAAAGATTCAGGCAACCAGACATATGGCATAGGAAAGCAGACTAAATTTATGCTATGAGGAGTCAAAGGAAGCTATATACTTCAGGTCAGAGAGGATGGTGGGAAACGAGAAGGCAACTATTCATTCAAACTAATTGGGAAGTCGTGTCTTACCTAAAAAACCAACGATATCAGCTACTGGCTCAGCTGGCTGATAACATGTTGAGACTAGCAATTCATTCACACTCCAAATGGGAGTGGTTACAGTGGTGGGCTTGGGCGTGGAGGACCCAGGTTCAAGCCCAGGGCTGCCCACAATGGTAAATCACTGGGGGCCCCTGAGCAAGTCCCTTAACTCCCAATTGCTCCCCGGGCGCTGGTTCGAGCAGCCCACTGCAGTAGTGAAACTAGTTGATGGGTTAAAAGCAGAGGCCCAATTTTGGTGTGCATCGTACATACATGGTGTGCACGATGTCCATACTGACAAGAATGGTAATGAAAACAAGGTCTTATGATAACTTGTGGTGTGTACCCCTATTTATGAGATCAGCAATGCAGAACACAAACTTAGTTTTCAATACTTGCATAAACTTATCATTGATGTCAGTAGCGTTCTTTGGCAAGTATATGGGCTTTGCCACCTTCTTGGTAATCTGTACTTTACTCTTTTTACTACGCCATGCCTAAGACATCGTGGAAACTCAAATATAAACTGTTGATTCCATGTAGACAAGAAAAGTTGTCCATCTCTACAGAAGCAGTCTGCAATTATTTTTTGCCAAAACTCTTAATGTCTGACTTGTCTCATCTTTAGGGCATATGAAATAGAGAAGAGATTAAGCACAGCCGACCTGTTCAAATTTCCCAACTTTGAAACAGTATGTTGGTATGCCGGGAAACACCTTCTTGATACCTTCAGAGGTAAGAAAATCTATTGAATTGTCCATGTAGTCTGTTCATGTGAGCTCCTTCTGTACCATGCCCTTGCTGTTTATATTTTGATAGTATTGATTTTGTGTTATATTAACAGGATTGAGAGAAAATCGCAGACATCCTGCCAGTTATCTTGTTCATGGAGCTAAGGCCCTGAATAATGCCTTCCGCAGCTGGACCCGTAAAGAGGTAAGAATCGTACTTCCTACCGTATTACTTTGTAATAATTATTCATTAAACTTACTTTTTGGGATGTCATTTTTGACCAAACTGCTCTCTTTCTTTAAGTGCATGGTTTATATTTCTTCTTCTTATAGGATGTGATTGTTTGCAGAGTAATTAATTTGATTTTCAGGCAGATTTTATACAAACTTCAATATTGTATCAATTCAGATCCAAATGTTAAACTCCAGGGTGAAACCTTGATATCCTTGATTCTGGGGAAGTATCTGGGTATTTTGTCATATAACTTGTAAGGCTTTTCAAAGTTTAAAAAAAAAAGTCAGACATCCTTGCATCCAACATCAAGGAGTTGGTCAAAGCACAAGTTGTTATCAAACCCCACACCCATATTTCTGCTATAGTTTAAACTTTTTTTTTTTTTTTTTTTTTAGAAATCGTCAGATTTTTAGTCATCGCCTCATCAAACTACTAAAAAGCAGGGAGCCATATTTCTCACTGTTTTAGACAATTTCTGTTAAATTAATGTCAATATGTGTGTTATAGTATTTGTTAAACTGATAACTTTGTTATATATTGTGGAGGATAAGTGATTTTCTTCCTACACTCAGGCCTTAGCAGACCATGAAGTGGAGATACCTGAAACCATCAACACTCAGACACTAGTGAAGGACCTGGCTAAGGAGATTCGTCTAGTTGAGGTAAATTTAAAAAAAAAAAGGAAGAAAGAAAAACTAACTGAATTTGATAAATTAATGATCTCATCATTTCAGTCATGTTTTTAAAGGAAAATAATGTAGTTGCTTTTCTGTGTTGTCCTAATAATTATGGTTTTTATATATGTGTTGTTTTTTTTAAAGGATATCTTTCAACACAACATTGGCCGCACTGGACCTCAATTTCCTGGTGCACCGCTCTCCAAAGCTGCTCTGAGTGCTTCTCAAAACTCTGGACGTCCTCCTGGAAAAAAGAAAGGGCCTAAACCCAAGGAGTTGTTAGGTGGTCTTGGGGCTGCAGGAACAAAAAAGAAGAGTCAGAAAGGGTCACTGAAGGCAGAACCAGGAGAGCTCGACCTGATTGAGATCCATACCAAACATACACTCAAGAAATTTCAACCTGGCAAATCCAAACACAAGAACAAGGTATGGGGTTTGCAGCCATTCATGGGGTTTGCAGCCATTCATGAGGGTAATTGAATCATTCGATTGTATTTTTTGTGCCAAAATATTTATTTTGCAAATGCTTGTATTTGTCATTTGTCTTTCCAGTTGGAGCTGCCCTTGGAGGAGTTTGAGGGAAACTTAAAAAAAAGCAAACTAAAACTTGTGCTGACCAATGGAAAAATACAAGGGTAAGAATTACAGCCATTTGGAATGTATTTCTTGATTTTCCTATATTAAGAAAGTATATTTTGTTTTATTTTTAACTTGTTAATGTCTTTTTTTTATAGTAAGAAAGATGGAAGTAGTAACGGTGCAGGAAGTGCTAGAAACTACAAGCATCTTGCCACAGAGGGATCCAGCCTTTCTGACTTGGAGTCTGAGGATGAGTTGCAGATTGATGAAACTCCACCTCCACGACGAAAGGCTACTGGACCCGGGAAGAAAAAGGGACTAAGTAGTACGTATTTTATATTAAACAATTGTGTTATTTACATAGTTCAGTTATGTGTTGTCAAACCTGCATAGCTGCTGCTAAGTATCTCTGTTAAAATGTTCCTTCAGGTCTTCCAAGGAAGCTGCCAAGAGCCAAACCCTGTTCTGACCCTAATCGCATCAGGGAGCCAGGAGAGGTTGACTTTGACATTGAGGTGAGGTTGTCCTTTTCAAAGATGGCTCAATCACAACTTGTAAATCCAGTTCTGAATGCTGTGTCATTTGCAACGAGGGAAATGTTTTGATATGTTTTACTTTGTTTTTCTTTTGTTAAGGTGATTGCTTTGGTTGCTTATGGTTGCTCACTTTTGAAAGCAATATCTTTTTTATGAAAATAATTTCTTAATAAAAAAAGATATTGTTTTCAAAAGTATAAGATTAACTGAATAAATTTATATGAAAGCCAAGTAGATAGTAATGTTTGCAACATTTTAATGGTTTCTTACCTAAAAATAGCTATTTAAAAGTAGTGATAAATAAACACCATATTAATTATATTGCATCTCTTGTTTAATAGTAACAGTTGCATGTATGTGTATGTGACTTCAGGAAGACTACACCACTGATGAAGAAGCACTGGCTGCCCACGGAGTGAAGGGTGGTGCAGGCGGTATTCTTGATTTATTAAAGGCCAGCAAGCAAGTGGCTGGCTTAGACTCTGCAACACTCAGGTGAGATTGCTTTGATCCTTAGTGATTTCAGTGCCTAATGGTATTCTACAAAATATGCCTTTTAATTTTGTACATTGTAATGGTATAGTTTAGTTAATTTTAGGTTAATAGTGTTTGAGGCTATATATTAGTCACACCTCCTTTTAAAAACACAAATCTCAGTAACACCTCATAATTTTTAGAGGTCTTGAGCAGTTGGTTGACATGAATTCATCAATCTTTGAAATTTGAGTCAGTGCTTCAATTTGGATTTGTTTCTCAGTGAGGAAGCTCCAGCCTCTCCCAGCACTCGAGACGCCATCCAGGGTATGCTTTCCATGGCCAACCCCCCTTCCTCGTCGTCCTCTTCCTCATCGTCATCCCCCTTATCCATCTCTGGAGGCTTGACAGAGGGGTTGGGGGTTGTGAAGGAAAAGGGTGGCAGAGCTGTTTGGGTAACCGGAGGAGTAAAGAATACAGCAAATCCAGACAAGAAACCTGTCATCCAGCGACCTGGAAAACGGCCAATTAAAAGGCCAGCTCGTCATTTGAGTGATGAAGAGAGCCCAGATGAACAAGAAACACTGGGAACCTGTTTTAAAGATTCCGATTATGGTTAGCGACACAGTGACTCATGTGTGACATTCTGCAAACACTTCACAATGACTTTTTATTCCTTTTTGGTAAATGATAAGTTGTAATAATCAACTTTTTTTTTTAGTTTACCCTTCCTTGGAGTCTGACGAAGAGGACCATACCAGCAAAGCTAAAATGAAGCGGAAGAAAAACTGGGATGACACACCTTGGAGCCCAAAAGGTACCCATTTCAATTGAGCAGCAAGACTGGATACATTTTTAAAATGTATTTATTTTTTTTGTTTTTACTTTTTTGATGGTTTATCTTTCAATAAGTTATTTTCATTAACAGCAAGGGTGATGCCCACCCTTCCTAAACAGGATCGACCAGCCAGGGAAGGGGCAAGAGTCGCCTCTGTAGAAACTGGCCTCGCAGCAGCTGCTGCCAAGTTGGCACAACAAGTGAGTTTAGAAAGAAAACACATTAGTCGTAGAAGTATGCTCCAAGTGAAAAATGTGGAGTAGAAAACGTGAAGAATCCTGGTTCTTCTTTGTTATAATTTAGGAGCAGCAAAAACCTGCTAAAAGGAAGTACACCAAAAAGCAGCGTCCTCCTGCTCCTGTCGTCACTCTTCCCCCTGTACAAAGTGAGCCCACTCCACCCTCCCCTCCACCTGCTTCAGAGTCGGCAGCAGATGTTAGCCCAGACAGAAGGATGGATTATTACTCTGCCAGTCTGATGGACCATGAATACACAGCAGGACCAGGACCATTTGGCTCTGGAGGTCCTAGGGGCAGCGGAGCCATGGCTCCTGGGGTGTTTCTTACTTCTCGAAGACCTTCACTGTCGCCACAAAATAGCAGCTCTCATTCAGGGGCATCCCCTGCAGGTTTAGGCAACCAAGGCACAACAGGAGTTGGCCAAGGTAAGCACAAAACCTAACATCTTAACATAAACATTAACAGGAAAGGTTACATATTTCTGTGACACCTTATATTTAATCTCTCCCTCTTTTTTTTTTTTTTAATCAGGCAAACGTCCAAAGAAAGGACTTGCTACTGCAAAGCAAAGACTTGGAAAAATTCTGAAAATTCACCGCAATGGTAAACTTCTCTTGTGAGAGAAATTGAAAATCTTACTGAAGACATGGTAGGAATGAAGAAAAGGCCTCTGTGAAGTATGTCTGAAGGACTTGGAGATGGCTATATTTTGTACTTTTGATAAATTTGTTTACTATTTTCACTTGTTATTGAACCTTATCATATCTTGTTCTGCCCAACTTCAGTTATCCATATCTACATTAAGGTATTTTAGAGGCATCTCTCTCATTTAAAGGGCTTTTATACACCAAACCAATTTGAAGAACCAGGGGCAAAAAAGAGTCCCTCTTGTGTGTTCTTAAATTACCCGAGTTTAATTTAAAAAAAAAGAAAGGAAAAAAAAAAGGAAATAAAAAGATTCTTTTATGCACTGCAAAAATGGCATCCACCTGCAACTTGGGAGGTATGACTGACAGCTTTTCAACTTTGAAGTGCAAAAGGGAAAAAATTGTCTTTTTTTTTTTTTTTTAAGAAAGTAAAAATGTAAACAGTAATTTTTGATTAAGGTCAATTTGTTCTTAATTTCATGTCTTAGCATTCGACGTAGATCTAGGTAAGTTAGCCATGTTTGACAAGTGACTAGATGCAAAAACTTGTATTTTAACTTAAATGAATGCATATGGATGGTTATGTACATGTATGCTTTCATTGAGCATGATTAGAAGTACAAAACCGAAGGGGCATTGTATATTGAAAAAAGACAAACACTATTGATTCCATCAGGTGTTTGTCAGCTTGGTGTATAAGGGCCCTCAAGAAATTACTGTAATGTGCTGGAGGCACATTTAATGTAGTAAATATTTTTTCAGTTTCACTTATCAGTAGGAAATTGTGTGAATAATTTGCAAAGACATAAAAAGTTAATCCACACAAGTTGTCAAAACAGATTCTTTTAAATTCATTTTAAAAGAAATAACTAAAGTTTTTTTTTTTTGTTTTTTTTTTTGACATTGTACTGTCAATTATGCATTTTAAAAAGGGAAAGAAAACTCATTGTCTTGTTAATTGTAATGTTTGTACAGCCCTTCATTCTGTGCACATATTTGCAAACATACACAGTCAGAATGTTGGAATTATACTAAGCTGTGTTTTGTTTTCTTCATAAACCATATGCAGTTTGTTTGACCGGTGGATTTCAAATCAGCTGTGCAGACAGTAAACTACATTAAATGATTCTTGCAGCTCTAAACATGACATTTAAAGTATTTAACTAATTCCAAAACAACATATGGGTCTATTTATTTTTTGCATATTTATTTAATATGGCAGAATGTTGAAAATCCCTGGGTTGTTTGAAATTGTCATGTTTTTGCATCCACATCTTCATGGTCTGTACTTTAATTAGCTTTCAGCCACTTAAAATCTAAACTAAATCTGCGTCCATTGCTCTGTTTAAAAAATCTTAGTTTAGGGTTTCATTGTAAATATTTGTTTTATATACGCACACATACTTTGAAAAGGCAGAAAAAAATAGAACATTAGAATAGTTTCCAGCATGTTGCCGTAATTTGAGCCCAAGTGTTGGCATCAGTCTTGGGTCAGATGTAAAGATCTGCTTTCTTATCACAGAATGTACTAGTCATAAAACATTGGAGGAGGTGTAGATTTAAATGAGTGAAAACTTTGTGAAGGTGCAGGGTTTGAATTTAGATGCGTGTATATATATGTTGTAATTTAAGTTCTTTTATAGTTTAAAATAAACAACTTTCAGATCTTTTGTAACTACTTGTACATGATACGATGCTGCACTTGGGGAAACATGATAGCTCTTTTTTATATTTGTATGCAGTAACTGTCATGCTTTGTTCATGTTGTCTTGTTAGTGTATTATTGGAAGTGTGCTGGAAACAAATGCCCCTGATAGATTTCATCCATTTAGTTTTATGTTATTTGTTTATATTCTCCTTTGTGTATAATGTGCGTCTTAAACATGATGTGCTTCAATTCGATCTGAAAATATAAAATTTAACTTGTGCTAAATTTTTTTTTTTTCATGGAATTTATTTGAGAACTAAACAAAAAAAAAGTGATTTCTAGGCAACATGACTGGTTTTGTGTTTGCTTTACTTCACTCTACTAGGAAGGCCAGTTGTCATGCCAGTTAAAGTTGTATTTAGGAATTTTTCCAGTAGCAATGTCTTGTATTAAACACATCTTCGCTTAATTTTCTCCAATTGTTTAAGTACTTTTTTTTTTATTTGTGGAGAACAAGATGGTACTTCTTAATGGTAAATGTTGATTTCCGATTTTTCATTTTGTACAAATTGATGTAATATTTTCATACAAAAATATGATTCCATTGCTCAATTTTAGAAATAATTCACTGTTCAAAAAATTAGGATAAACACTTTAACATTTTTTTTTAGGCGTTTCATCCAAATTGTTTGAATACACTTTCATATTAAACTATATTTTTCATAAATTCCAGAGAATTCTGCCGTGTACTTTCCTGTGCACATGAACTTAGAAGGACGAGGCTGGAAGTAAGCACTATAAGCTGCCTGGATAAATGAAAATATAAGCATTGTCTTTTTACAACAATTATAAGGGAGTGCCCTGGATGATCGCCAGAGTGTGTATTCTCGCGATATCTGAGCCACCCTACCACACGCTAGTGCAAGATGGAGAGGCAGATGTAGCGATTTCGAGGTAAGCAGAAAGACTCGACTGGTGCGATTTCGGTTTTGACCGTCTTGCGGGACGTTGTTGATTCCATACCAAAACCACCGGCGTCCATTCGCCGTCGATCTCTTTAAAGTGAGTCCACAAACTTAAGTTTGTTCTGTTTTAAGGTGAAGTATGAATTCCCTGCAGTGTAAACCGCCATTTTTAATGTAGCCATGATCTCACGGATGGAGCATTGTGCGCAGCTCTAATTGCTAGCTAGTTAGCTCGCGCGAAGCCCTGAAACGCGCACGCCGGACACGGGCTCGTGTTCACCGATTATCGGTATGTACGCGGCTTCGAAAGTCCAACCCTGATCGTCGCCCGTCGGACGGTCGCCCCCTTCGGTTACACGGTACAGTTTCAAATGCGGGTCAAGCAGGAAAGTTGACTTTACATGGACTGCTAACGTTAGCGGGCGAAGCTAAAGCGAAGTAACAAACGTTAGCCGAAACTGCTAGTAAAATGTGCTAACGTCATGTAACTAGCCGTAAACTCCTGAGCTGCGCAGTCGGCTACGTAAATACTCAAAAAGCAACTTTAATCAATGCAGATACGTCCACCGAAGGTGACTGGGAACCCTGCGGACTACAATAACAGCGGCGTTTGACTTCAATGCATCTTATTGTGTAAGGTTTTTTTTAACGCTCTGACTAGCATACGGCGTAAGTTGAGATGAAACAGGACGGTGGGATCTGTTAACATGGAAAGGAGGAGCGACGCACTGTCAGATAGTTAAACAGTTGGCCAAAATGTGCACATAAAGCATTTGGCGGCATGTAGAGGAGGCTGTGAGCAGAAACGGCCAGAGCTATTTTAATTCAGATTCCCAAGCCACATAGTTACACCTGCTCGACTACTTGTTAACAAAACACACATCTAATCAGTCAATTGCGTGCTAGTTACACGGTACGTAGAGGCATGTGATATTACTGCAGAAGTTAACCTTTTGGGATGTGGTGGGGATTTTTTCTTTTTCAGGAAAATACGCCAAAAAAAAAAAAATCTAATTAACCTCAACCTGTTAGGCTGTAAGAATGAACAAAATTTCAGGGTAATGTTACCAAGACTTGCTTGCATGTATGCCTCTATTAATTAAGCCATGTCTAATAACAAAGGAACACTTCAGCCTGATAATGACAAGATCTGTCTAAGAAAGGAAAATTTGGCAGAGTTGATAAACAGAACCTGTGATACTGGTCAGAATTGTGATCATCGTCATCCTTTTATCCCCTGACCATCGCAGCTCACATGACACAAGGAGATGTGGACATACTGTAAAGAGCCTTGCTTTATATTTTCGGTTGTTACGAATTACTCTATAACAACATTATTACAAAAGATATTACCTTTGGAGCAGGGGGGTACTCCTAATTCTGGCCTCTTAGTTAATTGAATGAAATAATACACATTGTGATATCAGAGGAATTTAATTTCCATATTGTTTATGGTGATTCTATAAAATGCAGAATGCATATCATATCAAATGTAGCAATGTTAATGTTAAGAGAGATCTGGCCAACTCATAATAAGACTTATTGAGCTCTCTAGCCAATTTGATTGGCCTAACCAAAGCATGCATAGGTGGGTTATTACAGGCAAGTATGAGTTGAGCAATGTTGCGTTGTAAAAGTCTTGGTAATTTTGCATTTCCTACTGATTACATTTTCATGGGTAATAATGTTTTATTTACGAGAGGTATTCATTGAAATAAGCAATTGAAATAATAATAATGTCATAGGCTAAAGTGTTTACAATTTACACCCAAGGAAGATGTTAAATAGTTTACCAAATTCCCCAGACAGAACTTGGTGGAGTGAAAATAGAATGATGCTTTCCTCACACTGACTACAATAATCTAATTTTTTCTTCCTTAATTGTATACTGTTGCCAAGATGGTAATTGCACTCATTTTGCAATTTTTATTTTTGTCCATATCTGCTCTCCAGTTTCTGTAAAATGTTTTTAAATAGAAAACTTTGTCATGCTAACAGTTGACAAGTTGCATGTTTTCTTACTGATTGATTCATTTTATGTATTTTTAGGTTGTTTAAAGGAACTGCAAAGAAGACTGAAGATGAGAACGATGGAGTTATTGAATCAAAGCAGTTTCTGGTATGTGCCTCTAACATATTTGCTTCATGTAGAGGAATGGCTTTGTTGAACCACATTCATGCAGTGCAGATTAAGTCATTTGCTGTCAATGTGCCACAATTCAGTTCTTTTATAGAGCTGTAAATTAACATTGTTGTTTAGTTAATATCACAAAGGACACATTATAAAACTGAAGAGATTTCTGGCAGTTTATCTGAAATAGGCTTTATCTGATATTTTTTTTTCTTTTTAGGAAAGCAAGCTAAATATTATTTGCACAACAATAACAAACATAAATGATCAAATCCATGGCATTTTCTTGCCAGAGGTGTTGCTTTTGTTTTGAATTTTAGAAATAAGACATTATTTACAAAACCATTTAAACATACACTGAGTGGACATTTAAGAGTCGTGACCAAATACAACTATGAAGACAAAATATGTGAGAAACTGCTGGAATATGCCCATTGTGTAAAGATGTAACTGAATGCTCCAGGTTTAATTGAAGTAAGCAAGTTAAACATATTATAAATGTGTGACATACGAATGTCTAGTACATATATACTGTAGCACTGGATATGATATTTTAATTTGTTCTTGTCTCTGGTGTTTTTTGTAAAGATGTCCCTGTACCAGCAGTAAGAACAGATTTATGGAATAGTTCTTGGTAAAAATGGGATATTTAACAACACTTCCACATTCCTTAAAACAATTTAATAATAATAAGACATCGCTGTATTTTCTTAACAATAGTGTGAATGAATTTTTTTAACACCTTCAGTCAGTCATATACATCATATGGCATGGTTCTGGCTATTGTGTTGCATATTTAATCATATTCAAATAACAGAAATAGTCCTAATTTGTCTAACTTGTTCCACGTTTTGTAATGGTGAACTATGTTGAGGCTTTATTTGGATTTGTTTTTTGTCTGGTTATGTCTTGAGAAATGTGCTGCAGTTATGACTATTTGATCAATGAGTATGATTTGCTATTGTTGAAGGTCGTAGTTGTTTTGATGACAGTTTAAAATCATAGATTACTTAAGTCTGTTTTTTTGTCCACTGTTCTAAAAAAAAACATACTTATTGCTTGCAGGATGCGTGTAGAATGAAATATAAAAACGTGATGTGGACCTTTTGTAAAGGCTAATGAAAAAACTTCAGAGCACTATGGTGGCCAAAGCCCTTTTTTAACTTGTATTTTGATCTTTTGCTGGAGGTTGAACTATTGAACTGCATTAAATGTTAAGATAAGGCACCCAGATTAATGCACATTGATGGAAACAGCAGTGGCTATTCATTGCCAGAACTAACGTTATTCGTTTTTTGCACACTACCCAGAGTCAAAGATGACTGTGCCAACGGCTAATGCTCATGAACTGTGTCAGGCGCGGATACAGTAATACAACGGACGGATAAATGAACTTCTTAATCGATTCGGCATCCAACTGTCAAATTTCATTCGCGAAAATTACAACAACAACAACAAAAAAAAAAAAAAGAATCGCAATGTCACGTTAGACCAATCCGACAGTGATTCAGCGTGTTATTGTGCGGTTCTGCTTGTTGTTCAACCGGCGGTAGCTGGCGTTGCTAACTAGCGCGTGCCCCGACTGAGTAGCGATAGAAACGGAGCACCCACATCTAGAAAAGTAACGGTACGTTGTCGTCTCGGTATATGTAACGGATATGAAAGACGGCATCGCTGCTTAGTAAGTGTCGTTTAGTTTCATTTTCTTGTCCGGGCGGGAAGACGCAGGAGTGTATGCTTGTTTTGCGGCCTGTGCAGCCCCGACCTAAATTGGTCGGGAGACGACTAGTAATCTTGAGACCTGGTTTGACAGCTGTAGGACAAACGGCTAAACGGCGTCTTGTTTTTGTCGGTAACATTTCGCATGAGAGTTCCTCATAGCACCCGGGACTTCCGTGGGACTTCGCAGACTTTTAGAGCGCCTAGCACGGTGAGATTTCACGGGGAAATCGTCTGCTAATATTGCCGGTAGCTCGCGGTTAGCTGGTGCGGTGGATACATCATCTCCTCAGCAGACGTTGTCGTGTTGTTTTTATTATTACGTTCAGCTTTTCAGCCCATTTGTTTTGTTGGACGTGTTGCTAACTAGTTACCCATCTGATTCGTGTTATTTGTGAGTGGTAACTGCCGTTAAGCCTACGAATACTAACTTGTTAACGTTAGATAAATAACATAATGCTTCTGCTAATGTGACGTTAGCCTGGTAGCGGGGTAGTTGAAACTTCGACCTATCAGAGTATAGGAGTATAGTATATATTTAAGTAACCTACTGTTAAATCGACAGCTGACTTGAGTATAAAACGCCTGATAAATGTTGTAATCAAATTGGGCCGAACCTAATTCAATTAACTTTGTGTCGCATGTTGCTGGCTGGCCACTAGCTAATGCCTCCCCTCGATTTGCGTTGTGATGACCACACATCTCGATAAACTTAGCAAACGTGGTGATACAATTACTCTTTATTTGATGCTTGTGACGAATCATTTGAAAGCCACTACATAGTGTTTAAGAAAGGTTGAAGTAGTCGACTCCCTCTGTTCAGTCAGTGTTTATGTTGGATGTATTTTTTGTAAGATGTTTATGTACCCTGCCATGAGCACGATGTTATCAAAATAATACAAATAGTTACCTGTAAAGATTTTATGAACCGTTGTTTGTTAGCCAGTGTACTCTGGGCTATAAGTTCTGTTTTGTATGATAATGTCTGTCACACTATTGCTAGTTTAATACAAGTGTTTGTTTTGCAGGTAACATGACTGGAACATGCTGTGAAGAGGGTATTGCCAAATCATTTTCTGTAAGTGCATTTCTGTTTTCAGGCTTCAAGTTCATTTGGAATATTTGTTTTAAACTTCAATGACTCTTGTTTACACAAGTGAAATAGATTAGATCAGTGTTTGGTTTATACACAGTCTTAACTCTAGAACTCTGGAATGAAAGACAAAAGTTGGCATCATGTGTTGTTTTGTGATGTGCATTTTTTTTTTCAAAGGAGTAGCAAATAGAGATTACCTACAATGAAGGTTGACAGAAGCAAGTTAAAGAAAACTCCTACAGAAGCTGTGAGTATGCATATTTCTTGCCATGCGGTTTTTCCATTTGTCTAGCTTCACTAGTGCCTGTCTTTTAATAAAGCTGGAAGGCTCAGGTGTATCAGGAGTATACAGAAGTCAAAAATTACTTAAGATCACGTTTTTATGTTGTGGCTCCTGCTCACTTGATATATTCAAAGATTGACATTACCAGGAAGCCCTTACATACTGTCTTTCCTTTGCAGAACACCCACCCCATGTTTCTCTTTTTTTTTTTTTTTTGTTTCTTTTTTTTGTCACCTCTTGGGGTTGACAAAAGGTTTAAAAAAATGACAGATCAGTTGTGTATGAATGGGATCACCACTCCCTTCTGTAATTGAGTGAGAAGTGTGTGAATTTTGAACACCTTTCTGATTATGTTGTACGTGTGTGACACAATCACTTGTTTAGTTTTTGAGGAGAAGATTAATTCTGAAGCCACATTATCGTCCAATTTTAGAACAACTAAAGAAACAGTTGAATGAATGGAGCTAGAACTGCACTGTTGAAGCCTTTCTGGTCAACTTGTCCACACGTCTGCACACAACACACATACTGTAACTCTTCTGCATGCGGCTCTCGTGCATATGCATATATACACACAGAGCTCAGTCTGTGAAAGGGACCCTGAACTTCTTATAACAATATTAAGAAAACTGACGCCATCATCTGCTCTGCCAAAATTGTTTTGATTTCCTGGTGAGCGCAATAAAAGTAGTCTTGTTTCACGCACACATCGTGTTGCACTTTGTTTCCAGAATGCTGGTTTTCTGTATATAAGGGCACACATTTGGGATTTTTCTCTCTTTGGGCAAGTATGTAAAGACCAGTGACCTAGAAATGGTTGTACACCTTAAAAAAAAAATACCCCAAAAAGTCTATATTGACCAGAAAATGCACCAAAAAAAAAAAAAAATCTAGCTTACCAATATAGTTTATCACAACTATCTATGTAGTTACTGGATGCATTTAACCTACAATTTAAGTTTAATGTCACAGCTCGCAAGAAGATTGTCAGAGCTTGGCTGAGGTTTATATTTTCAGTGTACTTGTTTGTTTGAGCACATATGGGCTTAAATTCATCATATATGTGTGTTTTTATAAAATCTGTTTAAGCGTATCACAGTGTTATTTGAATGTGATATACTCTTTCCTTGACAAAAGAAGCAAAACAGGTCCATGAACATTGCTAAACTGCATACATGTTTTTGCTTCCTCTGAACACCAGCCGGCTGACTGCAGGATACTGATAGAGAAGCTCAAAGCATGCAATGATGAACAACTACTGGTTGAACTGCAACACATCAAGACCTGGAATATTGGCAAGGTGAGCACCTAAGAAAAAATTTATGGAGACATATCTCTTGAGCCTTTTTGGATACATGTACTCCTAGGACAAAGGGCCTCTCTGACGGCTTCATAACATATCAGTACTACACATTTACCCATACCCATACCCCCATCTCCAGACTCACACATAGGTGCTTCCAAACTGAATTACAGGTTCCATGCATTGCTGTGGTAGTGTGGCTTCCATCAAATGCTGACTAATTTTCACGATTCACTGCAAGCGTCAGCCAGTCGCACTACGGCTACACACTTGGTGCTAGCTAATGAAATTGTGCATTGGGGGTAGGAGGACAGAAATATTTTAATTGAGAACCCGGATTGCCATAAAGACTTTTTTTTTTTTTTTTTTTCAAAGAAACTGGATACAGTTTTCAATCCAGGCAATGTAAAAGTGGTACTAGACTGCTAGTCAAACATGTAACAATATAAAATGTCACAAATGCCACACATATCACTTGCCATCAAAAATTGGAGTTAAAATAAAGAAGGAAACGGGTAAAAACAAAATCAATGCCTTGTCTTAATTTACTGCAAGGAAAGGATGCCGACAAAGGAAGATAAAGACAGTGTAAACCTTTAACGCATGCCGTAAAGACATCATTAGGTGCCTTCTTGAATTGTGGCATATTGTAAACCATCATTTAATCATTTCCAATTTTGTCTATGGCACAGACAGTACATGTTGCCTGTGTGTGTGGCCAAGTATGTTTGGCTGACAATTTTAGTTTAGAGACCAGTTCAGTGACAAAATACAGTACAGCATAATGTAGTAGTGTTGGCCGGGGTGCTTAAATTAGGTTGCCAGTGTGAGAGGACCATACTTGATTTCTTTGTTTGTTTTTTTCTCTTTATTTAACAGTGTGAGCTCTACCATTGGGTGGATCTGCTGGATCGCTTTGATGGCATTCTGTGTGATGCAGGCCAAACAGTGGAGAATATGTCATGGCTGCTAGTGTGTGACCGTCCAGACAATGGACAGCTGAAAGCATTGCTTTTGGCGGTGCTCAACTTCACAGCTCTGCTCATTGAGTATAGCTTCTCTAGACATCTTTACAGCTCCATAGAGGTAAGCTAAACTCTTATGGATTGTTGTGATTTTTCTCTGCCATGGTTGTGTCACAGTGACCAAAACAAACTTTTCTTTTTCACTTCCACTCCTTTACAGCACTTAACCACCTTGTTAGCATCATGTGACATGCAAGTGGTCTTGTCTGTGCTGAACCTACTGTATGTGTTCAGTAAGCGCTCCAACTATATCACAAGACTTGGATCTGACAAAAGAACACCTCTTCTGGCTCGTCTACAACACCTTGCTGAGGTTCATAATGCACTTCTGTTTTCATATTGCAATAATTTCAGATGTCCCTCAAGAAAAAGAGTAGTATTGTTTTATTTTTCTCTGTCATGCAGAGCTGGGGAGGGAAGGAGAATGGCTTTGGCCTAGCTGAATGTTGCAGGGATCTGCTTATGACGGTAGGGTTTTACAGGGTGGTGTCAAGTAACTGCTTTTCTTAATGAACTACAGCTATTTTAAGTATTTTCGTTTAATTATTTTTAAAGTATTTGTCTGTTAGTATTCATACACTTTCTTTACTACCGCTGTTGGTTTATGAACAGAAGTACCCTCCAAGTGCCACCACACTGCACTTTGAGTTTTACGCTGAGCCAAGCCCAGAGGTCAAACTAGATCGGAAGGTAAAGACAAAGACATTCATTTAATGTCTTTTATATTTATTTAAAGTGTAACTTGCAGATTAATGACCCCAGTGACTTAAATTTTTGGAATATTTTTTTAAACTTGACTATATACATAGTTATCATTAACATGCATTGTAGTATCAAAATTTTGAATGCATTAAAAAAACTAATAAATTGGCAGTTGCACATCAAAAGGGACAGCAGCCAAGCTGGATTATTTTAACAATATAGAACAGATCCACACATGGATAAGTTTTATAATTAGGTCATATGTATGTATATACTAGGAAAGGACAAGGATTAAGAGAAACATTGGCCATCAAGGAGAAATTAATTTGTAAGCAATCTAGTCCATTATCTTTGCAATTTTAAAATGGTTAGCTTGCGATTTGATATTTTTGACAGCACTATAAATGTTGCTATTACATATTAAACTAAACTAAAAGGATCTTAAATATTGGACTGTTAATCAGGTACAAAACGGATCTAAAGGTCCAAGGATCAGCTGGTGAGCTATTATGTCATCCGCAATAGTCTGCATAAGCAGTCGTCCACTCGATGCATTTTACAGTCCAAAAGATATCAGAGTAGAAGAGGGAGATTACATTGAGAGACATTAAAGGTGAACTATTAAATTAGAGAAAAGTTGCAGCGCACAGTTCCTTATTCTGTCAAGCCATGTCTTCTCAGTGTGTTATCACTTTTAATTCCATGACATCCCTTAAATCCATGAAACCATTTGGTACATAGACATCTTTACAAAAGAAGTACCAAAGCACGATTGTTAGTCTGTTTTTGTTTTCTTTTGTTTTTTTTCTTTTGCTATTTATTATTATTATTATTATTATTATTTGTTAATTTATTTTTTACTTTCAAGAAGTTGTAGTTCCTCATTATCAGCACAAAAAGAAGATATTATATTTAGAGATAAAAATCACAAAAAGACAAGCTAACTTTAACACAGCTACAAAATTATCTATTCATGTAGCAGCACCAGAGTAGAGTCCCTCCATATTTAAACGTAAAAATTACATATATCTCTAGGGAAAGATGGTTTTTAGAACGCCTACTGTGTATTTTTTATTATTTTGCATTCAAAAATAAATTCTTTTGAATTGTAACTTTTCAAATGCAAATTTCCACATTTATAAGCTTGTAAATAATAGTCTGTAAGTTGCACTTGAAGTAATCTTTATGTATTTGAGACATTTTGCTTATTGTTTTAATTATTGATTTTCTTTCTCATCCTTTCTGAATGTAGCAGCCAAGTAGTAACACACTACACTATATCCACATCGAACAGCTTGACAAGGTACAGTCCTTATGAAATGTGTCATTTCTTTTTATGTCAACTGTGGGTTCTTGTCTGTACACAGAATATTCTTTTCTTTTTTTAGATTTCAGAAAGTCCTTCTGAGATCATGGAGTCATTGACAGCAATGTACAACATCCCTAAAGACAAGCAGACCCTGCTGTTCACACACATTCGACTGGCCCATGGTTTTTCAAATCACAAGAAAAGGTTGCAAGCTGTGCAGGCCCGACTACATGCCATTTCTATCCTGGGTGAGTAGCCGTGTGTATTTTTTTATTTATTTATTTATTTAATTTTTTGCATTATTTTACGTTACATTTAGCAGACACCTTTTATACAAAGGGACGTATAACAGAGGAATACAACTGTTTATTGAACTTAATAATTCGCCAAATTTAAAGTGCTTACTTTTTCTGTTTCTATTCAGTTTATTCAAATGCACTCCAAGAGTCAGCCAACAGTATTCTCTATAATGGCTTGATAGAGGAGCTGGTGGATGTCTTGCAGATTACAGACAAGCAGCTTGTGGTAAGAAAGTTGGCTTTTCATCACTTTTCTTCAGCTAAATAGCTTGTGTGTGTGTGTGTGTGTGTGTGTGTGTGTGTGTGTGTGTGTGTGTGTGTGTGTGTGTGTGTGTGTGTGTGTGTGTGTGTGTGTGTGTGTGTGTGTGTGTGTGTGTGTGTTTGATATCTAAAGCTGCATTATCAAGGGCCTTTTTGTTTTTTTGTCCTCCACTTTTTTTGAAATGCATTAACGGCTTCTGTTTTGTCAGGATATCAAGGCAGCGTCTTTGCGCACTTTAACTTCAATTGTCCATCTGGAGAGGACACCCAAGCTTTCCAACATCATTGATTGCACTGGGACTGCATCCTATCATGGTTTCTTGCCTGTATTGGTGCGCAATTGTATTCAAGCAATGATTGGTGAGAATGTATATTATGTTTTTAAATAAAGCTTAAGTTAAATTATGCACAGGAAAAATAGATAAATATAATGTAATCTTGTCAATTTTTGTTTTCTAGATCCTCTGATGGAACCCTACCCACATCAGTTTGCCACAGCACTGTTCTCCTTTCTGTACCACCTCGCTAGCTATGATGCTGGTGGAGAAGCTCTTGTCTCCTGTGGCATGATGGAAGCTCTTTTGAAGGTATCTTTAAATCTTAAATATACTTAATCAGCAATCACAGTATTATCTTTAAGAAAATCACTTATTGCCTTTTACTTTGTAGGTGATCAAGTTCTTGGGTGATGAGCAGGACCAGATAACCTTTGTGACACGAGCAGTGCGGGTCGTGGACCTCATAACCAACCTTGACATGGCTGCCTTTCAGTCCCACAGCGGCCTTTCAATTTTCATCTGCAGACTAGAGGTGAGTTAATGCATATACACACTGTCACTATTGACACATCTGGCCTGAATTTCAGGTTCACATGAAGCTTTATAGTAACTAATTTCTCTCAGTAGTCCTTTTTAAACAGAGGTTGTGCCATATTTGTGCAAAAAAGTCATCCACTTGGGCATTTCTGATAGACCACAAAAGAAGTAGCTCATTGTTATAAAAAATGTCTTGGAATCAACTGAGAACAGCCTCATTGCTAAAAGCCATGTGGTCTGTTACAACCACTGTTATAACCTCTCATGGTGGCACAGTTACCATATTTAATTGACCCATTGTTATCATTTGAGTCTGTCACGTACACACGATACTCAACATTGGCATTACAGTCCTGCCTTAAACATGCTGTATGTGAGGGATTAATCACTGTCTTCCAAAAGCATGAAGTGGACCTGTCACGGAAAGAGTGCCCTTTTGTCATCAAGCCAAAGATCCAGAGGCCGAGTACAACTGGGGAGTCTGAGGATATGGACACAGACATGGAAAGTAAGTTAAAACAGTATGCTCATGAAAAAAAGGCATAAATATTTTATTTAGTACTAAGTTCAGAATTGAATGTTGAAAGAGTCTCTAACACATCTGAAAAGAATGTCCATCTGTTAGAATGGCTCTGCTAACAGATAAGTGCTCTGTGTGTGGCAGAGAAGCATAATTTACAAAATTAAAAAAGCCAGATTTTATATGGATAGAGTAGACAGAGTAGACAGACTGAATCTGGGAGTTTTTTTTTTTTTTTTTAATTTTCCTTACACAGGTCTGCAAATTGGTCACCATTTGGTATCATTGGCATAAATACGGGTGTAGGGGTCAAGCATGCCTTTTGTAAATAATAAAAGCTTGATGTGATGTTTTATTTTGAGGAATTTTTTCATGGCACACTTACATTAATGTAATACCAGTCAATCATTGTTTGAATACTGCACTCTATAAAAGTCTTGTTTACTGTTATATAATGTCTATTTTATACCTTATGAACTGTCATAAAACATATGTGATTTCTAGATAATGACAATGACTTCTGTGTGCTTTTTAGCCCATCTAGACCAGTGTTTCCCCAGCCCTGGTCCTCAAATACCCCTGTCCTGCATGTTTTAGACATTTCCCTGTTACGACACACCCTGACAGACATGGCTGGCCATTTGCAGAGTTGTGTAGACCTTGATGACAAGCTGAGGGTGATGATTATTTACAATCAGATGTGTCAATGTATGTAAACATCTAAAACATGCAGGACAGCGGTACTCGAGGACCAGGGTTAGTTAATACTGTTCTAGTCAATAAGTCTGAATCCAATACCATACATTTTAGATAAACGGACCCAACATGAACCATTTATGCAATATACAGTAATTAATAGCTAAGAACATGCTAACATGCATCAACAACTTTCAAGACTGATTTTAAAATGTATTTTTGACTAAGTCAAAATGATTTACAGAAATTTGGACATGGGGTCCTCAATTGGGTATTGGTATGATGCTCCCAAAGTGCTTGCCTAGATTTTGTCAAAGCTATCATACTATGTCTTATGTTTTACATTTATTGCGGTGGTGGTGGTTGCAGATATTGACAATTTTGTCAACATACTTGATTCTCAGTGTCAGAAGTTGCCATGGAGAGTAGCCCTGGGCCATCAACTTTTTCAGGATCCAGACAAGAATCAGAACACCGAGCACAGAGCAGCTCTGCTAATACACCTCGTGCAGGTACATGCAGGCCAGACACTATAAACACACAAAAACACTTGTCAAACTTAACTCTGTCATTCCCATCATTGTCTCTTAGGTATGCAGTGTATCCCTCAGAGGGCTGCTCTGTTGAAGTCAATGCTAAATTTTTTGAAGAAAGCCATCCAGGACCCTGCCTTTTCTGATGGCATTAGACATGGTGAGTCTTTCTCGCAAAGTTTATATGCTACACGTCTTCCAATAAATGAAAAGTATAGAGCTTAGAGAAATTGTTTATGATTTTTTTTTTTAAGATAGTTTTTTTTTTATGTGTGTTTAAGTCCTCCTTTTTTTCCTTTTGTTTGTTCTTAAGTAATGGATGGGTCTTTGCCTACCTCACTCAAGCACATCATCAGTAATGCGGAATATTATGGCCCTTCACTGTTCCTCTTAGGTGAGTACACTGTAGTAGTTAAAGAAAACCTTTCGGTTGAGTGAGCGCACTTAATTTTAGAGATGCAAAGATGTATCTTGTTAAAGCAGTTTATGAACTAGGAAGTGTGAAATTAATATCACTGTACACTTGATTAAAGTCATGTAAACATGTTATTTTTGTTGTGGATTATGATCTTCTTTTTCTCCCCTGTGCTTTTAGCGACTGAGGTGGTGACCGTTTTTGTGTTCCAGGAGCCATCACTGCTCTCCTCCTTGCAGGATAATGGTCTCACTGATGTCATGCTCCATGCCCTTCTTATCAAAGATGTGAGTTCAGAGCTTTTGGTTCTCTGCATCTTATATTTTCACCAGGTTTTGAATCTCATAGTTGATAATTTGTACTACTACTTTATTTTGATTTGGTGATAGCCTTCAGGCCGCTGTACACTGTAATTTTACCCATTGCATAAGTTCAGTATAAGCACACTTTGCAATAAGCCCCTAAAAACTTGACCAAGACATTATGTTGGATGTATGTGGAGTATTTAATTGAAATGGAGTTGAAGTGTTTATGACTAGTTAGCATCTTACCTATAATAGACGGTGGTCAGCTTTTTGGTTAACCAGGAGGAAATTCTGATAGGGACTTGGAACAACTAAAACAAGCCCGTTTTACATCGCTGGATATCCTGCGTTCAACACCCGAATCTAGTGTGTCGCCTGATTTTACATTAACGAGCACAGAGCTGCACGTCAATGACGCAGCAGTTTTGCAAGAAACAAAACTTTTGGTCATTCACAAAGTCATTACCTTTGGTCATCAAGAACTCCTTGGAAATAAGTTATTTCCCTTTTAACAAACACAACACTAGGAGTGGCAGCGGGAGACTGCTAATTGTATACCCCACGATGTGGGGGAATCTCTTGCATCCAGCCAGCGATACAGATAGCAGGCCATCATGTCGTGTAGTGTGACTTGATAATGCCTCCAGGAAAGGCAATAACACATCTTACATTTACACTGTCCAGTGCACGTTAAACACGTATTCTTTATCCAGGGATAATAACGGGGTATAATCTTAAAAATGCCTACAGACAACTCAAACCTCATACATTTCAGAGTCAACAGTTAAATTTTCAGATTTACACATTTACATATTTATAAAGCTTATGTTGCATCATTGTTGCAACATAGTCTGTTACACAGACCCAATATTTGTAATTGTCTAATAAAGTAAATGCCAATAGTACCCAGGGGGGGGGAGAAGGAAGCATTTGATTTATTTATATTATATTATATTATATTATATTATATTATATTATATTATATTATATTATATTTTTTTTGGTCATTGTAGATGACTGACGAGGATCTTGTAAATATGGTCAACTATTAGAACTGGAATTTTTTTTTTTTTAAATTGAAGAGTACATATCTTATAAATTTTTTAAAAATAACTGAAGGAAAAGCACATGGAATATGTATTTATGGTCTTTTGTTGAATATTTTGGTCAATTGGACCAAAGCACAGATGGCTTGAAATTAAACCATCTTATGAAATATTCACCTTTTTTAGTTTTAATAAAAATAGTAATGCATATTTATAAAAACCCGCCTAATGTCACAAATTTTTCGAACAGTAATAAAGTAAAAATGGTGATTACACTAACATGGTGCAATGATAATAGCATCTGGACGAGTGCTTCAACAACTCCATCAGGTTTACTTTTTTTTAATTCGACAAGTTGGTGTTTTGCTTGTATGGCTTCCATCTACACTCTTAATATTTCTTTTGGGTTTTATAAAACACATGTTGAATTAATCAACATCTCAGTCTGTACTATATTTATTTATTTTTTAGTTGGTTACAAGTTGTAAGTTATAGCAGACGTTGCAGAGCAGGACGATCTTAAAATTCATAATGTGTCCTTTGCTCTCTATAGTCACGTGACTGTTAAAGAGGTGGTCTTTGAACCTCTTACTGTCCAGTGTAGAAGTTTTTTTTGATAAAGCATGTTATAATACTTTCATATATTTTATTCAGTTAAACTGAACAGCTTCTACTGTTTTTTTGTTGTTTTTTTTTGTGGTCTTAATTCACTTGAAAGATGGATTAACTGCAACATATTGGGATTGCGAATTGTTTACCAACCAGTCAACTCCAGGTGCTGAGACTGTTGATCTTTTCACCAGATAAAAGTTAAGTTACCCCCTTTCCACTCTTTCAGGTTCCAGCTACCCGTGAGGTGCTGGGTTCTCTTCCCAATGTCTTCAGTGCCCTCTGCCTGAATGCAAGGGGCCTACACTCTTTCGTTCAGTGCCAGCCGTTTGAGCGCCTCTTCAAAGTGCTTTTGTCCCCTGACTATCTGCCTGCCATGCGACGCCGTCGTAGTTCTGATCCTTTGGGTGAGCTGGTCTTTTTGTGCTGCTTATTATATTTACGTAATCACATTCTGTTGTGAACATACTTGAATAGATAGTGTTTTTGGCTTTAGGTGACACTGCATCCAACCTGGGCAGTGCTGTAGATGAGCTCATGAGGCACCAACCCACTTTGAAGACGGATGCTACTACTGCTATAATTAAGGTACTTTTTTTCTCTTTATAAACAACCTTTTGTGAAAAAAAAATCTGAGAAAAAAACAACTGAAGGTAAAATTCTGTTGTAGTTACTGGAAGAGATCTGCAACTTGGGTCGTGCTCCAGAATACATCTGCCAGAAACCATCTATCCAGAAAGCAGATGGCACTGTGGCAGTGCCACCAGCACGCTCCAGCCATGCCGCTGAAGAAGCATCAAGTGAAGATGAAGAAGAAGAGGAGGCCCTCCACACTTTCAGCCAGCAGCAGGGGGAACCAGAGAGCAACAGACAGTCAGTGCCAGTTGAACTGTATGATGCTGAGTTTATAACCAATAGTAGAGGAAGAAAAACTCTACTTATTTTTTTTTATGGAATTTTATGTCAGTTGATTAATTTTCAAACTATATTTCAGTGTTTGTTTGTTTTTGGTTTTTTTTGTTTTCCCCCCTCCTCGTCTTTAAAGGGTGGTTGGCACTGAAGAGCGAATACCAATTCCTCTAATGGATTACATTCTTAATGTGGTGAGTTTTTTATGTTTATTATTTCACTTCATTGTGAAATTAGGCTACAACAATGTCTTTTTGATATCAGATTAATTAAATTCAATAAAAATGCATAATGATGAAAAAAGCAATAATTTAATTGTGGGAAGTTGGTGTGCAGTGGTTATGATTCCCCAAGCTGGAAGGAAATTTTCCAAGCTAAAAAGCTATGTTTAGGTAATTTTAGTTCAGTCATGACATTTCTATGCACATCTTTTCCAGATGAAGTTTGTGGAATCCATCCTAAGCAACAACACCACAGATGACCATTGTCAAGAGTTTGTCAACCAGAAGGGGCTGCTGCCTTTGGTGTCTATTTTGGGCCTGCCCAACTTGCCCATCGATTTCCCCACCTCAGCGGCCTGCCAAGCTGTGGCTGGTGTCTGCAAGTCCATTTTGGTGAGCATAAATGTTACTGTTGTAATATTTTATTTTCTTGTACATAATGGTTTTTAATAACAATAAAAATGATTTTAGGCTATCACAGTTGGCCAAAACACTCATTATAAACTCTTTTCTGTTTTTGTTCCCTCCTTGCCATAAATTTCTCCAATATAGACACTCTCACATGAGCCTAAGGTACTTCAGGAAGGCCTGTGCCAACTGGACAGTATTCTGACGTCACTGGAGCCACTTCATCGACCAATTGAGGTGCCGGGTGGCTCTGTGCTCCTCAGAGAACTGGCTAATGCGGGCCATGTCACTGATGCCACGTTGTCAGCTCGTGCTACGCCACTCTTACATGCTCTTACCGCTGCCCATGCCTACATCCTTATGTTTGTCCATACGTGCAGAGTCGGACAGGTAATTATGAACCAATTTTCTTAACGAGTAATATTTACAGGCAATAATTCTAGATAAACGTTTAGAATTGTTGGTCGTTATTAAATTTTATTCAATTTACTCAATTTCCTTTATAAGAAATGCTCTTGTTTTTTTTTTTTTGTTGTTTTTTTTTTTTTACACTTTTACAGCACCACGTTGTCTGTAATTTGATGTTCTCAAGTGCCTGAATTGATTTCAGGGACTGTAAATTACTTTGTCTGGTTTGTGATATATGGATGTTAATGCTGCAAATAAGAAAATCTGCAAAAGGCTGATAACAATCCCGAAATAAAATAAATATTGATATTGTGATTTTCTAAAACTGATCGATTCAGCAGCTCTGATTATTTGTTCTGTCTGTTACAGAGTGAGATAAGAGCTATCTCTGTAAACCAATGGGGATCTCAGCTGGGGTTGAGTGTTCTGAACAAGCTCAGTCAACTCTACTGCTCCCTGGTATGGGAGAGCACCGTGCTGCTGTCTCTTTGCACTCCCAATAGGTTAGTCCAATTTTTATCTCCTTTAATTTTAACTTTACAGTGCGCTGTATTCTTAATATATACCTATCCTATGACCATCAGTCTGCCTCCAGGATGTGAGTTTGGCCAAGCTGACATGCAGAAACTGGTTCCCAAAGAGGAAAAGCCATCTTGCAGTACAACAGCAACAGCAGCATCTGGCTTAAGAAGAACTGGTAAAATAACATTTAATTTGGGTTTATCAACTACTGCAGTATTCCTGAAACACCCCCCATCAAATTCAGTCTTGTTCACTTGTATATAAGCAGAAACTGAAGCTGTGTCTGCGGATTCATCTGCTGGTGGTCTGTTGGAAGGTATGGGTTTAGATGGGGACACCTTGGCTCCAATGGAAACAGACGAACCCTCTACATCAGACCCTAAAGCAAAGTCCAAACTTACCCCAGCCATGGCTACTCGCATCAAACAAATCAAACCCCTACTCTCTGGTGAGTTTGGATCCATGGCATCTCCTGTTTTTAACTTAATATTTGAATGTGATATTTTTTTTTGTTGTTTAATTTTCTTTAAACATTGTATTTATTTTCTCTTTGAACCCATTGTGTGTTTGCAGCTTCATCTAGGTTAGGTAGGGCACTAGCTGAGCTCTTTGGCCTTCTGGTAAAATTGTGTGTAGGCTCTCCAGTGCGCCAACGTCGCTCCCACCATGCTACAAGCACTGGAACCACCCCTACACCTGCTGCACGAGCAACTGCCTCTGCCCTCACCAAGCTTCTCACCAAGGGTTTAAGTTGGCAGCCCCCGCCTTACACACCCACACCTCGTTTTAGGTGAGAGTATACTACTCCTGCCAGTGTAGCTATGAAATTTGGATCCCAATTGATATATATATATTTTTTTTTAATTTTTTTTTCCAATTTCATATTTATTTTTTATATATTTATATATCAATATATTTATGTATTTATTTTTTATTGGTAGGCTGACCTTCTTCATCTGCTCAGTGGGTTTCACATCTCCCATGCTCTTTGATGAGAGGAAGTACCCCTACCACCTGATGCTGCAAAAGTTCTTCTGCTCTGGAGGACACGATGCCTTATTTGAGTAAGGCCTACCACATGCTGAAACAAATTTATTATAAACAGTATTATGTCTCTCTTTGAATGCCCCCCACATAATAAAATAAAGCACAGCTTCATTATCAATTTTTCCTTGAAGAAAGAACAGTATCCAAGTTCTGTAAAAAAATTCTTGTTTATTACAAAATAATTTCCTCATTCCCAGCACAAAATTTCAGTCAGGAGTACCAGTGATACTAAAATTAATTTGAGACCTAAAGGGCTGAGGGCTTTTTTCCCCCCATATTGAACAGTGGATCATTAAAAAATAGTCATTACTATTAACAATGCATTAAATGTTATTTTAGATGAAAGTAAAATATAAACATGACACTATACTTGTTATAAGACGAAACGCATTAGGTGCTCTCTAAAGTATGGTAATGGGTACACTTATTTTTATTTAATTTAAAGTTTGATGTGGTTACATTGGCAACAGAAGTACGAATGAATCTTCTTTGTTCGGATAGTTCATCTTCAGATCTTAAATGATGCCTAAATACTGTTTTATAAAAATAGACCAATATCTTAATTGCTAATGTGACCTCTCCTTATCGGCTACCTAAACTAAAATAAAATATAGTTTTGATGTTTGTTGTGCAGAACATTCAACTGGGCCCTATCGATGGGCGGGAAAGTACCTGTGTCTGAGGGGCTGGAGCATGCTGATCTACCAGATGGAACTGGGGAGTTCTTGGATGCTTGGTTAATGCTGGTGGAGAAAATGGTCAATCCTAGCACTGTGCTGGACTCTCCTCACTCCTTACCTGCTAAAATGCCAGGGGTTACACCCACCATGCCCCAGTTCAGTGCTCTTCGATTCCTTATTGTCACCCAGAAGGTCAGTATGCTTAACAAATAGTTTCTACATTACTGATGTGATTTAGTGCGGCACAGTGATGCACAGATGTTGCAAGAGATGACCATGTGTTGATGGTAGGGATGAGAGATAAGTACAGAACGCATACAAAATAAATAAAAATATCACCTTCATTTTCATTTGAAGAAATATATTAACATGGGAAAAAAATCCATGGGCTGTTTCGAAATGTATCCCCTGCCATTGTTTGACTTTTGGCCTACTACAGCAAAATTGTAAAACAATGCAAAAACAAAGGGGAAAAAAAACTCTTATCAATGAAATGTTTATTCTTCCCACAGCGATTATTTTTAATAGTAGTAGTTTTATTTTATGCAAATTCATTTTATCAACACTGCCAGTCAAAAGTTTGGACACACTTTCCAATTGATAGAAATCCTTCATGCTTTCCAGCACAAATTAAAGATGCAAGACATCAGCATGACCTTCAAATACTGTCACCACAATACTATTAAAAGGAATTTATTTTTATCCTACTATACTAAAACACTGTTGTTTTGCCTTCAGAAAAAAGTTAAACAAAATTACTTTCACTGTTGCTTTTACTCTTTTTGGCAATTGGTCTGAGAGACAATGAAATTAGACGGCAAGCATACTAAACTTCATCCAGTTAAAACTTTGTAATTATTGTAATACTGTCTCTTCTTCCTTAAGGCTGCATTTAACTGCATCCGTAGTCTGTGGAATAGAAAGCCACTGAAGGTGTATGGAGGCAGGATGGCTGAATCCATGCTGGCCATCCTCTGCCACATATTACGAGGGGAGCCTGTTATCCAAGAGCGGCTGTCAAAAGAGAGAGAGGGAACGGTGCGCCCAGATGATGAAGTTCCCTCAACTGGAACACTAGGAACAAGCGGGGGCCCAGCAGGATCTTCAACAGCTGCAGAGGCAGCACCAGTGAGTGGAGCTGCTTCTGGAGTGCCAGCACAAGGATCAGCTGATGATTCTACTACTTCTACACCTCGTCGTGAGCCCCAGGTTAACCAGGCTCAGCTCACACAGGTTTGTGGGACAGCATCCTGACACTTACATATGCTCTGTCCTACTAAGTCTTGTTGGGTTTAATTATTGGGTATGGTGCATGTGGTGTGCTCTTTTGTAAAATGATCAAAAATGGGTTTGACTACACTTTGTTGTCAGCTTTGTTCCTTCTGCCAGAATTTTCAGCGCACTATGCCACCATTGAAGGCAGTTTTTACAAGACATGTTATCTGTATTATCGCGTATCTAGGTGGTAATGTAAATAAGAATCCAAAACAAAGATTCTGCAGTTATTAAACTATTCCGGCCTATTCTGCATGCATTGAATCCTTGGTCACCATTTGTTTTATGACAGGAAAGATGCAGAGAGAGAGAGAATCACACACAGGTCCGCCAGCAGCAGCTGCAGCAGGTATAAGAGCCGTCAGAGAGGGGGAGAAATTGAGAGAAGAATGGTTCAAAAAGAGCTAGGATGGAGAGGGAAAGTTGACAGTGACAAGACTGAACCAGATTATTTAGATTTTTTTTTTTTTTCCAGGCAGAACATAATTAAGTGTTAAGCTTAACTAGATTGATTAATTCATTAGACTTCAGAGATGTTGGGCAGGTGTGGAAAAGATTTGTCTCAAAAATGCTGGATGACAAGTCTTCTACTTGTTCTTCATAATAGTAGAAGCTGTGGTTTGCTTTCCTACATTACGTGACATTTAAGTGTTAAGTTTCATCCCTACCTCCTTCCCCTGTTTCTTTTCCTACTTGTTTATGACCCGAACACTTTGTACTCTTGTGAAAATTCTTACTTTTTATGTGGTATTTTAGTTGATGGACATGGGTTTCTCAAGAGAACACGCTATGGAAGCCCTTCTGAACACCAGCACCATGGAGCAGGCCACAGAATACTTACTCACACATCCACCTCCCCTTCTTGGTGGAGCTGTAAGGGTAAGGCATCATATGTATAAATGCTCAACCAGTTCTTTTTGTTATAGTTTAGTCAAGGTTGCGCAACTGATGTTTCCCTTACTTCACCAAGGACTTAACCATGTCTGAGGAGGACCAGATGATGAGAGCAATTGCCATGTCACTTGGGCAAGAAGTCAGCATGGAGCAGCGCTCTGACTCTCCTGAGGTCTGTCAGTTTCACTGCTTTAATTTGTTGGAAAGCAGCCCTTAAACGTTTGTTTAGAACATTTTTGTCTCTGCTTCAGGAAGCAGCACGTCGCCGTGAGGAGGAAGACAGGAGGGCCAGGGAGCGGGCAGAAGAAGAGGAAGCCCGCTGTTTGGAGCGCTTCATGGAAGCTGAGCCACTGGACCCCCAAGAGCTACATGCTTTCACCGATTCCATGCTGCCTGGCTGCTTCCATCTTTTAGATGAGCTCCCTGACACAGTCTATCGACTCTGTGACCTGCTGATGACTGCCATCAAGAGAAGTGGCCCAGAGTATAGGGACTTAATCCTTGGCCAAGTTGTCCACCAGGTCAGTTGATGAATCCACATTGGCACAGCAGAATGCTACACAATTAATATTGAGTGATTTAAGGAGAGACAGTAAAGGTTTGATTACATTCTGGTTTAATGCTTGCTTTACCAATTACCCTCAAAACATTGCTATAAATCAAGCTTTAGATGTTTCTTACAAATGATGCTTCTGTATCTGCACTAGCTTGATTCTGTGCAATATGTGTGTAGGTATGGGAGGCAGCAGACGTGTTGATCAAGGCAGCCGAGCCACTTACTACCAGTGACACGAAGACTGTGTCTGAGTGGACCAGACAGATGGCAACGCTGCCACAGGCCTCCAAGCTGGCAACACGAATTCTGCTGCTCACGTTGCTCTTTGAGGTACCAGATATGAAGGTGTTAGTCATAAAATGTTAATGTAATCTAGAAGGTCAAATATTTGTCAGCGTTTTCTGTACATCCCGTCCAACCATTTTTCTGTTTTTGAAGGAGCTGAAACTATTGGGTGCCAGAGTTGTGGAGAGCAGTGGAATTCTTGACTTGTTGATTAAGCTTCTTGAAGTTGTGCAGCCCTGTCTGCAAGCAGCTAAAGAGCACAAAGATATCCAGACTCCAAAGTGAGTATTCTGCAGAGATGAAATTAAAAAAAAAAAAAAACATTTTTTGAAAAACCACCACATTTTAATGAAAGGAGCGTCACCATTTAAGTTATGAACTTTTATTAATTATAATTTTTTTTTTGTTTTTGTTTTTTTTTTTTTTTTTTTTTTTTTTTTTTTTACAGATGGATCACACCAGTGCTGTTGATCATTGACTTCTATGAAAAAATGGCAGTCTCATCAAAGCGAAGGGAACAAATGAACAAGGTAGAAATCAAAGCTACAGATTATAATTGTAAAAGCTTAAATGGGTTATGCTTCGGGACAGTGGATAGATGAGCAGTGGAGCTGAGTTATGAAGAAGCTGGAAAAGGAAGTGAACAAATACAAAACTTTTTTTTTTTTTTTTGTAGGTTAATAGCAGGTGTGTCTTGCTTTGCTAACCGTGTGTATAATTGTATGAGAGTGTGCATCTATTTTCAATTTTATAGTTTCTATGTTAGGACATGGACAAAATGGGGTGCAGGTTACAGGGGTGTCTTAAATTAACAAAATCTAAGTAAAAAAAAATGTACACCCAATCATTCAGTAGCTTGTGGAACTGCTTGTGATGTTCTTCTGAGGCTGCATTTACCTGGAAACGCAGCCTCAGACCAATTAGTTTTTTTTTGTTTTTTTTTTTACTTTGTACTTCTGAATATTCACAAGGCAACACTAAATTTAAAGTGGGTGCACTTCCCTTTTGACATCATCATTGCATATATTCAGTTCTGATTTTCTTTAGTCAAGAATAAACTGCATCTAGTAAAAGTATGGCATGTCTTAGGCATTTAGTATGTAGGACATGGGGAAAATTCATAGTGTTATTTTACTGAATACAACCTTCTTAGATTAATTAGACATTGTGCATTATAAAATGCTGATGTAATTCTGCTTCCCCTTTGTCCTTAGTATCTGCAACCCAATGGAAATAACTGGCGATGGTTTGATGACCGCTCAGGCCGTTGGTGCAGCTACAGTGCATCCAACAACAGCACCATTGACTCAGCATGGAGGGCTGGGGAAAGCAGTGTCCGCTTCACAGCTGGAAGGCGGCGATACACTGTGTTGTTTAACACTATGGTGCAGGTAGACACTAGTATTTTTCTCTCTTTGCACATCATATTTGGGCAATTTTTTTTATTGATTAATTCTTCATTTCAGTGGTTCCCTTTGCTTAACTAAAAACACTGTCTGGCAGGTAAATGAAGAGACTGGTAATCGGAGGCCAGTGATGTTGACTGTCCAGAAAGTTCCTCGCATTCCCAAGTCATCAAAGACCACCAGTGTCCCGGACTCTGAGAAAGAGGAGGGAGATAGGAGCAAAGTGGAAGAGACCCAGACTGACCTAGACTCAGGGGCAACAGTGGAGATAAAAGGTCTTAAGGGTGATTCCACCCAACTGAAGGAGACCACGTCTGGCCCCCCAGCTTTGGAGTCTGACATCTCTCAGGGATCTGACATTGTTGTCAAAGGCCTGACTGATGACATGACCACTGTTCTCATTCGGGCCTGTGTCAGTATGATTAGTGTTCCTGTGGACCCGGACACCCTTCATGCTACACTGCGTCTCTGTTTACGCCTTACACGCAACCACCACTACGCAATGATGTTTGCTGAGCTGAAGAGTACACGAATGATTCTGGGGCTGACGCAGAGCTCTGGTTTCAATGGTTTCACCCCGCTTGTTACTCTGCTGTTTAGACACATCATAGAAGATCCAGCCACACTCCGACACACTATGGAGAAGGTTAAAATCCTCATGGTTTAATTATACATATTTGTATATTTATTTGTACTACCAACCTGTTTAATTTCTATTCTGCTGAATCTTTTTCCAAAGGTGGTGAGATCAGCTGTGACCAGTGGAGCAGGTAGCACCACCTCAGGAGTGGTGTCAGGCAGCCTTGGTTCTAGAGAAATCAATTACATCCTCCGTGTGCTGGGCCCTGCAGCCTGTCGTAACCCAGAATGCTTTATTGAAACGGCGAGCAATTGTATTCGCATTGCACTGCCGGCACCCCGTGGAGCTGGCACAAGTGAGTTATTCAGACATCCTTTGCGTAATGTAGCTTTGATTAGAAATTCCATCAGAAGTAAATGACTTTTGATGAGACCTGAAGTTACTTGTGCTCTAATGTCAGTTACTTCATATACAGTTCTTTTTTTTTTTCTTTTTTTTTTTTATCCTACAGCCTCCGATGATGAGTTTGAGAACCTTCGAATTAAGGGGCCCAATGCTGTCCAGCTAGTGAAGACCACACCTTTGAAACTGTCTCCTTTACCACCTATCCCTGACACCATCAAGGAGGTCATCTATGACATGCTCAATGCCTTGGCTGCCTACCATGCTCCTGAAGAACGTAAGAATGTTTATGACATGCTGAGATATAAATATATATTGGATTTAGCTGTTTGAACCTTACATTCACATTTGTATTGGTGTGTGTGTCACAGCTGAACGCACAGAAGAACGTGCTGCAGCTGTACCTGGTGGCCAGGACCTATGCCAGATTTTGCAGGATGTTGGCGACGATGTTTACCAGCAATACAGACTCACCCGACAGGGAAGTGATTTTGACTCCCAGTCAGCTTTCCATATCAATGTGAGTCTTAATGACAAGTCTGCTATATATCTGGAGTATGACAATGACTCTTTTATATTCTTTGTCAATAAATGGGCTGCATCTCTTCCTTCCAGCCTCAAGTGTTTGCTGCTGATGGAGGTGTGGCTGAGTCCTCCCAGTCTGGCACGCCACAAGGGGAAGGTGAGACTTTTTCTTCTTACCATTTTCCCCCCTTTGGGGAAAAATGTGCAAATTAGCGGTAAAAAAGCATTCTTAACTTTGTGTTTGACAAGTAGTCAATAACTAGCCCCCCCCTTATTTATTTATTTATTTATTTATTTTTATTTTTTTTTTACACACTGCAAAGCCCTTTCCATAGTCTAGATTAAACTGATTGGGATGATGTAGTTTTATTTAGCAACATTATTATTTTAATATTATTTTTATTACAAATACAAAAATATAAAAACGTTAAATTTGTGTTTTTAAGATGAGATTAACTGTTCAATTTTTTAGAGCAAGTAAATTTAATTAATTAACAAATCATTGTTATGCTGACTGCCTCAGCCTCCACACCAGAAGAAATGCGAGAGGAGAAGAAAGAACAAGAGGGAGAGAAGGGTACAAGTTCAGATGAGAGTAAAGCAGCTAAAGTAAAGGCAAGTAAGCCTTTAATGCCTACGTCGACCATCTTGAGACTGCTGGCTGAACTGGTACGCTCCTATGTGGGCATCGCCACGCTAATCACCTCTTACTGCTACACTGCTGGACAGTCGGAGCTTATAAAGGAGGTTGGTACTTTCATAAGATCTTTGCAGGATTTCACACTAATAAATGGCACAATTAAATGTTAAAAAAATGTCCTCTTAATTATTTTGCTTTCTTGTAACAGGATTGCAGTGTTCTAGCCTTTGTGCTCGACCACTTACTTCCTCACACACAGAATTCAGAAGACAAGGACACCCCAGCTTTGGCACGCCTCTTCCTAGCCAGCCTTGCAGCTGCTGGAACAGGCACTGATGCCCAGGTGGCACTAGTGAACGAGGTAAAGGCTGCCCTTAGTCGAGCGCTAGCAATGGCAGAAGGTGCAGAAAAACATGCCAGGTAAATGGCAGAAAAGTACATCCCACAGCATTATATCGGTACAGAAAGTGTTGATTAGAATTTTTAAGGATGTGTAAAAATTAATTTTCTTTTTGGATTTGGTGGATTCATCTTACAGGCTTCAGGCAGTGATGTGCATTATCAGCACCATCATGGAATCCTGTCCTTCCACATCCAGCTTCTATAGCACGGCAACTGCCAAGACGCAACATAATGGCATGAACAATATAATAAGGCTCTTTCTAAAAAAAGGATTGGTCAATGACTTGGCTCGTGTGCCTCACAGCTTGGATTTGTCCAGGTAAGCAATTACATATTCTTTCAGCTGCAAACGATAATTAAATATGGAATTCTCAAATTAGTGTGTTCTTGAGGTCCATCTAGCACTTCTTACCTTATAACTTTTTTTTTTTTTTTTTTTTTTTTTGTCCATTTTAAATTATACATTGTTAAAAGCTATTAATTGACCTCTCCTTTATTTTTGTTTCATTTATACATTTATTCTTTTGGATGCAATGCATTTGTACTTAAAACCATGTGATTCTGGGGCTGGGAGCAACATTACACTGACCACGATACAAAAAAAAAAAAGATTAGTCTAAAGTCTGTCTTCAACAGAGATTAGTTTATTCAGACATGTTTTAATTAATGTAATATTCTGCCTGTATCAAAAATAAACTTGTCAGGAAGTTTACAAACTGGAACTGTCTGAATTTCTGCTTGAACAAACTGAAAAGTGCAGCTCAGCAACAGCATGTGGTGAAAAAGGTGTACTAGAAGACTTGAAATAACAAGGAACCTTTTTATATATGCATTACAATACTAATCGTTTTATCAATCTATAAATTTAACTAACAGTATTTTTAAACGTATGCTTCTCATAGTCCCAACATGGCCAACACAGTGAATGCTGCGTTGAAACCTCTGGAGACTCTGTCACGCATTGTGAACCAGCCTAGCAGTCTATTTGGGGGCAAAGGAAGTTCCAGTAAGAGTAAGACAGAACATGATACAGTGGGCCCTGCCAGGGACAGCAACAGCAACACGCAGGACCAAGGTATCCACTGGATTTATATAGTTCTTGGAAATGTTGTTAGACCTGTGTGTCTTTTGCTGATGTGTGGTATTGATTCCAGGTGAGTCAGGTGAGGCAGAGCCAGTGGATGGCAGCCACAGGGTTCAGGGAACTGACAGTGACTTGATGGATGGAGAAGTGGAGGGAGACACTGTGGTAATTGCTGGTCAGCCAGAAGTTCTGAGCACGCAAGCGATGCAGGTGAGATACCAGTTTAACGCACATTAATACCCATCAGTTCCTTGTCTCTAAGATCTACTCTTTAACAAAAATGGATCTGTACAAAGTTGGATAATTGACTTTCATAGGGTTGTGTTTATTCAGTTTGCCTGCCTAATGGGTAACATGCCATCTGTCTTTTTCCTATTCATGAAGGTAGAGAATGAGTTGGTGGACCTCATCGATGAGCTGTTGGAGAGGGATGCTGGTACTGTCAACAGCACAATTATAGGTAATTGTCTCCAAGTCTAAATACACAGTAAAGTACAAGGAAAATTTGGCTGTAGTTATAACTATAGATGTTCTGATACCTGAAGCATCATGTACAAAAAGTGCACAAACCTGCGTATTTTCCACATGCATCTGGATGTTCAAAAATGAACTTTGTGTTGATTTGTGCATACCGCTACTCAAATTCTGTCAGTTGACAGTGCCAGAGTGTTGTTTAGTTTTTTTAAAAATTCTTCTTCTTTTTTTTTTTTTTTTTTTTTTTAATAACAAACATTCTCTTTCAAAATTAACATCAGTTAAAGGAGTGAGCCAACTGCTTATTCGCCTGGTTACTCAAAACAGGAATGTCCAGGTCATTAGTGAATAACTGCCTGTGCTGGCTTTTAGAGCAACAAAGAAGAATTAGGATTGTGTTTAAAAGACTTACATGCCATCACATGACAAATACTCAGATACTGCTACCCTTATACTTGGCAGTATCTGTGAGTATTTCCGATACTGGTTTCGGTCTTGGAATGTTTTTAGTGAAGAATTTTTTTAAAAGAAAAAACATTGATTAGATAGAACTGCAGTATGGGGAGTGCAAATTATTTTGGTAGCGGTGTATAATTTGTAAATGACACACAACACAGTGCCTGTATGTTATTTCTTTTCTGTCAATTAGTTGGACGTAGTGGTGAGGATGAATCACAAGAGGATGTCTTGATGGATGAGGCCCCATCCAATATTAGTCAGGCTTCCACTCTTCAGGCCAACCGGGAAGGTACGACAATAGAACAATTTTAATTATGGAACTCTAGAAGATATCAGGATGTTCTAACTTTGGTCATGATGTGCAACAACATTATCATAAGTAGCTCCACTCTTCTTGAAAACGTTTTGTGATGGTTCCTCTTCTAAATTGTACCTGTAACCCACTGTCTTTTTTTTTTTTTTTTTTTTTTTTTTTTTTTTTTTTATTCACTTATATGCCCCCCCACACCACCTTCATTAGACTCAATGAATATTCTCGAACCAGAAGATGAGGAGCACACACAAGAAGAGGACTCTAGTGGCAGCAATGATGATGAAGACAGCCAGGATGAAGAAGAGGAGGAGGAAGAAGAGGAGGAGGAGGATCAGGTACAAATAATTGAAATATATTAAAAGAAATTTTGATTATCCTTTGCACTAATTGTTGCTGTCTCTTAAGGATGATGAAGAAGGAGATGAGGATGATGATGATGAAGGATCAGAGATGGAATTGGATGAAGATTTCCCAGACATCAATGCTGCACCACACATTCGTTTTGAAAGGTTTGACAGGGACGATGACCTCATCATAGAGTTTGACAACATGTTCTCCAACAATGGTAGGCTTTTCTTAAATGGACTAAACTTGACGCAGAGCAAAAAACATTTTACATTGTCCATAAACCTCATATCATCGAGGTTGTGCCAAAGCATCTGCCTAATGTCTCTGCAACTTTTTATGTTCTTCTCCCTTTCTCCATCAGCTGACATTCCACCCTCTCCGGGCAACATCCCCAGCTCCCACCCACTGATGGTGCGCCACGCTGATCACAGTTCCCTCACTTTAGGTGTGGCAGGCACTAGCAGCCGCCTGGCTCAGGGCTTGGGTCGCAGTCAGCGAACATTGCGTCAACTCACTGCCAATAGTGGACACACTATTCATGTCCACTACCCTCACAATCGCCAGCCCAACCCTCCTCTCATTTTGCAAAGGTAAACTTTTTTTTTTTTTTTTTTTCTTGCTGGGAAGGGCTCTGTTGAGCCACACCAGTCTTCGGTCACTTTTTTTCGTTCCAACATGAAAATGTCTCTTCCTCTTTTGTTCCACTTTAGATTGTTGGGCCCCAGCGCTGCAGCAGACATTTTACAGCTGTCCAGCTCTCTGCCTCTGCAGTCCCGTGGCCGTGCTCGGCTTTTGGTCGGTAATGAGGACGTACACATCATTGCCCGTTCTGATGATGAGTTGTTGGATGATTTCTTCCATGAGCAGAGCAGCACGGGGGGACAAGCAGGTAAAGCTTCCGTTGTCATTGTAGTTCTCTTTTTTTTTTTTTTTTTTTTTTAATTCTGAATTTATTAACATGTTTATATTTTTTGTCTCTCAAGGCACACTCTCTAGTATTCCCACTGCCTTAACTAGATGGACAGACGAGTGCAAAGTGTTAGATGCTGAGAGTATGCACGACTGCGTAGCAGGTATTTATAGTAAACTCTTAAACTTCTTCTCTTTGACTGTAAAATAACATAACATAATAATATGAGTTTCTTTTTCTCTAAGTTACTTTATTTAAATTGATTCAATGTATTTTGATAGTTGCAATGCTTCCAGAAAGCATTTACATTTATGAGTTACATTTATGAAGTGTCGTAGCCCATGTAGTTGGCGACTAGTGCCTCACAATTTGACTGGCAAAATGTATGTATGCAAAATGTGAGTGTGAGTGTGTTTCCTTCACCAGCAACAGTCTAAAGTTCACGTTCTTGCACCCATGTACTTTGCAACTGAAGCTTGATTTATACTTCTGCATAGAAGGTGTGAACCTGACAGCGGGGCAGGGTTGAACCTGGGTAGAGTGATAGTTTTCTTCAGTGATTGTAAAAATGTCTGATGCTCAATATTTATCAGCTCCAACTCTGGTAAATTATACTTGATTTGCTCCACTGCCATGCAACATACAGGACGTAGACAAAGGGAAAGTCACCCCTTTGTATTAACCCAGCGTCAGGTAAACGCCACTGGCATTTTTAGATTTTGCCGTCGAATCATGTTTAATAGTATATTCTGCTGTAAAATTCTGAAGGCACCTCTGCAGATATTTCGTCGGGGTTTGGCTGAAGGAGCTGGGAGTAAAGCTAATTTTGATTGACATCTGGTGGGCATATTCCCCTTGATGCCACGAGCAAAATGGCTGTGCCCCATTTGAAGAAAAATGGGCTTCAAAACCGGTCTTTAGAAGCCAGTGGATCATGTGACTTCATACTTTGACCATTGTTTTATACAGTCTATGACAATGCAGAAGTATAAACCCCAGAGATGGCATGGGTGCCATGCATAGCTGCTATGCAGAAATATAAATCAGGTTTATGGAGGACATCGGCTGACACTTTGTCTGGTTTCAGTTGTAAAGGTGCCCATCCTGCAGCATCTGGAAAGTCTGAGAGATGAGGAACTGGAAGAGCGCAGAGAGAAGAGGAGGCGGCAACTGGCTGAGGAGGAGGAGTCCAAACAAAATGAAAGGAGAGCATCTGGAGTGGAACAGGCTAGAGAACAGAACCTACAGGTGGGCAGTGAAGAAACGGTAGCTGAATGTGTTTGAAGACAGATTTTCAAATACATATCCCTCATTCCAGTGTAGTGCTTTCAGTGCCAAAAGCAAACAGTGCATTGAAATTGTCTAAATAAAAAGAAACAAAAACACAGATGATCGTCTATAAATTCAGTCTTTCACCACGACCTTCTTAATTTTAAATGATGATGTACTGCATGAAGGTGTTTTAGTGAACAGTCTGGTATGACAGAGTGACAATATCAATTGATTGAACAACCGTTGCTGGTTTAGATTTAAAAGCCAATTGTGTCTGGGAATGAGAACAGACTATTGGTTGAATTCAAGCAACCAAGATTACTGTTTAAAAACTGTGGTCTGTACAGGCTTTTTGCAAAAATATTGGGTGTTTTTCTATTTTTTAAGCGTCATCTGCCTAACTGAAGTAAAAGCAATTCTATCTTTTGCTTTCCCTCTCTAGAGTTCTGGATTGGGAGCAGTCAATGGTGCAGAGAACACAGCAGGTACTGATATTTGTAGTATTTACTTGTATTTTTCTGCCATAATGTAAATTTCCTTGACCAGTTTGGATTGAAAAACTATGTGAAGGTTGCCGAGAGACAAGCTGCCAGCTTGGTATGCGTGCTTTGGGATGAGGTAGTAGTTTGTATAGTTTTAGGATCACACCAGATCTGGGAGATAACTATACAGTCTACTGTCTTTCTTATGGCAACGCCATTACAACTCGATGACTTCACTTTTTACAAAGAAAATGAGCACTTAAAATACTTTAGAGCAATTAACTATAAATATGTAAATCGCTGATGTATGATCTCACTTCATGGATGCAAATGACAACTTAAATGGAAAAAGCCGTTTATCCTGACTGATGGGATCTGTTGGCTCTGTGAGTGTGTGGAATGCATTTCACTGTCATTTTTAATATGTTATACTTCTAATTCTTTTGAGACAGTACTTCTTTAAGGACCTGCTAAACTTTTTTTCCCCAGTTTTATACACTATGTAGAAACATAAATGCAACCTTCAATAAAAAAAACAAGTAATTGGACTGTCTGTCGTCATAGTTGATTCACTATTGACATCAACCTTTTTACTTCTTCAACTTAGTGAGCAAAAAAAATCTTTATTCATTCCTGATTAATCATATGAGGACTTCAATGTTTAACATTTATATAAAACCATAGTAAAATAAAAGATAAAGTATGTAGGTATTAACTTGAGTGATAAGTACCTATAGTGTTAGACCCTCACTAGTATTGGTGGTCCATCACTCTACGAGTTTTTTGTTTTTGTTGTTGAAAGTGATTAGACAGGATACTTGGGTAGAGAGAATGGGGGAAGACATGCGGCAAAGAGCAATAGGCTGGGATTTGAACCTGTGCCGCCTGCATGAGGACAATAGCCTCTGTATATGGTGTGCCCGCTCAACCATTGAGCTATCCGGAGCCTCGCTCTAGTAGTTTTTCAAGACTACTAAGACCAGAACCGTTCCAAGACAATTCATAATGGTTTGCCTTTTAATTATTTTTGTTCACTGTATTTATGTTGCATCTGACTGTGCTGTGGTGAGGTAGTAAGTTGTGTTGTTGTTGGGGATTAGGTATACGCACCCTGTTCAGGAGATAACTATACAACTTACTGCCTTCCTCAGTAGAAGCCTATGGCATCTGCATTGAAGAGTATCTTAATTTCTGTGCGTACTTGCATTTAGTTCTCCTCTTTTAACTGTTAACATCTCAAACATTTAAAGCTGCAGTTCAATGTACATAGCTATAAAAGTAAAGGTGACCACTGTGCAGTATATAGATGGCAATTAGTGCTCATCCTGGGCTGACATAACACTTAAGTTATCAAGCAGCCTCTTTCAGCGTCCTTTTGTCATCCCTTCTCCGCTTCTAAAATGATTTTTGTAAAACTTAAGCATTAACCATAATTATCTACACGCAGTTGCTTAGGACTTACCAGAACTGATATACATATAATAACTTGCAAACTGTACCGTGAACTTACTTGCTTTCCTCTTTTTTCCTGGATGTTACAGAGGGTGAGCAGGCTCAGGGTAGTACAATGTCATGCTTGGACCCTCCCAGAGTCTCAGAGGGCTTCATCACTGCTCCCCCATCTGGAGAGGCAACTCCCACCACACCTGCTTCTCATGAGCAGGCTCTAGTCTCCCTGGAGACGACCATTAGTCAACAGGTCCGCCAGCCAATTGCTGACCTGCTGCTGGCTGACGCACATGCCAACTCACTGGCTGCTCTGGCCGGGGCTGGCCTTCCACCTTTGTCAGCAGCTGAGAGACCAAACAGTGAAGCAGAGGCATCTCAAATGGAAATGTCCCCAGCACCCACTATTGGTGAGAGAGTCGGAGGAGGAGGTGGTGGAGGAGCGTTGGATGAAGGCAGGGAAGGTAGACTAACTTTGAAAACTTATTTCAACAGAGCGGTCAAGCATAAGGATACATAGCACATTTGTTATGGGGAAATGTTATTTTAGGTCCAATATTTAATTTGTTATGAGATTATATAAATTGTATGGCGCAACAATGACTATTCTTTCCCTCTTAGCTTCCCTAAGTCCAGACATTGTAGAGAACTCTGAGCCTGCAGTAGTTGGTGTGTCACAACTAGAAGGGTCTCCCATGGATACCAGCAGCCCTGCCTCTGCTACTCAAGAAGAAGCTGCTCCCAACCCTGCCCAGACCACACAGCTGTCTCAGGAGCTTTCTGGAAGTAGAGAGAGTGGGCTGACTGACAGGCAAACTGATGCAGAGACTGGGTAAGAAGTAGCTTGTGTTGTAAAGAGTTGGTAAAACAGTGCAATTTGCACCATTCTTTTTTTTCTGTTCTCTGATATTTTACGTGGTTACAGTTGCCTTTTTTGTTGAACAGTTCTACATCTGTTTCGTCCCCTGGTGAAACGATGCCTAGGAGTGATAGCGCTGATAGCCAGTCTCAGGCTATTCAAGAAGAGCCTCTGCCATCCACCAGCAATGAAGAAGAAGATCCTCTTGCAGGTAAAACAAATCGATTCCTTACTACTTTGGTTCACTTTTAAAGAAAGAGATATCTTTTAATGTTTTTTTTTTTCATTTCTTTTTTTTTTCCCTTATCTTGGTAGGCATCAGTCTGCCAGAAGGTGTAGATCCCTCCTTCCTAGCAGCTCTTCCTGAGGATATCCGTCGAGAGGTGCTGCAAAATCAGCTTGGCATCAGACCCCCCTCCCGCCCTCCTGCTGTCACCAGCCTGCCCTCCTCTACTGCACCTGTCTTAGGGGGACCAGGGGTTACAGAAGTCAGCCCAGAGTTCCTGGCAGCGTTGCCACCTGCTATCCAGGAGGAGGTAAAAATATCAAGATACCCGAAAAGAAGTCTTAACCTTTTTTGATGTGATTTACAAACAACATTGTTTTGGGGGGGCGGGAAGGACTTCTCATAATGCATTCTATTGACTGTCTTAGGTTCTTGCCCAGCAACGAGCTGAGCAACAGCGAAGGGAGTTAGCCCAACAGCCTCCGCAAGGAGACACCCCGCTGGATCCAGTCACCTTCATCCAGACACTCCCCTCAGAACTTCGTCGAAGTGTCCTTGAAGACATGGAGGACAGCGTGTTGGCTGTTATGCCCCCAGACATTGCTGCTGAAGCAGCGGCATTGCGTAGAGAGCAAGAGGCACGTCAAAGACAACTGATGCACGAGAGGCTGTTTGGTCATAGCTCATCTTCAGCTCTCTCAGCCATCTTGCGCTCGCCAGCCTTCACCAGTCGGTTAGGGAGCAATCGTGGTGTCCAGTATACGCGACTGGCTGTTCAAAGAGGAGGGACATTTCAAATGGGTGGAGGAACAAACCATAGGTAAAGGCAATAATATTGAATTTAAATGTTTTAGTTTGTCTTGAATCGTGGTGCATTCCAACATGAAGCAAAAAAGAATGACACAGAATGAATGTGATTTGTTTCCTTAGACCATCCAGTTCAAGCGTGGATTCTTTATTGCGCCTGCGTGGACGATTGCTACTGGATCACGAGGCCTTGTCCTGCCTGCTGGTTTTGCTGTTTGTGGATGAACCAAAGCTTAACACCAGCCGTTTGCACCGTGTCCTCAGGAACCTCTGCTACCATTCTCAAACACGTGGGTGGGTCATTCGCAGCCTTTTGTCCATTCTGCAGCGCAGCAGCGAAAGCGAAGTGTGTGTGGAAACATCGCGTCTAGAAGACACCCGGAGCAAAAGGAGCTCCCAGGGAGGCTGTGGCGGGAAAGGCTCAGCTGCCTCCTCACTCTCTTCTTCATCCTCATCTTCCTCCTTAGAATTACTGAACAGGGTGGAGTCACGTAGTTCCAGCCAGCTTTCTTGGCTTTCTGTCTCTATGGATGCAGCCTTGGGATGCCGGACAAACATTTTCCAGATTCAGCGAGTACCGGGTAGAAAGCATGCTGACCGGCATTCAGCTGGTAGCTCCGTGGGGTCTGGAACACTGGGAGGTGGAGTGTCCGGCACTGCTACAGGTGTCACATGTTCTGGAGGTGGAGGCTCTACTGTTCACATCCACCCTCAAGCTGCTCCGGTGGTCTGCCGTCATGTATTGGACACCCTCATCCAGCTTGCTAAGGTCAGTGTTTCCAAGCTTAGTCTTTTTTTGTCTGCTGTATTGTTGGTCGTCAATTCTGCTATGAAAGAAACAGAATTTTGATTTACTATTTTTTTTTTTCCCCTATTTTCTGATCTTGCAGGTTTTCCCCAGTCACTTCACTCAACAGAAATGTAAAGATTTGTTGGCTGCTTCTTCCGACCTAGATTCTCGTCTTTGTTCGGGCTCCTCTGGGGGAGGGGGTGGAGGTGGGGGTTCCAGGTCAGGGTCTCAGTCTCAGAGCAACCCTAATGCCACCAACACCCAAAACTTCTTGGGATCTTCAGCTGCAACTCCTCAGTCTCTGGGAATCTCTACAGATTTTTGGGACTTGCTGGTCAAGCTTGACAACATGAATGTCAGCCGCAAAGGTAAAGCCTCTATGAAGACAGTGCCCCTGGGTGGCAGTGCAGAGGCTGAGGGAGCACAGTTCAGTTTAGAGACTTCCCCTCTTGGCCAACTAATGAACATGCTGTCCCATCCTGTAATCAGACGGAGCTCTTTGCTCACTGAAAAGCTGTTGCGTCTGCTCTCCCTTATATCTATTGCCCTGCCTGACAATAAGGCCACAGAGGTGCCTGCTGGACACCCAAACCCGCAGACTGCCAACCCCAACACGGTAAACTCAGGAGCCACAGTCTCAGTTGCAGCACAGGGGACAGTGTCAGTGGGCTCTCTCCAGCCCATTGTGTCAGCCCCAGTGGCCTCGGCCGGAGCTGTGCCTCAGGGTACGCCCTCAGGGTCAAGCCTTGCAACCTCTCAGACATCCTCTACTACCATCTCTATACCCACGTCTACTGGAACAACTTCTACAGGTACTGTTTATCTCAAATGGAATGTCTCAAAATCACATTGACTTGAGAGTAAAACAAGCTTTACTAGAAAATAGTTATGTATATTTTGGGGGGGTTTGGGGGTCTGGCCAAAACAGGAAAACAGAGGATCACCACTGGAATCACAGAGAGTGACAAGATGGCTTCCACTGGACTCACAGAGAAACAGCTTCAACTTTCTGTAGAGGTATGTTTAGAAAATGTATTTTTTCCTAGTTTTGACATGTCACCTCAACATAAAATAACATTCAATTACCAATTTTATTACCAAAATATGCTTCTTACCATAGCATTTTGCAGACTTGTATTTATGCTTTTTCCCCCCCTGAAGCCCTGATTTAGTTTTGAAATTCTCCTGGTTGACTGATTCTGTTGACATTTCTATGTTACTTTGCTTTGTAGTCATGCCAAGCTACTTTTTTTTTGCATCCATTTCTCTTGGTTCTGGGGAAAGTGAATAAAACAAGTGTATGTGGCTCAAGCAATATGTCGAACCCAAATCCAGACGTTGTTGATTATTTAAATATGAGTGTGAGAATTAAATGGTACTTAGATTCTGAACATCGGCTATTCCAACTTTTTTGTTCCTTTGTCAGCCTGGTTGGCCATGTATTGGAGTACCAAAACCAGTGGTGCAGTACCAATAAGGTGGAACTAGAAACACTCAGTTTCAGTGTCACATAGATATAAACACAAGATGCAACATTTTAAAGTTGTCACTCAAACAAAGCCCAGCTGAGAAGAAGGAATGCAAGGTGTTGGATGTCCTCCATTGTGTCCTTTTCTTACCTGAGTTGCATCCTTGTTTTTTACACTGTCATATGGGTGTGATGCTGTCACATAGCAGCAGTAGCTATAACCAGGCTGCCAACACAGCCAACCAGGAGAAATGCAAGCATTACTTAGATTTACAAACTGTACCATACCAACCTAAATGAGCTGCTGAGCTCACTGGGAATGTGGTTTTGTTTTTTTTGTTGGTACATCTTTTATTTTTTGTGATCATCCTTAATGCTTTATTCACCCCTTATTAAAAGGTTTTGACGTCTCACTCGTGCTCAGAGGAGGGTCTTGAGGATGCTGCGAACATTCTGCTGCAGCTCTCCAGAGGAGACGGTGTTACCAGAGATACAGTTCTCAGACTGCTGCTCAGTGGCGCTAGACATCTTGGATATACTCTTTGCAAACAAATTGGTCAGCTTTCATGATTACTTCTTATTTTAGCATTGTCAGTCAATTATTATTATTTTTTATTTTTTTTAGAGAGAGTGTTGTTTTGTCACAAACTGAACTTTTTTAATCTCAGGCACATTGCTGGCTGAACTTAGAGAGTACAACTTAGAGCAGCAGAGACGGGTACAAGCAGATTCAAATTCTCCAGATGGGCCTCCTGAGGATTCCTCCATATCAGCCAGACTGAAGGGCAAGATGACCAGCAGGTCAGCAAGTGATGATTCTGTCATTTTAGGTTGCCTATGATGCTGTCAACTCAGGCAAGATGTAGACTTCTCAAACCATTGTTAATGTAGCCTTAGTAACAAACTGGTATTATGATTAAAGTCAAATCTATCATTTGTTTTGCCTTGTATGCATTTGTTGTGTTGATGGCATAGGTTTGATGGTTCTGAGAGTGTGGTGATTGTGGCTGCTCAGAAGCGGACTCTTGGGGGACGCGAACTGCAACTTCCCTGTATGAGTTCACTAACATCAAAGACTTCAACACAGAAGTTTTTCTTACGAGTGCTGCAGGTTATCATCCAGCTTCGCGAGGACACACGACGTGCTAACAAAAAAGCCAAGCAGACAGGGCGATTAGGTAAGATCACGCTACATTCACACACATGCGCTTATATATATATATAAAATTTGTGTCAGTGTTTTTCATAATGTGATGAAACCCCTTTCTCAAATATCAGGTTCCACCAGTTTAGGCTCAGCCAGCAGCATCCAGGCGGCGGTGCGTCAGCTTGAAGCTGAAGCTGACGCCATCATTCAGATGGTGAGGGAAGGGCAGCGTGCACGTCGGCTCCAGCAGGCTCCCCCGCCTGCCGCTCCCTCTGCCGCTGCCACCGTCGCTGCCGGATCCTCAGTGGCTGCCGCCCATGCTCCTACTGGTGCTGCTCCCCCTGCTGGCACGGCTGCTGCTGCCACGGTTAGCATGGGCTGCTCTGACAGCAGGCATACTCTTACTTGCACATGTGTACAGTAGGAGACCAGTCTAATGATTAATAAACATTAGCTAACCATCACTAAAGTAATTCATAAATACTATGTAATCAAGATAAGTGCTATGAAATAGGTCCGGCTTGCCTTGTGACTAATTTGATCTCTACTAGCTGCACCAACCTTTTTGCAGTTTGGAAAATAAGCTACCTCCATTCATTTTAATGCACATCTTTATGATAACCAACAAACACGTTGCACTCTGCTTGCCCAATCATTTTCTGCCACAAGTCATGTGACATTGTGACATCTTCTGTGCTGTCATAATAATAAAAACTGACAGCCTTGACAGACAGATGTGCCCGTAATTCATTGCATTGTGTATCGGTGTCTTTGCGTTGACGTTGACTGTCAGTGGTGGCTAGATCTGAATGTACTGCCTGCTCCACCGTTGTTTGCTGGCTGATGTGGCTTGATGCTTCTTCCCCTGCCTCCTTTTCTAAAACGTTCTGTCACAGGTTCATGGGACTGCCATTTTGCACGGCAGTTTTAGTCAGGCTGTGTTCTTTAAAAAAAACTTGACATTTTTCTTTTTTCTAAATATTGTTCTCTTTTTGTTCATGTTCTGTGTGGTTGGTTCTCTGTAGTCTGAAGTGCAGTCACTACCAGAAGCCCAGGCAGCGCAGAGAGACGATTCTCCAATGGATGTGGACCAGCCATCTCCTCTAGAGCAGGACCCTGCACCTCTGGGTATGACTCGCTTTCAAACGTGGTTATTTCCTGTGTTTTATCTCCCAGTAAATTAACACATGGCCAGCATACTCAATTAATACAGTTTTATTAAGTTTATACTTAATACTTGTGCGTGTGAGTGTCTTTGGAGCGGGTTCACAATAAATTTAAACTGAGCAATTAAAAATGACTGATTTACTGGATTCGTGAAATACAACAGCCAGTTTCATGCAGTTTCATGAGTTCTGGTTTAAGATGAACGTTGGTATATTTTAACTTGCATTGTGTCTTGAAGCAAAGTTTTCTTCTGATTTCTTAAATACTGAAATGTGTAATTGTAAATAATAATGATGAAAACAGGCAAAATCTACAATGGTCCAATCAGGTGTTCTTTAAGTGTTTCTTCGCAAACTCTGGAGCAGTCAATCTCAAAACCAATCAAAATAGTTCAATACACTTTTTTTTTTTTCTGTCTTCTAGATGAAGAAGGAAATGGGCAGTCAGAAAGTGAGGAGAGACTGCCAGACCTTCCTCTCCTTAGTGAGCAGCTGTTGTTGGATGAACTGTGGGACATGCTTGGGGAATGCCTAAAAGAACTGGAAGAGTCCCATGACCAGCATGCCGTACTAGGTTGGAGAAATCGTTCTCAATAAATTACTTTGTTTTAATTCGACTTTTCAAGGAGCTTTGTTCTGTGATGCGTTTCCATAACTGGTTATTTGTTTCTCCAGTGCTCCAGCCTGCTGTGGAGGCCTTCTTTCTGGTTCATGCCACTGAGCGAGAGAGCAAACCTCCTGTGAGAGATACGCGGGAAAGCCAACTGTCACACATCAAAGATGAGCCGCCTCCACTGTCCCCAGCTCCTCTTACGCCTGCCACACCCTCATCCCTAGACCCATTCTTTTCTAGGGAGCCATCTTCCATGCATATCTCTTCAAATCTGCCACCAGACACCCAGAAATTCCTTCGTTTTGCTGGTAAGATTTGAAATAATTGCATTAGGAGAAAGATGAAGCTTTGCTTGATGTGTACCTTTTTAAGGGTGCTCTATTCTTTTTCCTTTCTTCCACAGAAACTCACCGCACAGTGCTTAATCAGATCTTGAGGCAGTCTACCACTCACTTGGCTGATGGGCCTTTTGCAGTATTAGTTGACTACATACGCATCCTGGACTTCGATGTCAAGAGGAAGTAAGGGGGATCATTTTACACCTCCATCATGTGTTGTGATATGCAGTTTCTCCAAGTTATCAATGGTCTGCCTGTCACTACAGGTACTTCCGCCAAGAGTTAGAACGACTAGATGAAGGTCTGAGGAAGGAGGACATGGCTGTGCACGTGAGAAGAGATCATGTGTTTGAGGATTCCTATAGGGAGCTGCATCGCAAAAGCCCAGAGGACATGAAGAATAGACTGTAAGCTTTCATTGGTCCTTGATTTCTTTTCATTTTTTCTCAGTTCAGAAGGACTCAACTTGAATTATTCTCTGCCTCCTCTCTCTTACAGGTACATTGTGTTTGAAGGGGAGGAGGGCCAGGATGCTGGCGGCCTGCTGAGGGAATGGTATATGATCATCTCACGGGAAATGTTCAACCCCATGTATGCCCTGTTCCGCACTTCGCCAGGGGACCGGGTCACCTACACCATAAATCCCTCATCCCACTGTAACCCCAACCACCTCAGCTACTTCAAGTTTGTGGGTCGTGTTGTGGCCAAGGCAGTCTACGATAACCGACTACTGGAGTGCTATTTCACCCGCAGCTTCTACAAACATATTCTGGGCAAGAGTGTCAGGTATTTAAGTGCCCTGAAGTCAAAGTGAAGTCACCCATTTCTTCAGTCATGATCCACATACTCTGATTTGCAAAAAAAAAAAAAAAAACCTTACTGATTACTAGATTTAATGTTGTAAAATGTCAACTGTAAACTGTATGTTGCTGCTTTTCTTTTTTTGAATATAAATCACATTGACACATCTGTGGATTCACCAGGTACACGGACATGGAAAGTGAGGATTACCCCTTCTTCCAGGGTTTGGTGTACTTGTTGGAGAATGATGTGTCCACACTTGGATACGAGCTGACATTCAGCACAGAGGTTGGTATCTTTTTTTTCACTTATTCTCTTTTGCTTTGTCACATTTGTAGATAAAGCTTCTCATGCTTGCTGATACAGAAATAAAACGCTCTCAATTAAATAGTGTGTGTCTATGACAAAGAGATTTGATTATTCACTATTCATGGTTTGTAGGTTCAGGAATTCGGGGTGTGTGAAGTGAGAGACCTCAAGCCAAATGGAGCCAATATTCTTGTCACTGAGGAAAACAAAAAGGAGTATGTACATCTGGTGTGCCAGATGAAGATGACAGGTGAGCCGCTCATTATCTGGGAATTGACTTTTCAAGCTGCTAATTAATCATGTCAGAAATTCAACTTGCACAGTAATCAGCACGTTTGCGTGTTTCATTAACTAGTTGGTATTATGGCTGATAGTATTTTAGATTGTTATCCTAAATTAAACCACTAGGGGGCAGCAGACAAATTTGGAATTTGGAGCAGAGTTGCAGGAGTTTCTGGAGCGAGAACCCTTCAACTGTACACTAGCCAGCAAAGCTTTGAAAGTTCACCTACGTGGTTAAAAATGTTTCATAGAATGAAATCGGTTGTTTGCCAAATAAAAATTATATAACCTCTTTGTTTTGTTTTTTAGGTGCAATTCGCAAGCAGCTGGCAGCCTTCCTTGAGGGATTCTATGAGATAATTCCTAAAAGGCTGATTTCCATCTTCACTGAGCAGGAGCTGGAGCTTCTCATCTCTGGCCTGCCTACCATTGACATTGATGACCTAAAGGCCAACACAGAATATCATAAATACCAGTCCAGTTCTATCCAGGTGTGGATTAATTATCGAACACTAAATTAAGATTCACATTATTTAAGCGTGAGTGAGGGAACTCATTGGAGTATGTTCAGAGAGTATAACAGTAAGCTCTTGAGACGTACATCTCAAATGGGAATCTTTTTTTCAAGTGGCAGATTGTACATGTGAAGTGATGCAGCAGTGAGTTTGGCTTGTCAAGACGACTTATAAAAGAACTAACATGTTGAACAGAACTTACAAATTGGTTACCACCATTTAACATGTTTCCATTATGATTTCTTCAGGATCCGGTCCATTTGTAACTATTTGTAATATTATTTATGTATTTTTTGTTTGCCCCACCCCCTCATATTTTAGATCCAGTGGTTCTGGAGAGCCTTGCGGTCCTTTGATCAGGCAGACCGGGCCAAGTTCCTACAGTTTGTCACTGGCACATCAAAGGTTCCACTCCAGGGTTTTGCTGCTCTGGAGGGCATGAATGGCATCCAGAAGTTCCAAATCCACCGCGATGACCGATCAACTGACCGCCTGCCATCTGCTCATACTTGGTAAATGTTTAGCAAGTTTCGAAAGCATAAATGGTGGGTGAGGGAGCTGTAAAAGTAATAATTACTTGTTAAAACATTTTTTTCCTCACCCATAGCTTTAACCAGCTGGATCTTCCAGCCTACGAGAGCTACGAGAAGCTGAGACATATGCTGCTGTTGGCCATCCAGGAATGCTCAGAGGGATTCGGACTGGCTTAAACCACAAGACTCTTTAACACACACACAGACACACACAGACATGCATACACCTAATTTAGATTTGCCTATTCCTCACACATTTACACCAGTAACCTCTGACCGCACGCACACACTATTATAAACATTACTGGATTACTTGTTGAATGGCCTAGTCTTGTTGGTTTCTATTCCATATAAAACAAATGAAACCAGCAGGTGAAATAGACTGATTGATATTGCATACAACACAGAGAGCCTCATTTTGACACAGTTGTCAACTAATGGCAAATGCAAGCAAGGATTCAGAGGTTTAAACATGGACTAATATAAGAGATGTTTTCTTCATTTAGTTTGATTTCTCTGTACAAAAGGTTTGGGAGTTTATTATGTTAAATCTTTTTTGTTCTCTGGCTGTGTAAAAAGCAAAAAAAGTGTTGTTTGAACAGGATGGTTATAAAACCTTTGGGGAAAAAATGTCAGTTTCCTGTTGCAAATTTGTGATCTCACAAGCCTTGACAATGGGGAACATTTCTATGGGGGGTTATATGAGCAACTCAAACTTTGGAGTATTGGTGATATTCACAAAAAATGCACTTTTCAAAATTTTGTGGCATTTTTACAGAAGGATGGTACAAAAATGAAGAGACAAGTTGAAGGTGATTTAAAAAATATATATATAACCATAAATTCTAGAGTATTTTTGGCTATTAAATCGCTGACCCAGACTTGAGCCTTTGAATCAGAGTGAAATAACTGACATGAATAAATGCATAAAATTTCATTTGTCTCTTAACATTGTTTTAACTTTTTACTTGCAGTGAATTTATTTCATATAAATTGAAGCTCTGTTTCTAATCCTAGTTATTGGATCGTTTTTAATTATTAATTGCAGTAATGATTCTGACAAACTGACCACAAAATAATTTTAATGTTGTTAATGGCTGAAGTCCACCTGCAATCCATAAAGCTGCTGGTCTGAACCAGTTTCTGAGCTGCCGGTCGCTGCAGCTGTGTGCACTCCGCTTTCATGCCTGGCACTTTGCATTAATGATGACACGAGGATGAGATGCTTTTGAAGTGGCAGTGAGGCAGAGGTTTCGTCTTCTCATTTTAAATCACAAGACAAACACCCTCCATAAACTACGTGTCCCTCAGCGGCCCATGAGTAATGAAAATGCAGAGTTGTGTGTGTGCAGCTCTTCTAATGTGACGTTACTATGAAACAAGGTGGGATCTACTTTTGTGCCTTTCATAGTTGAATGTTTATGGATTTGGTGGCTTCAGTTTTCTTCAGGCCACATCAACATTTTTTTTTTTTTTTAGATTAACATTTAATTCATTTTATACATAGTGCAAATTCATAAAAGAAGAAATCTCAGTGCTAGAATAAAAAAGAAGCTTAATTTAGTGCTTATCATTTACCCCAGTTATTGCCTTCATATTTCAAAAAAAAAAAAAAAAAAAAAAACTAACTAGAGAAACCAGCATCTTGCATCAACGTTCCAGTCCCTTGTTTTAACCTCCACCGTGTGGTGGGCAGCCGTGGAGAGAAGCCCCACCTTGACACGAAGGGACGTCCAACAGACGGGAAGGCCGCCAGCTGCCTCGGCCTGTGTGGTGGTGAAGGCAGGAAGAAAACTACACGAGGCCTGTCAGACTAGTAAAATCTTAGCAGTATGTAGATGAAAGAACGTGGTCTTAGAAACCTACTTTGTGTTACAGGACACGTCTTGGTCAAAAATAATTGCCTGTATCTGTCATGTATAAATTTAAGAGTAATTTGCATAACAATGGAAATGTACGCCCTGGTGCCTGTTGTCTAATGTGGTGTCAGCCAGTCTGATGGAGAAGACCCCGTGGAGGTCCGTAACTACGGTATGTGAGGAGGACTTGGTTTTACTTGACCAAGCTGCCATCTGTCAGCTAAATAAACTTTATGCAGTTTAATTACAATAACATATTCAAGCCTCTGTAATAGTGTTGGGTTTATAGTGGAGCATAAATGGGTTAGCCTTTTCTGTTAACGAAGTTAAATTGAACTTTTTAAAACTAAGGACCTAAAGTTCAAGTTTAATTTTTCTGTTGTAAGAAACACATCCTGTGTGGATCATCACAACTGAATACATTTTTACTGCTTCAACAGGAATCAAGAGGGTAAATGGTGAGTTGCTGAAAGTACAACGTCTCAGGGGAATGATGTCAGCAATAAACTTAGAGAAACAATTGTTGCTACCCTTCAATCTGGGACGGTTACTAAAGCCAGTTCACCTCAGTGGCGCTAGGCAATAGTGAAAGAAATTATAAACAAAGGCGTCTCAGACAGTGGAGACTTGAGTTGGCATATTAAATACTAATGTTTATGATGTTAAAACTGGAATAAGTACAAACGAGTACATTTTTCTTTGGAGGGTTTGGTTAAAGGACTCATGAAAAGAACATGGCAGCGAGGCTGGAGTTTATAAAGTTGCCTCTGAACAAACCACAAGACCAAAGTGGAGATAATTGGCTTTGAAGAACGGTGCCGAACACAGCATGTCAGTTCAAACTAAGAAGCGCTGCAGTGCAGAGCTGATGGTTTATTTTGTACTCATTAAATAACCAACGCCTCTGTATACCAAAACTGAGAGCTGAAGTTTGAGGAGAAGTGGGTCGTGCAAAAGGAACATCAGCAAATGTACAACAGGACGGCTGAAAAAACAAAGATCCAACTTGTTGCAATCACTCAGTCACTGCAACATCTAAAAATGGTGTTCATCATTTTATGAGCAGTAATCCAGAAGATACTTCACACACCCGGTACTGCAGTGGAACAGTCCAGACCAATGTTGCAATCAACCCATAGCGTTTGTTGGTGTTTTTTTAATTTTTTCTTTGTGTGCACCAAACCATCTCAAGCACAAGATTTGGTTTACAGCATGTCCTCTCCCCTGACATGTTGGCCTGCGAAATGAAATGTCACTCCAGATACAGGTGTGTCAGGTAAACGCGGCTAATTCTCACATATAGATCAATGTCAGATCCTTTTTAAATGATCAATCTCTTTTTAATTATTTTCTTTTTCCCGAGAGGAGTTATTAAAAAAATGCCTGTTGATGTTTCCACAGGGAGTAAAGGGTCACTTCAGAACGGATTTCCCTTGAAGGCATCGCCTCGAGAACGATGCTTTCATTCCATCTGCATTTTTAAGAATTACACTTTGAGTTTTGTTTTTTTCCCCTTAAAAACAATTTTCAAACAATAGCATTACAAATGCCGCCACCATATATACAGGTAATCACTTCATGCCGGTGGTGAAGTCACAAAACCCGGGGTTCTGTTTTCCTTCCACTTTAGCTCATGCTTGCTTGTACCTGTCGCTCCCACTTATTCTCTCAATCCTCCCCAGTGAATCAACCTTATTTTAACCTTTCATGCGTGCTGAATTTGTTCCACTTGAGGACCCCCTGCAACAGTAAAAATCAAATTGAACCAACCCACCCACTGATGCATCCTTCAGCCCCCCCCCCCCTCCCATGCTCCAACTGAAAACCTGCACACACCAGTGACAGAGCAGTGAGCGTCCATGTCTGATTTGGTGCGTGCTGAGGCGTGATAAATGAAATTACAGTGCTATCGTGTGGGGAATGCAGTTTCTACAGTAAGACTCGGGTTTACGCTGCATTGGCCAGCCACATCCTGTTATGTGTGAAGGTCTCACTTGATTTTAGTATTCGGCAACCATCTGTTGCTGTGCTGAAGCATAAGTACGGTGGAAAACTAATAAATCCATACGCGGATGGGGGAGCAGGGGCTTCGTCCAAAACATTAGAAAATGCATTTCCTCAAAAAAAAAAAAAAGTTAACCTCTGAAATTATGTTGCAAATTTGGCTGGAATGAGTTTCCTGTAACTGTTATTTACGGGCAGACGTAAATAACATTTGATTTGAAGGAAGGCAGTTGTGGTCCCAAAAGTAGGAGAAAAAAAATGCACTTCTTCGACTGACCACAGGGGACAGTCTCCAAAAGATACTTCTTTTATTAATTATGAGCGTGATACAGAGGTGTCAGAAATTTCTGTTTCAGGTATGATGGGGATTTGTCACCAGAGTCCTGGAATTAATTGCTTACCTGGAATTAATCCGTTTTGCGTGTTAGTGCTTTGCATTTTCAAAACCTTTCACATTTGGGCCGAGAATTAAGTGCTGAGAGAGGATAATCTATCTTATCTGAAAGATGACAAAGCTTGTTGTGCTGGTAACTGTACTAACAGACCACCACAACCCATTCTGGGTTGATCTACAAGGGTTTAGGGGGGACCACCACCAGGTTGACAGCTGACTCTGCCGTCTGTCAGGGGCTGACTGCTGGCAATCAGCTGGCTTGTGGATAGCGGTTTAGTTGGCAGGCTCAGGTTGAGCTGCTCACCACTTCAGCTGCCTGCTCCATAGGGGCCACCTTCACTGTTCAAGACCAACCTGGAAGGGTCTGGGTCACAGCAGCAGGCCAGCCAGCACCGCTGCTGTCAACTTTTCTGCCTGAGCCACCTACCTGGGCTGAGGCCGGGCAGAGGCCGGGCAGAGGCCGGGCAGAGGCCGGGCAGAGGCCGGGCTGAAGGAGCTGGTCGGAGGGTCTATCCAGTTGTCTTTTTAAAGTCTATGGGTAAAGCGTCTTTCTGCACAAGTCTTCACGTTAGTAACAGTATTACTAATTAAGAAAATTGAAATGATATTTCCTCCTGTGTTGCTGACGGCTTTAAAAAAACAAAAAAACAAACAACAAAAAAAACTGATGGCGATATACAAAGTGCACTGATATTGACTTTCTTCATCAGAGATAGTGGAGCCAAGTAGTAAATGACGGCCGGTGGAGTTCATTAATAATGAGCTCTTAGTCTAAAACATGTTACTGCTGCTGCCTTCAGTGGCAGTGGGATAAATCACAGTTGGAGAGCACAATGATGAAAGACTTTTTTTTTTTTTCTTTTCTAGTGCAGAGCCCAAATGGGCAAAGGGACAAAATAAATTCATTAGAGTAACTGGTTTAATGTTTCTTATTAATCAGAGAGATACTTACACTGAAGAAAATTGATGATGGTGTTTAACCATTTCTTTAAAGAATCGTAAACCATTTCCCAAGCCAGGCTCTTATAACCCTCCATAGGCTGCAAGGAGAAATGTGAGCTGAATACACATAATTAATAAACTCTGGCTTCATTTGAAGAAGAAAGCACTTAGTGATGCTGTTACTTGCATGGTGTCATGGCAACTACCATGTTGTTTATTTGTGGCACATATACAAATAACATAAATATAAATGATCCCAGAGGAAGCCCTCACATCACACGCAAAGGCAAGTTTATTTATATAGCACATTTCATACATACAGGAAATCATTACATTGATGAGAAATATATTGCTTATAAAGAGATTTTAATTTCAAAATGAATGAACTAAAATATTATAATACAGCAGTGTCAAAAGCAGCAGCGAGATTTAAAAGAGGTAAAACTAAAAGGTTTTATGAGAGTCACCGTTCATGTTGAGGTTTTTAAATACGTCTCTGTCCTGTGACTGGATCTGAAACAAACCGACGCATGTCATGAATATATTAATTAATAATTTACTGAGCAACGGCAGATTGGATATCGGTCTGTAGATATTGATTATAAATGTATTAAGATTTGTTTTCTTCGGTAAAGGAGAGATGACAGCGCATATGAGAAAAACTGACAGCTCCACTCGAGGTCTCAGGAGTTAACAGGTGGGAATGTGGACGAAGAGTTTGAGGGGTTAATGCAGGAATGTAAGATATCTTCAATCCTGACAACCTTTTGTTTGAAGGAAAGTGTCAAATTCATTAGATTTGCTCATGGAGAGAAATTCAGCTGGAGTGAATATGGGTCAATATTAACAGAAGACAAAAGAAAGATGGAATGAAACTGAATGAATCGGGAGGTGGAGGACTGTGATTTGATTTCTTTGGTTTTAAAAATCAACTCTTAGTTTAATTTTATTGAACTTTCTTTTAGCTCTACAACCGACTCTTTTTTTTTTGTTGCCATTTTTACATTTTTACTGTTTATTTTTCAGGCTGCTTTTAGTCGTCCGCATACTTTATATAAACACTTTTTACCGGTGCATCATGATCTGTTATCTGAGACGTGGCATTTGAGAAGCTATCCATCATTCCATCCCACGATAGCAGTATCGGTAATGCTCACGTTGAGAACTTCCTCATGAATATTTCAGCAGTGCTTGCCATAATATTGCACTTGATGATGCATTGGTTGGTATTTGTTTTGACACGGAAACAGACTGTTTTAGAAAATACGCTGTAGTGGTCAGAGATGTCTTGAACATCTGTGACAGAGACAGAAGTTCCTGTGGAAGAAATGAAGTCGAGTGTGCAGCCTTTTGTGCGAATGGGCTCAGTAATATGTAGATAAAATGCGTAGGTGAAGGAGAAAGTTGACAAATCGAGGTGGACAGGAGCAGCCCCTAGTTTAGACAGCATTGTGACAACTCAGAGAGGTGTTGCGAGATGTTGTGAATCTGTCGAGTTTGTCATCACGTCTTGATCACACCGCCACCTCTGCTCTGCCTTTGAGGACAAAGTCCAGCGATGAATGGGAGCAAACAATGAGTGTCTGCTTTTATTGCAGTGTGACACATCTTTTGAACTTCACACTAGCACAGATATATTATAGTAATATATAGTTTATTGGGTTTATTTATTGAGAAGTTGGGCTCGAGTGGGTGCACGCGGCTTTCACTCGCAGGCACAAGCACGGAGGCCGCAGAGTCCGCACCCAAACCCGAAGTGACAGCCCGCCTAGTGTAAAGGTCACAGTCTTTAGTAGATCTGTTTTCTGTGTCTCTGTGGTTGCCGTCTATCTACCGCTTTGCATCTGCTCCCTCCCCTCCCCTTCCAGCCTCTCCTTGGCCTCCCCTCAGTGGCACAGCGGTGGGCACCTTGTGGCATTTTAGAGGAGACAATCCACTGCATGAAATTCAGCCTTGTCACATTAGCGATCATGCAATGCAGTCAACTGCTGAAAGTTATTCAGAGAAGCAGTATTGTTGAGCCACTGGTGGTGAAAAACAGTCAACCAGTAAGCATCACATTCCTTTGGTTCAACAATATGCCGCACTATTCGGAAAGGTCAATACACGCATCAATTTGAATATCAATGACAAACATTTGAGTTCCACTCTTACTGACTTATTTGGTTTCTGTTTAAAACCAACGTCCTATCAGTGGCAAACCTCGATTGATTTGCCTGAGGCTGGCTTATGCTCGTGGCTATTTACATGCAGTCAACATGCTTAATGGGATTTGTTCTGGTGAACCGGGTGCTGGTCATCTCTAGCAGACCAGCCTCTCTTACGCATGGCAGGAAAACTGAATCAGAGTAATTTCCCCTCAATTACTGAGTGATTAACGCCAGGTCAGAAACGGCTGGCTGACCTTTTGAACATCTAATGACTTTAGATCAATGGCTCTCCAAAAGACAGCAGTGCAGAAACAGCGCAGCTGTAATGTAGAGTAAAAAGAGTCCAATTCCCAGTTGCTGTCGTCTGCGGCTTTGTTCTTTGACACCTCTTTCTTCTTTTTTTTTTTTTTTGTTGTCACAAACACATTTTTTCTCCGTCAAATACTGCTAGATCCAAAGGAATATGGCAATATTCCCCTACTTCTGGGAAGACTGGCTGATGTCCTGACCGTTTTCCCGCTCTGTGAATGATCATTGTGTCTTCCTGGAATAGTGGTACCCAAGAACAACACATGTTACCAGTTGTTGTTGCCCATTACTTTGCCGTTCTTCTTCAAGCAGCAAAGAAACTGTTTTTCTTTACTTTTTTTTTTTTTGCCAGCTGTGTCTAATATCTTTCATAACATGCATTCAGACGTCTTAAACATTGCTGTTTCAACACTGTGTCCAGATACTTTTTGTGGCAGACACATTTCATAATCTCAAAGCATTTCATAGTGGTGTTTATGTGACTTTTATTTTTTCCTCTTGCTGATGCTGATGCTGTAGGACTGGAGTATCCTCTCCACCTACATCAATGACATATTGACTGAACTTCAAAGCCAAACCATTAGAATAGGACTTAGATTTCCTTCGTTAGCAGTTCAGTCACAGACAACTGGTGCTGGTTGGTTCGTTTAGGTGGGATCTTATCTTGAATCAATAATTAAACTGGCCCTTGTTGCTAAGACTTTGCATCACAGCAAGGAACACTGAAGAAATACAACCAGCTATCAAGTAATTGCACCAGTGAAAAAGGACCTTGCATTTCCTCCATCACATATATGTACAGATACAGGTACATACAGGTACATACAGGTACATACAGGTACATACAGGTACATACAGGTACATACAGGTGCATACAGGTACATACAGGTACATACAGGTGCATACAGGTACATACAGGTACATACAAGTACATACAAGTACATATAGGTACATATAGGTACATACAGGTACATACAGGTACATACAGGTACATACAGGTACATACAGGTGCATACAGGTACATACAAGTACATATAGGTACATACAGGTACATACAGGTACATACAGGTACATACAGGTACATACAGGTACATAGGTAGATGGAGAGAAAGAAACTAGATGTCTAGATGCCACTGGTAGCAGACCCATTCCAGCACAGAAGATCTTCCCAAAGTGAATGAGTATGACTGACAGACTAGGAATATAACTAGATGGACTTTTATTATTTTTTTGTATTTCTTAGTGCAGCAGAAAGAAACTTGAGTAACATTCAGCTCAACTGATCCTCCTATAGATGTGAAAGTTAAGTTGCTTTTATGACGATCCAAGATTTACTCTTCCTCGGTCTCCTGCTTTTGGCCACGCTTTCATTTTCTCTTTCCACATTGATTTCTTCAGTCTCTTAGTCATCTCTGCCGTGATGTCCACTGTAGCTCCGTGGTCTACTTTCATTGCAGATTATTGTAACATAGTGCTGCAAACAAGGACATGTAGCTGTAAGAAGATATGACTGGGACAGCAGTCTAAAGTTTATTTGGCTGGTTTTTGCCAGTAGCAGGCGTAGAAAATGGCAAGAGCTCACGACAACAACTACTGGAAGTGAACAAATATCCCTTCAAATGCAATTGATACAGATATTTTAACATAAATGAAAGCCCTTTGTGGTGGTAAACTACATGAAATATTAAAGAAAAGGAATATAAAAACATGAAAGCACTGATTGGGCAACCTTAGTTTATTTCGTTCCTAGGTTAAGTCATCTTCAGTACAACAGGACAGAAAGTGATGAAGATGCTATAATGACTTGGTTTTATTGTATCAGTACCCTGCAAGTGTAAGTCTGTAATGAATAAAGTGTTTTCTGAATTATGCAGCATGAAAGGTTTGAGTTGGTAATCATTTCAGACACAGAAATAAATGCTCTCAATCAAAGACATTTTTTTTCTTTAATAACACGTCCCCTTTAATGCTTTGTCTCCTAATCTCAGCAGAGCTACTTGGCTTCCTCTTGCTTTTAACCTCCACACTCTCTCCTCAGCCATTTACTATATTGCCCCGTCTCCCCACTTTTTAAGCTGATGGAATTGTCTTGCTCTTTCTTCCTCTGTCTTTTGCTGACTGCATGTTTTTTTCCTGCAACTCCAGGCTTTAAGTTGTTCATTCATAAGCTGGCCCTCTTCCTCTCACTGAGCCTCTCTCTCCCTCCTCATATATCAGTCCATCTCTCGCTCCAGTCTGCCAGCGAACTCACTTTCAATCAAGTTGAGGAGGAAGGGAAATGGGTAGAAAGCTTTTGCAGGGAGAGGTAGAAAGTTATGACGGTGGCAGCTGAAGTAAAACTCCCCTCTCATAGGTCAAGCAGACATAAAACTGTTGCCATGATGAGGTGAAGCAATCAAAACACTCTCTCAATAGATCCATTTTAGAGAGCCTTCCTTACTTGGATGGTAATTGTTCTCCATTCTTTACTTGCAGCTGACCTCTGTTTTAAAAGCTGGCTCTGAGTAGAGGCAAGAAATGACGCAAACTGAATCTCATTGACCATCTTGATGACTAAGTTATATTCAGTCTTCTTAATTTTCAGTTTCATAATTCAAATCTTCTTTCAAGCTCATTTTATTTTGTGTTTTTTTACTCGCCTCCATGTTCATCCCCAGTTGTTGTCTTCACTCCTGCTTTCACGCCGGTCACAGTTTTGACCGTGACTTTCCAGCCTCTCTTCAGCCATCACTCTTTTCCTGAGAATAACAGTGGAGCGTTGCTCCTAACTGGCCTCGTTAATCATTTATTCCCATGTTGTCTGCTGCTGTGGCAGCTTTTGTCCCAGTGCCTGGCAGAACCTCGGACACCGGCGGCAGATGGACACGCTGGCACCCTCAGGCTGGAGACAAACAAAGAAAAACAACTGCATGTCAGCGGGAGGAGGGTATTGTGAAGGAACAGGGTGCTGCCCTATTTTGCCAAGTTTTATTTTTAGTATCAAAAGTGGATTGAGTGTGAAACCGTGTTAATTTCTCTCTCTCTCTCTCTCTCTCTCTCTCTCTCTCTCTCTCTCTCTGTTTTTTAATGTCTGGAAGAGGAACATAAGCCACCCGTATGTGAGTTTTGGGTCATCTCCACTCAGTGCAGCTACGACAAAGACAACCAGATTCTTCAGTAAACAGACGACATTGGCCCATGTCAAGCCGGCACTAGTTGTGCAAAACACATCAGTGGTATTGCAGCAGCTGAAAATAGCACTTTTTTTTTTTTTTTTTAACCTGTTGATGTTTGTTGAACTGTAGCTCTTAAAAGATGTGCAAGTGCTTTTATGGTTAAATTCTTCTCATAGTATGTTGCATACTGTAAAAGGCCTACATCAAGCTGAGAGGCCCACGTTGTTATTTTAAACAGAAAAGAAGTGGATGGGAACATTTGCAAATATTAACACACGATCAGACGAAGAGCAGAAGCCTCAGCTGCAAATCAGATGCTTTTCTCTTTTTTATTTGATTCAGATGCAGCTAAATATTGTTGGAAAAAAGCATGGCGGAGGAAAGTGTGGACAGAGCTTTATGTATTCATTTAATTTAATCTGTGATCTGGCAGTTTCCTCTGAACAGCTGATCTGATGTCTGAAGTTAACCCACCGGTCCTGTGCCTGCTGTCGGTCGATGTGACTGCTGCAGTCCAGACTTGTGACATGACATGAAGTGGTGCATGTATGTCAGGGCTGGTATCATCAGATTTCTGTCATAAAATGTGACTGAAAAGCACCACACGGGTCATTCGGACAGTCTGCTGACACATTCAGTTTCTGTCACGTTAATGGAAAGCAGTGCACGTCGGACGGGCGTTTGATCTTTTTGGATTTGGAAATGACGGAAGGTGGAGCTTTACACAGCAGTCGAGTTGTATCACCGCAAAAAAAGCCATCCCCGTTAAAAAACCGTCACTGTTTAGTAATTCACAACAAATAAAGGTGGTACGGTGCCGCCTGCTGTGTGATTACACACAGCATGTTGTCGTCGCAAAACAACTAAGTGACAAGACCAACTTTGACATGAGCAGCTCCTCGATGTCAGCTCAACCTTACATACGGGCTTTGCTCTGTTACTACCTTCCAAAGGTGGAACAGTGGCACAATGAAACGTTACAGTGAGGTGATGCTACTGACGGATGAGCAGTTTGACTGCATGAATGAGGTCAATATTCAATCATTTTGAGTCTTGGTGTCAATAAGAACAGCTATTTCTTTTTTTTTTAAACAAATATTAAAATGCTATAAGGATGAACAGTTTCTAACTTAATTTGTAAAACATTTAATATCTAACGTGTGACTGAACATGGTATCTTTTAGCCTCTAAATCTAGATGTACCTGCAAAGCAAATTTAAATTTGCTTGCCGTAATTTCTGAGTTTCACTTATTTTGGTCTGCTCTGTCTCATGTCTGTTTTAAAAAAAGACCAAAATAGACCAAAAAGAAAAAAAACTCATCATAAGGCCTGTTTATAAAGAAATGTTCAAATTGATTGATGATGTCACAATTACTTTGACCATTTTTTTTACATACAATCATACAGCTTTCCAGATGACTTTCACACTGTTATATATCATTGATAGCTGATGTCCAGTTTGTTGCCACATTGATTTTGTCCTTGTTTGGGAACCACAAATGTCTGTATTTTCTGATTAAAGTGGTCACAATGTTGTATAGGTGGCTTAGTGGTTAACACTGTTGCCTCACAGCCAGAAAGTTCATGGTTCGATTCCCAGCCCCGGTGGGTCTTTCTGTGTGGAGTTTGCATGTTCTCCCCATGCTTGCGTGGGTTCCCTCCGGGTACTCCGGCTTCCTCCCACAGTCCAAAAGGGTAGGTTGATGGATCATACTAAATTGCCCGTAGGTGTGAATGTGAGTCTGCATGTTTGTTCTATGTGGCCCTGCGATGGACTGGCGACCTGTCCAGGGTGTACCCCTGCCTTTCGCCTACTATGCGTCGGGATAGGCTCCGACAGACCGATTAAAGCGGGTGTAGATGATGGATGGACATGTTGTATAATTTGTTACAGGCTACATTGGTAATTCACAATAATAATAATGATAAAAAAGAATAGTTTCCAGAAACACCTTGTAAAATATACCCTATATGTACACAATACCAATGAGGAGGTTAAGTATTCAGCATTTTCAAGGCAAAAAATTAAAAAAGAAAGTGTAGTTTTGAATTTTAAGGGCGTGAAATTGAGCGAGGTAATTGTTTAGAGGATCTAAAGGCTTTTGGAGAATGAAATGAGAACTGAGGGGTTTTTAAAATATAAAGGGCCATTTCAAGCAGCTCTTTCAAAGCAAATGAAAGAACTCAGTTTTGCATTTCTGAAATGTGTATGAGCTGCAGGCGAAGCAGGGACAACTGACTGAGACATAAATTAACATTCATCATGGTGCATCACACGTGCAAAACAAAAGATCTCCAGTGTTGGACTACAGTCAGCCAATAAAACTGAACAGTCGTGTTATCCTTTCACAACGACAACCGCAGCCAAGCGCAACCTTGTTTACTCACGTCTTTATTTCCCTAAAAATCAGTGAAGTTCTTCCCACCAGCCTCCAACGCTCAGATAAAAGATGATGGTGATTGCTGACACATTTTCATTCACCAGTGTTACATAACGTTCATCCCAGTAATGTTTGCATAATGATGATGGGAATTTAAGTTTTAGTAATGTGACTCAAAAGTGGAGCTCAGAGAAGTGCAGAATTTTCGGATACAGACATAGTCCCAGCTTTTCTAGTTTATTAGCTCCGAGAGTGGCGCAGCAGGGGAGCAGAGAAGAGATGCGGCAGAGCAAAAGGCAGTGCTCTTGCACTGCTCAGTGAGTGCAAGCCAAAAAAAAAAAAAAAAAATTTCTTTTGGACCTAGTAATCCTGACTGTTCACAGTGAATAAAGAGGAAGATAGGGTTCTGGGCAGGGGAGCATAATAAAGCAGTGGTCAAAATCCACAGAGAGCGAGGAGAAGAGAGAGACGGGGAGAGAGAGTGAGAGAGAATAGAGGAGGAGGAGGAGGAAGAGAGGCAGGCAGGCAAAGAAGGGTGATGTCACCTCTATAGGAGAGCCAATGGGAGTCAGGGAGGGAGGGAGAAAGTGCGGCCGAAGGAGGGTGTGTTTTTCTATCACTGCAGCATCAGCAGAGTGAAGAGGCGCACAACCAATTTTATAGAAAAGAGGAAGAAAAGGCATAAGTAGATAAGGAACAGAGAGGGAGAAAAAGAAGGCGAGGAACTGCAAGAGGATAGGAGCGTCATTGTGGGGGTAAGAGGATCTTTTTGTGATGAGGACAGTGTGTCATTTAATGAAAACAGAGCAGCAGTGAGCTGTGGCGAGTGGATTAATTAGGCTGTTATTGGAGGCGGCTTGTTATGGAATCTCACCTTTACCTCGTCTTCCAGCAGCAGAAGATGACCGTCCGATTCCTACAAATCACGCTGGCAGCCTCTTATTTCACTTCCAGTGTTTTCTATTTGGAAATGGATGTTTTTGATATCAGATGTATTAAGATAATTGCAAATTTATATTCAAGTCCATGCACTTAATTGAAACGATAACAATAAGCCAAATGTCAAAAGACTTACCTGAGTCAACTGTAACGCTGGATTAGAAAATACCAGGGGGAACCTGTTGGTGCACACGACATTCAGAGAAAGAGGTTTTCTGTGTTTGTGGGTTTTAATCCATCATCAAGTGCACGACATGCAACAGGGTTTCTCTGATATTAATATTGAATATACAGCAGTGCTGACTGCTGTTGTACCATCTCACAGAACACTTTACCGCCTAACATTTCTGAGATTTACTTTGTTATCAGACATGCATACTGTTGGGATATGTACATAAAAGAGTGGTCTATTTTATTAATCAGTTAAATAAATTTTTTATATATATATATATATATATATATATATATATATATATATATATATATATATATATATATATATATATATATATATATATATATATATATATATATATATATATATATATTCTGACCGAAAGCAACGATATATTATACATGTCTGCATGTTTCGCAAAATGGTTTGCAAAAGCAAAGTTCTTTGTTTTCCTGAGTTCTTCTCTTTTTCAGAATGATTATTTTTATTGTCTCTTCCCCACATCCATTAAATAGCCAAGTGGCCTAGTGTCAGGAACAGTCCATAACTATGAAGTACTGCTTGGAATTTTACTGATGCAGTGGATAAAACTTGGCAGTTTGGATACAAGCACTGCAGAGCAGACTACAACAATTTCCTAGTCATCCACCCCTATCTCCTGCAGCGCGTCTATTTGCCAAGGCAATGAAAGGGCTCTGTCTTAGTATAAGAATTTAATGCAGAGAAAAGAGAAGATGAAAACTAAAAGGAAGTGGCGATACAGTGGGAGGCGGAGGGAAAGAGGACGTTCACATTATCAACAGGAGTCACACATTGAGAGATATTCATTCTGAATGAGACGTCGGAAGGAAAATAAGGGTGGGGCAGCATACAGAGCAGACGGTGGAGGTGTGCCAAAGAAAAGGAAGCGCTCACCTGGCTTTATGCCACCCACATGTCTGCTGTCAAGCATGGAGGCCTGTAAGGTGTTCATCTCTACACTCAATTAAAAAGATCAATCTAACATGTTATGTTAAAGATGTAGAAACCCGTATCTCCAGAATCTGTCGCTAAAGGCTGCAAGCATGTTCCATGCAGGTTGTTATTGTTGTGTGGGCAATATGAACACATTTTGCACTAAGAAACAATTGTACTCATGAGGATACTAATAGCGTGATAATTAAAAGCATCAGCTAAGATCACACCAGTGCTTGTGATGTGGTGAGCCTGTTCTTCCTCACTCTTCCTCTCCCTCAGTTGCCCGTGGCTTGTCCCAGATGAACCCCTGTCAAGGGGCCTGGAGGGAGGAGGAGAAACTGTGCCTGACAATGACTTGTTACCATCTGTACAACACCCATAAACATACCGTGCTGCACACGATCACGCAGTAGATCACGATACAGCTGCTGCTGAGGAGGGTGTGTTGGAGGGAGTGTGCTACTGCTGGTCACATTATCATACCATTTCATGCAGGGGGTTTGGTGTGGCGGTGGCAGGCGTGTGTCTGGTGTCATGGGAGTTCCTGGTGTAGCTGTTGTAGCCGCAATTCTGTTGTAAAAGCTGGACTTGGAGTGTATGATTACTCCCGCTCCAGTATGGTGCAGAATGTAATCTCCCCTCTGATGCTGACCGACTAATTGAGCTGTTCCATCAAAGAGATTGATGGAAACAGGGATTTATGTGAATGGAGACAGACTTACTGACTGACTGACTGACAGACAGACAGGGATCTGCAAGAAAAAGGCAGATGAGGATGGGAGCAGCATAGAAATGATGGAGAGCAACATGAGCTTCCCCTTGAAAGACAAAGCAATTTGCATCTGTAAACGCCTGTTCACTGCAATAGGTATTGACAGGAGAAAAACAGCAGGAGAGAATCAGCTGGGATGCCAAAAGGAGCGAAGTCACAAGGTGAAATATACAACATACATACATACATACACATACATATATATATATATATATATACTAAATGCCCTAAAAGAGCAATAGTCATATAGGTATGCCTCTGCAATATTCATCTTGATGGGATGGTAATGTCGGAGCAAGGCTGGTTTCCAAACGCCTGTTGGTCCTGTGTTGAAGTGAAGAGCTGGTGTTGTGTAGGAGGAGAGGACTGTTCTCCCAAGTTAGGAGCGACTCCAGACTAGAGCAGAGCAGCGCGGGTCCTTTAGGCTTCAGCCACCTGTTACAGCCCCGGGGCATCTTTGTCAGTTGTCTGCTCAAACACAGACACACAAACACCCACAAATACAATCGCATCTTTAATGCACATCTTTCTGAACACAAATAGGCACTCTGCAGATATCCTGTAGAGGAACGCCAAGCTAAAAACGCTCTGATGTCGCCTCCCTCGTCTGATTACTTCAGCGTCTGCCTCTGATCAAAAGACCAGACTCAGCAGATTCTGGAGACGTAGTCGTTAAACCAGCGGGGTAAAGTCAGGGGTCAGGAGGGGGAGAGCTGTTTCGCAGACTGAAGTGTCAACAACAATATTTGTTGCTCTCCTTTCTATTCTCCATTGAAGATCATAGCTGTGAAGCTACAAACACACGGGAGCAGACTTAAAGGTTTGTGAACTTACCTTCCAGCATGTTTGCATCTTTTTGATGCCGTGTAGATGCACAAGTGGAGTTCAGTGTCAGGATCCCCTGCACCTTCGGGATGCTGTCAAAAGGGGACCCCCCCCCCCCCTGCTCCACCCCCTATCCCTCCCACCCCACCCTGTCAGCTCACACACTGTTTGATTTTGACTGTGCAGGAGGGAGTGAGCCCAGTGGGTGTCAAGTAGGGGATCATGTAGATATGCTGTCAGGGTCTGGAGGAGAATACATTGTGGTGATTTAGGGTGGGGAGGGTCAGATGGATTGACAGGCGAGCCACAAGTAAGTGATTATAGAGCGAGAGGGGAGAGGGAACAAAGCCACTTAAAGGAGGAATAGAAATTTGTGAAAGTCAGATGAGGTGGGCCGGGAGGAAATCCTGGTGAAGTTCAGGATTTATTTAAAAGACAGCGGGCTGATGTGTATGATCTACATGTGAAGGCTGCTATGAGAAGGTGCAAGAAAAACTTGTTTCCTGTCCTACTTACTCCCCTCATACAGACAGACATGTCAAACCTCACCGAGATCATCTGCTTTTTTGCCACTTTTCCTAAGTCGAACACCATACAGCTGTTTAGATCCACCAGTCATATTAGTATTCACGCACCGGACTGAGAAAACCGCATTGGTGTCTTAATCAAAATAATGAGTGAATTTTATATGATCCCTTCCAGAAAGAGGCTTGCAGACAAAGACTCGTAAATCCAATCCTATTATACAACTGAACTTGAGATGGGGAACAATGTGCAAAAGGAGGCATCGCGTATGGAAATTTATTTAATTTGGCAAAGTGATTTACCTTATTACAGCTTTCAGTGTGATGGTAAGAGAGGGAGAGAAGTGTCGAATTCCTGCGGGGGTATCAAATAAGATGTTGGCAGTTAAAATGACAAAACTGGCGCCCTGCAGTGGATATTGCTTCAGACCAGCAGAGAAATTAATTACTGCCAAAGCGATGAGAAAACAGCAGGTCCCAGATATTGTGAGGGGAAAAATCTTTAAATAAGAGATTGTTAAACAAAACAAATTAAAAAAAGACTTAATTTTATTGTTATGGTGATTTAAAAAAAATTAAAAATTAAAACAGAAATGGATTTCTTCATTGCGCGTCATTTAAAACGAAAAAACTCATACCAGGATGCTGCAAAACAATAAAACTGCACACTGAATATGAATTAGGGAGTCTATGAAACTCCCTCTGTTCGCCCCTGGACACTGCGCTCATCTTTTTTTTCCGTGTCTGTCAAAATTACATGTTTGTTTCAGCGACACAGAATTCCCCACAGCGTCACTCCTTCTGGTCCATCATCGTCTCTATGAAAGAGGCTTCACTGTCCACATCAGTGACTATTATTAGACTGAAGTGACCTTCTGTTTCCCAACTGCAAGTGTCGGGATCTATGAAGGCTTCTGTTTACTGTAAAGGATGCTTCACTGCGTATTTGAGTGCATTCATTATTCACCATTCACGCCAGCCAGATTGGAATGAGCCAACTATGCATCAGCTAAAGCGGTGGTTTACTGGCTTTAGTGTAATAAAGGTTATTAGTGATGGTAGTGTTGCAGAGACACATTAATTAAATTGCCTGCGGTTCACTTTGATATCTAGTGATGATGTGTCACAGCTGATTCTTCAATGAAAACAATCAGATTCTGTCCATGTGAAGGTCTTGGTCATTTTAGCTGGCACGGCACGCTGCTAGACCTTACAATCGGTGCATGCTCAGGGGATCACCGAGTCTACATGCTGCCCAAACGGGGTGCTAAATGACCCCATTCTCTTTCCAAAATGGTTCAAATCCGTACAACAAAGGCTCGACCAAATCAGCCAAATGTAACCGGATGACAGGGCGGCGTCGTGTGTTCTGAAACAAGGTCTTCGTCTCACTGTCCACCTTGCCAAAGATTATTAAAAGCTCTGGGTTTAATCAGGAACAGATTAGAAAAGTAAGTGGCACTGTTGCCTCATGTTTCCACTCCTGGCTGGTATCCACCTGTGAGACGTTTACACGTTCTCCTCGGATGCTTTCTTGTCAGTGAGTCTCCATGGTTGCGTCTCTTGTGAATGGTGACCTGCCTAGAGTCTACCCCAGAAGCTGGATCTAGGGAGATCTAGTGATCTGGTGTAGAGAATTTAGCTTTTGTTCACAGTATTTTGTAAACATGCTAATAAAAGCATTGTTTTACTGTTCAATCAAAGGCGAACGTCACCTCTTCAAATCCATTAAAAGCAAACGTGTCTCACTAGGTTGTAAACTAATATATTTATTTTCAATATTGACAATGTTTCTGACGCCGCTGACCACAAAGTGAAACTTCTGGGAATAGAAGCGTCTTTGCTCAGTTCTGGTTTCCATCACATTTCACAGGCTGTTTATTAAAGACATGCCACAGCATTGGTTTACTAATTTATTGATTTGTTGCTTAAAGGCCAGTTGAATTTTTAATGAAAATCGGGTGAGATGACTGTCTATGTCGCCGTACTGCAGATCGGGTGCTTTGCTTTAAGTTTTGAAGTACTGCTGAGCTTTTGACAGGTTTTCAGTTCTTTTATAATTTATTATTCATCTGTAATGTTTTTCTTCTCAGAAAATGTTTCTCTGTGTCCTTGGCATGACTTTAATCTCAGCTCAGTTCGCCCCTCTGCCAATAGTTAAAGTCACTGAAAGAAGTTTTATTCTTATTATCAGTTGGCTCTCTATAAATCACAGTAGCTACGCTTACAGATGTATGTGTGCAATAGTAATACTTTATAGTCATGACGGAGCGTCTCATTGCAGAAGCAGTGAGTTATGTTTGAACAAAGGTGTGGAAGCTTTCCCGGACGTCATTGATATTCTGGCGCTGAGGCATTGCAATGACTTGGCATGCTTCTTTATGCTATCTGACAGACCTAACTGGATTTCAGTGTTGAGGTTTATGTCAGAGTGTTTCCAGTCTGTTGACGCATGCCGGCCACGCCCGAGACTCTCCTGATCTCCCATGTAAAACACATCATGCTCTGAAGGTTCTCAATCCATCAAACAGACCATTCATTTGGAGTGTTTGCGCTTAAGTATATTGATGTGAGCACTTTCAAACGCTACATCTACACTTTATTTGAATTAAACAAAGTAGATGGGGCATGACGCACTAACATCCACACTCTGGAACCGGCACAACACTGCAGGTCCAAGTATTTGTTTTGTCTCCATGTTTGGGTGATGCTGTGACTGTCGGTTCTTTCTGGTGGGTTTTATCTGCTTTGTCAGCCCGATATAGTCATTAGAGGTGGATTACAGAGAGTGGGAGGGGATCATGTTTGGAGTGGGTTGTAATCCCCATACACTACCCTAATTTAATCTCACCTACTGTGCCATCCTATTACACACTACGCCCACCACATGGATGCAGATGCTGGCTGGAGGAGAGCAGACATGGGGAGCATACAAGGTTAAAACGGGGCAATGTCTGACAACAGGCCTGAAGACAAAGAGGGAGGGCTGTAAGAGCAGAGCTTCAGTGGGCTGGTTGGGGGGGGGGGTTGATCATGAGCTGGTGGAAAGAGATTTGAGGGAGGGGAGAGGCATAAAAATGTCAAGTAGAAGGAAATGTCAGAAGAGATATATTATATTTAAGAGAAAGGTGCTCTTTAGGTTTATTTCAAAGTGCATTAACCATACTTGTTTTTTTTTAAAAATCTGAGTGGGAAGCTCCAACCTCCACAATATATTGCAGGAGAGATCTTGACGGCGTCTCATGACTTATTGTATCTTAAAGGTAAATGCAGAAAAGTGCAAAGTGCATTAACACAACCAGGAAACACCTCATCGCGTAGGCTTTAAACTGTGAAACAAGGTTGTACAAGAGCTTACTTTTGTTTTTCTCTGCAATCAATATCCCTCCCATCACCCACTTTTACCTGCTCATAAACAGAATAAATGATTTGCTTCAGCTATGCTCCCGAGGGGACTGTTGTCTGCGAACCTTTTCCTTTTAGCCCTTTCTGACTTTGTGTTTTTAAATCAGGTTGCTCCTCTTTGAGTTTACTCTCCAAATACATTAGAGGAAATCAGGCATAACCGGCAAAGAACCTCGCACGAACGCAGGCTGCAGTAACGAGACTCTACATTTAGCTATAAACCTGTCTGTTTACATCACACATCATGTTCTTATACACTGTGGGGTGAACTAAGGCGTTGTTGTAGCAAGACCTGCATGGTGCACTTGTTGTTCCTTTTTTTTTTTTTTTACAAATTTGTTGAATTCGCTAGGGAAGCATGCGGCATGGCTTGTTGTTAATATGAAGGAGAGATGAAAAAGGGGTAATACCCAGGAGAAAACATAGGAGCAACAAGAAGAAAGAAAAAGGAGGGGTGCAGATGTCACAAAGGGAGGTGGAGGAGGATAAAGCGCAGAAACGCACCACATGGAGTCAAAGAACCTGGGGTGAGAAGATAGTCAGGTAATTATACATATTAGAAAATACTAACTCGGCCAGGTCTTACAGAGATTGGTGAGATGAGTGCCTGTGAGAACAAGAGAGGAGTTTTATTATCAGCAACCTTTTAACTGTCTCAATCGACTAATAAAGTTTGATCTCACTCCTGGCAGAGCAGGAAGTGTGAGAGTGAGGAGGCTAAGATGGGATGACAATGTGGGAAGATAAAAAGGTAGTTAAGCGAGAGGATATAAAGTTCAAACATCCTGTACTCATTGTGTGCAGAGGCAGTTGAACAACTAGAGCTGTAATTACCTTATTCTCATTATCTCTGTCACCTGCTTTGTAATTGCTTTTCATTCCCTCAACACTCCCTTTACCCCCTTTTAAAAAAAAAAAAAAAATCTACAACGTGTGCTTTATTCATGAGTTAGTCACCAGCCCGTGTTTACACAGGGAACAAATAAGCAAACAGTGAGCCTTAGTGACAGGGCTGTTACGAGCTCTGCAGTGGCCATATTTACTGTTTTGGTCTGTCTGCCTCCACAAGTGTTGGGAAAGCTGCTCTGCCCTTTCACTGTGAGTGAAGAGAAATGTTTCTGACTTGTTTCAGAAATGTTGTCATGCAAAAGCTGCTTTTGGGGCTTGTGGTAGCCAGCAGGAGTTGCTGAAGTGCCGTGCAGGTGTCCTATATGAGCAGCAGCACGATCAGCATGTTTTCAGCTGCGCTATCGTGGAACGGTGATGATTTAGATATCTGCCACTGTAGCGTACAATTTATTGTTCCAGAATGTTGCCCCAAGTCTATTTTCTCCACGAGTGCTTAAGCGCATGAGGTTGCTTGCGAATCTGGCTGTGGGCTTGAGGATCTTTGTTTCGTGTGTGTGAACAGCACATAGGGATTGTCAGCCCTTGCTGTCAACTCTCTATGAAAACCTCATTTAGCTGTTAAGCCACAGGCAAAGGTCACTGCAGGTTTTAGTTTTTTTTTTGTTTTTTTTTTATCTCCATGGTTTCCCTCTCTGTGTAGCTTTTTTTACCCTCTCACTTTCTGGAATTGGGCACAAACTCTCACTGTCATCACCCATAACTGTAGCAAAAAGGGAGGAAAAAAAGAGACGTGATCACAGCTGGGGTTTCGGTGCAAGGGCAATGCCCTAGGAAGAAGATGATGTGATGCAGGAGGAGGGCAGGGAGGAAGGAGATGAGCAGTGAAGCTCCTCAGAACAATATAAACAGAGCTGAAACTGCATCCTCACTTTTTTTTTCTTATGCACGCTCCCTCCATGAATAGATAATATTATGCCAGATATGCTTGTCACTTTCTTTACATGTCTGACTGCAGATGACGCACACGCTGTCTGAAGCAAACAGGCGGGAAAGAACAGGTTGTCTGTTTACCCTCTTTCATATTGTTCCTTGCTGAAAATTGGAACACGCTCCAGAAAATGTCACGTCCTTGATATCTTTGAGCCATTACAGGGTGGTGCGTGGAGGTGTTGGAGCTGTGCAGGGGCATGGGGAGGGGGATTTACAGCGACGGGGGTCTGCAGCAGAAACAGGGCTGTGCGCCTCAGATAACACTGCAGCCTTTGATGGCGCTTGGCCTTCCTCTGTTGGAGAACACAGGCTGCCCCGCCTCAAATACATCTCCGCTGCGGAGTCCATTGATAATGATTGGATTTAGTTACAGAGGAGAAATGGTTTGCTGATGATAATGATAACAGATGTGATGGGAGTTAGTGAACCACTTTGGGTCGAGGGACTGCGCTGATGCAGCGCCAGTCTGCAAATTTCCCTTTAGACCAGTTTGCCTCTTTGTGGCTTCACAGAGGTTGATGGTGGAGGATGATAGAATGCTACCTGTAATTGCATTTTGTATTATCTTGGCTGTGTGGTTGTAATGAGGCTGTGACATAGAACAGATGCAGTCCACAGGCTTTTCCCTGGATAGGAGAAGCAAGACCTTGTTGGGTTTCAAACCAACAGTGAGCGGTAGTCAGCAGGGAGCAGAGAATAGAAGACAGAAGTGATAGATAGACAGGAGCCCCAAAAAAAGACAGGCATTTGGCAAAGACGACAGTCAGAAAGGAGGAACTCTTTCAACCGGAGTGGCATGTAGAAAAACAGAGGTAAGGAATGAGGAAGCGATGGAGCCACAGGAGACGGGAGATGAAGGTAAAGAGCGTGGATGTATGACAGAGCGAGAAAGAGGCAGGGTGGGGGATGGGGTGAGGAGGATGACATGTGGGAGGGGGAAGGGAGAGAAATATTTGCTATGTGCAAGCGGAGCTGGAGTCGGGAGGTTGTCATGGTGATTGCGAGGTGAGAAAAGAGAAAGAAGAGGGAGACATTGACACCTTTACGCATGCACATTCATACACGGTCACGCGAGCGCTGGCGCAGGCCACAGAAAACAAAATGAGTCATGCATGCATAAGAACACTGACCCGTCACACCCTGAGTAAACTCGCTCACGTAAACACACAGAGGTGGTGTGTACAAGTTAAGCTGAGGCCAGGCATTTTCTGAGGGCCTGGGAGCCATATCACCATGCAAACTCTTGTTTCCCAACATCTCTCTGCTGTCCTTCAATTTCAGACAGCCACATTTGAATGGCAGGCAAATCTCCTTAAAATGACTCCTGACTTGATATCCCTAAACCAACACTGTGAAGCTGCATACATGTGTGTGTTTGATCTTTGCTGTTTATTCATGTTACAAGCTGATGTGGAGACAAGCAGCAGCTTCAGAGGAGCATAGTTTTTATTTGGTGTTGGGATCAAAAATGTTCCGTATCAAAGCACTTCATTACTTAGTAGAAGAGCAGATGTTGAGGTTTACTGAGATGAAAAGTGAACAAAATATGAGAATTCATAGCTTTGTTGACGGAGCAGGCATTTTCCCCTTTTAAACAAATTAACTATTTTCCCACATCATCTGAAATTTGACATATTTTGCTAACAGTATATGACAAACTGCCTTGCTAATGCAATATGAGAAGAGTGTGAAGCACCAAAAAAAAAAGAAAAAAAAAAAAAGCAGAATGCAAACACAGCAAGAAGAAAAAAAATAAGAATAATATAAAAAAATAAGTCAATAAAACTGCTTATTCAGAATGTTGGTGCATATTATAAATGTGAGTTTATGTGTGTGTTGAAGGGTGACGGTAGATTTGAGAAACATCCGTGCGGTTAGTGATCCTGTGATCACGTTTTAGGATTTGATCACGTTTTGGATGCAACGCTCTTACAATACCAAACCAGCTAAAATACGATATATCCTCCTCCCTCTCTCTTTCATTTCTCGTCATTTCTCACACTCACGTCTCTCTCCTTACACTCTATTTCCACTCCACAGACGTTTATTTGCAGTTCAAACATCTTAAATTTCCCTTCTCATCCCCAGAAGACTTTGCGTTTGATTAGATGTGGAGCACTTAAAGCGAAGTGCTGCTTTTGCAACTTTGAACCGTTAATGGGATTGCCATTAAGTTCGCTTCTGACTGACCTGGTTAATCGTTTCAAAGACGCCAATCACTTGGTCTTGTGACCTGTTTAGTTAAAACTGTTTAACTAAAACAGTGACTCCTCTTCCTCTAACTTGTCAGATCTTATTAATTGCTCGTGCTGTATGTTTTTTCTTAATTTGCATTTTTCATAAATCTCATTTGACTCTGTGCTCTTTGTGCATGGATGCAAGTCTGAGCTCATTAATTCTGTAATTTTATCTGAGCGCTCTGCTCTGCTTGCATCCACAAGTCCGGCATAAGGCTAGAAAAAAGAATATAACCCCTTTTACACAGCCGTTAAGCCTCAGAGGCCCTCCCATGCAAATGTGTTCGCAAAACCCTGAATGACCTTAACCTACCAGCACTTCCTTTCCCTAAGGCGGTGGAAAAGATGGGAGTATACACAGAAGGCAAGGAAAACCTAGTCTTGTTGATGTCAGACACTTAGGTGAAGGTTTACTGGAAAGAAAGATGTCTTGTCTGCATTCTCTGCTCCTAATGTTGGTGGTTCGACTCCTGGCTTGTCCAGTTCTTCTATCAAAGACAGTGAACTCCACAACCCCAAATGTTTTTAATGACAAGTGTTTATAACTGAGAAACATGCTCAGTGTACACCATAACTATACTACAAAGCATTACAAGTAGACTTGACTCTGCAAATTAGTCACATTTGTGATGGTTCCTTGCTTTCAGGCATTCTTTTTCTTTTAGACATAATTTTCACTTGTCTATCATGTTGCTATGTAGGTCATAGGTCAGCCCCTCCCTTCAGGTTGTGGTTTGCCTCTTTTCCCTGTAGACGTTGGCCATGTGTTCTTGTGTGTCACAAGAGTGTCTGGGAGCTGTGTCCTGCAGTGCTATGCGGGCCACTTATCACCGGACCCCGGGGACCACTCCTTCCTCTCTGTCTGCTGGATGACTGCCTGCACAGCTCTCAGAGCTGCATAAGGAAAAACGCCAGCCCTCCATGACCCCAGACCCAGACCCTCCCTTCACATCCCACCTGCTATTCTCTCCTGAAGCAATCCAGCTATGCATACCAGTGCACAGACATGCATGTCAGACTTGAATAACAATGCCACCTGTATGAGACAAATTGTTACTGCCATATAAATGTTTGTTTTGTCTGCTTGCAAAGGCCATAGTATTGGCGTATGTGCATCTGCTGCAGTGGAGAGTTTTGTTCTGGTCCTGTTATTTATTTATTTTTAATATATATTACTGCAGCTGATTTGGTTTTTCCAGCTGTGTTAAGATGCTGCGTCTCGTTTCAGGGCAGGCAAAAACGGTACTGATGTTGGGTTCTTTTTACTGGCCTGCTCTGCTCTGCTCTGATCCCCCAAGACTTTGCTAGTTCACACGTTCAAAATCTCCTTTTCATCCATCTGATCCGTCTGATTTTTCTCTCCAAGGGATGAATGACTCCCCGCAAACATGTCTACTGAAGTGTCTTTGCCGAGCCACAGTTCCCAGCTGCATATAACGTGACAAAGCCAGAGAAAAGAAGAAGTGGCAGCGAAGGACAAAGTGTGCGTCAAAACTAGAGGAAATAGAAGGAGAGCTCCCGTTTCATAGAAACAGGAGAAAAAGGGAGAGGCTGACTGCCTGAGATAAAGAGAGAGAGAAAGCAAGGACTACAGATGGGGAAGGAGGCATGAAAAGAAACAGGGAAGGGGAAAGACAGAAGGTCACTACTAATGGCTCTGCCACATAATTTCATAACGTCATGATTGCCCTTCTTCACTCGAGCTAACACCATTAACCAGCAGCTGTATGGACACTAAACCATTCTGCCATGATATCTTCATCAGCCATATATATTGATCACTGGATGCTGCTCGGCTTAGAGTATCTGACAGTGACGCTGTAGTGTTGGAAGTGCATTACTGCAGAATTATTTTGTGGTACGGGACATCGCTACTGTGTATCTTTATCTAATTTATTTGTGGAAGTGATCGCATATATCACTTTTTTTTAGATATTCTGAGTAACACCAAGGGTGTGTCTGTAATTAGTGCTCTGTGTGCTGCAGGCACAGAATCTAACTGATGCTGCTGCTAATGAAGCTGATGACGCCCACAAGTGTGAGCGCGGCAACATAAGGAGAGTTTGTATTTATGCATGTGTCAGCGCATAAATGTGTTTCATTTAGTGCACAGAGAGAGAGAGAGAGAGAGGGGATAAAAACATGTCCTCGTTATGTCTGCGTTGTTTTACCTTGTTTTCTACAGTGCTCCTTTGGTGCACAACACAACTAAAATGGCAAAAACACACACACGTTTCCCAAAATCCATGCATTTTATATCAAAAACGAAAAGGCAACAGCATTACTGAAAATGCATTGGTATTTTTTTTATAGATGCTGCAACTAAACATGTGACACGGCATTAAAGAAAGCACAGAAACATGTCAGAATTAAAAAAAGAAAAAGAAAAACCAATGAACAGCAGGTCATGCAGCTATGTGGTCTCCCATTTTATTCTATCCTTCAAAAAACAGGCACTCATTATTCTTTCAACCTGATCATGCCAGTTGTCTGTATTTTATTTCCTGTTTTCTCTTTGATGTCATATGTCTTCCTTGTTATGATTGAGTGACTGACAGGCAGAACATAAATAAATTAGCTTATCAGTGGACTTAAGTGAGCGGCAGCTGACGTACTGCGAGCCGCGAGAGCTGGAGGCAGAACTCCATCTCCAGGACTGGCTCCATTAGCTGACAAGAGAGATTAGCTGACCTGCTGACACACAGGCTGATCTTTACCGATAAACACACCCACATGCACACAAACATAGAGGGAGTTTGATATTTACTATGACATCGGGGTAACATCTTGTTTTGATCTGGGAGCTTTTACTGGGCGTTCATCCCATTACCGGCTCTCTTTCAGTTCTGTGTTCGGGCTCCCATCCCCCTGAACCAATACACACTCACACCCTTTTTTTTTTGGTTTTCTTTCTCTCTTTTGAAATGTGTGAAGTACTTATGACTTGTTGGTGTCTTACCTCCAGTTGACTGCGGTCACAGTGCTCTAAGTTGGGGAAAAAAAATCAGAATTCATACATTTCAAAGAGGTTTGAGTAAACACAATATTAGACATGTTGACACTGCATATAATTTACTCCAGAGAGTTATTTACTTTGTCACCCCATTTATTTTACCGCTGCTGCTGGTGCAACAGTGATTGTAATTGGTGGAAAAATATACAAACTCTTTCACTCAAGCCCTTCTAAAATGTATAAATGCTTTATAGATGGTAAAAATTTGCTACCCTGAGGCCACGTTCTAAGTATCCGTGAGCCCAGCTCCCCGCCACCCTCCTCCCGATTTTCCACACTGAGAGTGATGTGACTGCTGTCTACTCCAGGTCAGAGGATACTTGTCAGTAATTCCCACCAAACCGCTTAAAAAAAATATATATTAAAAAAATAGCTTTTAATGTTTAATTAATTAATTTATTTTTTGTTCTCCACAACCTACTTCTTTCTACTTTCTATGAATTTTTCAGACTTTTTGTTGTTGAGTTTGTTGTTAACCCCCCTTTTATGATCCCCGCTGGTTCTTTGTCTTTTGTCTTTTCTTCTTCCTCCTTTCCTCCATCCACTCTTCACTGATATCTTAATGAGTCCACTCCTTTCATCGTGAATTATTCACCCCCCCCCCCCCCCCCCCCCCCCCCCCCCCTCCAACATTTTCATTGTGTCTTAAGGGGAAAACATCAATAAATAAATCACACCAGAGGTAGCTTCTTATACAATCTTGGCCATCGGCGGTGTTTATTGGTGAACACAGAAGAGAGTGTGACAATAAAGAAGTGGCGAGGACTTTATGAATCTTGCATTTTCATTTTCGGTTTTAAACTTCAGGTGGATAACTCCATAAATCATTTATGCTTATAAAGCCTTGAAAAAGTTGAACACGCTGAGCTACATCCCAATGGAAGATGGATTAAACGGTATGGACAGGTAGTCGATCAGTATTTTCATGTGATTGTGCGTGAATGCTGCGATTGAGGTGCTGCTCAGTTTGCGCACGAGTGAGCACGTACGTGCGTGAGCATATGTAAGCAATGCCGCAGATTTGTTAGTGACCGTGTGTGAATAAATGAATTTGTATGTGCAGGGTGTGTGTATGTGTATGTGTGTGTGTGTGTGTGTGTGTGTGTGTGTGTGTGTGTGTACCTTGTGGAGACTGCGTTGTCATGGCAACCAGGATGGAAATGGAGTGGGCGGTTGCCCTTACAGCTCCTCTGACAACCTTTATTTTCTCCATCTTTGTGTTACTCTGATATTAACCCCTAACCCTTGTCAAAACTACAGGGGTTCAACTGTGGTGGGGTGTCTTTGCAAAGGCTGCAAGGCTTTTGAAAATAAGGGACAAACTCTAGGTGGTGCTTTCTATAGCTGCACTAAGCATCAGTGGGAGAAGCCACGCATCTAACCGCTGAGCTTATGTTAATAGCGGTATTGATAAATGTGCTGTCTGCGTAGCCACATTCCTGATAAGATGTAGCTCTTCAGCCTTTTCTCGCGGGTAAATTTCCATTTGGAGTAAACCATGCATCATCAGTTTTCAAACACATGTTCTTTGGCCTTTTAAACAAAGAATGCTGGCATGACGGAGACGTAAGTTTCCCACTGCGCTACACTGCAAATCCTGTTTTTTTTCATTAGTGTTGCAAACATTGAATTAAGCAGTCATGCTGCCTATTGTCCAAGCCAGGGTGCAACCACAGCAGTTTATTAAAGTGATGGAGCGAAATGGGGTTGAACGCAGAAAGAAGAGGAGAGAAGAAGCTATAAAATGAATGGTGAAAAACTATCTGGAAGGGAGGTGAATAAAGCTTTTAGTGTTAGATACCAAGAGCCCAGAGTGGGGAGAAGACTAATAAAAATGTGACAGAAAAATGGTGTGCTCATCATCTTGGACATGCCACACTATGATGTTGGGTTCCCAAGTAGAAACACTTTTAGACCATGCAAGAAAGACTTTTAACCAACACGGTCCTGACTGCAGTGAATAATAAATGATAAATAACTGCTTTATAGTGGTGGAGCAGAAAGGAAACAGGTCGCTATAGTGTTATTTCACGTGATTTGTGGTATTTTCCTGCTGTAGTGACAAAGAGGGTCTGAGACTTGTCTCACTGCAACAGGCTCATGCATTAAGTATGACCCTGCCAGAGCGAGCAAGAAGGGAGGGTGAATCTGAGAGAATCAAACAGCCATGTCAGAGACAGCAGGTATAGATGGTCAGCACCAGTCTCAGCCATGGAAGTAAATGAATTATGAATTTGGGTGAATTTGGGGCAAATTGTGCCGACAGGAAGGGGTTTTAATGAATAATTCACTCTGTAGGGTGCCTGATCATATACCCCCTACTAGCATCACCTTGTTTCTCAGGCCCCCCACCTCACTTTTACTCCCTATTGATCTTATATCTTATATATATATTCCCCCATGTGTTATTGTATTTATTTTTGTCAAAATCCCTCCAACCTTCCACTATTTAGCAATCTCCTTTTATATATCTGATGTTTCATCAGACAGACAAACCCTGGGGGAGGTGGAGGGGTAAAGGGGGGCATGTGTTCATTTATTTTTCTCCCTCCCTCCTTCTGCCCTGCATCCTTTCCTCCTACACATCTTCACAGCTGGGGGTAGTTAATATTTAAAAGCAAGACATGACAGGACACAAGACCTGCACACATGTTTGAATGAACACACACACACACACACACACACACACACACACACACACACACACACACACACACACACACACACACACATACACACACACACACACACACACACACACACACACACACACACACACACACACACACGCGTGCCAAGATGGGAATGTGAGGATATGAATTAAGCGGTGAGTTTTTGTCATGTGAAACTCAAGACATGATTTGATTATTGAGATTTGAACTTGTGTTTTTGCTCCACTTTCACTAAAAGGCAACCAAATGTTCAAAATTCTTGAAAATGGCCAACGTGTCAGCTTTATACTAATTGCAACATTTTGTGACGGGAGAAAGGTTGCAGTTTTCTAAAAGCTGGCATTAAGGGAACGTAGCAGTTAAACTTCGATGGTGAATGCAACACTAACAGCATGATGCAAAACGTCTCGTTTCTTTGCTTTTTTACTTTTAACTCCGCAAAATACCTCAAAGCAGAAATTCATGAATAATTCATAGATTTGCAAAATGGCTCGTTTGATATATTGACAGCTAATTTTCTGCAGCCAGATATTTTTCCTTGTGTAAAAAAACGGTGTGACCACACCCTCAAGTGTCAACAACGGCGTTGTGCACACTCCAATCTCCCAGTGACTGAAAGACTTCTAACGGCACTGTTTGACATCCCAGTGGTGATAATAGATTTAAAACCACTCAGAAACACTGTTGGGTCACCTAGGCCCAGCTGCAAGGAGCCGCCCCGCGCGTGACATTTGACCCTGTCCAATGAAGCAGGTAACAGCGCTGAGATTGGATCACTGGCAGCTGCACAGCAGTCGCCCAGAAGAAGTGAAGTCAGGCATCTGCTTCTGTGTCAGCTTCTCACCCCTGTGATAATGGAGTAGCTTCTTGGCTTCCCGCCGTGCGCGCAGCTTGGAAGCGGTCCATGTGCGTGCGTGTGTATTAGCATGTCTCAGGACACATCAGTCTGTGCTATCAGCATGTTTGGGTGGCTGGGCTGGCCTGGTCACATGGCAACCTCTTAGCCTCCCTTTCACATCACAGCCATTTCTTCACCCCTCCCAACCCATTATAGTGTTCCCCTTTAGTGCTCCATCTCAATATTACTGGAATATTCTCCAGCAATGTCTTCCTGCTGAATGGAACCCACTGGACCGTGCCCTTTTATCCGTGTGATCTCCTGGGTCAGATGACTCGAGGTGTGTCTGTCTGCCCTCTTTCTTTTCTTTCTGTTAGTCTGTTCATGCATTACAGGATTCTTTGTGTGCGTGCCTCCCCACACGTCTCTGTGTGCATGCACAGAGCACTCTTTTGGTGAACTGTGATTGCCAAAACGACACCCAGCGCTTCCTTATCACCTTTATGGAGCAGGAGCTGATAAGCAAGATTCCGCCTTAGATCCCATTAACACCAGTGCTAATACCCCGACTAGCTTTACTTCATTCCTTTGCCTCTAATGGCATTTTGGAGAGGCTGGTTTAAGGCTAATTGGCTTCCTGTCTCCCAAGAACAACACCCAAAGAGGCTTTAGTCTGATGGAGAGACTGGTAAGGAAGACGAGGGCAACGAAGAAAGTAAACGATGCACGATGATTGAAAGATTTCAGGCATGTGTTTGCATACGGGTGCAAATGGAAAGGATTAGTGTTGCAGCTGTCACCTTGTGACATCCTTTCTCGCTTCCTTCTCTTTTCTCTATCCCCAATGTCACCCCCCTTTCTCTCTTTCCCCATTTTCACATCTACCTCTCCTGCATGCTTATCCTCAGTCACCCTTTCTACTGTTTTTAATCTTTCCCGAGGTCCTCCACCTAATTACCCCTCCTTTACTTCTCCTCCACGCCTGTGTTTGCCTGCCATTATCCTAAAAAAAAATGCAGGCAAATGTGTGTAATAGCTCATTTAATCCTAAAGCTGTTAGTTTAAAATGTCTTGTTAAGGACTTAGCTCTTGATTGTTTTTTAATTTAATCTCATGTGCCTCCTTTGGTGTGTAGAAATCCCACATATCTGTTTCTCTTTTAAAGCAAGTGATGTCTAAAATATCAAGAATAATTATCATGCTAACCATTAAAAGAAAATGAATGATAATCACTCTGCTCCATCTCCTTCCCACCCACAAAGCTCACTCATCATCTTCATCTCCTCCCCACTTTCACCTCCCCCTCATCAAGGTCATTTGCCGCTCTGTTGTGGCTATGCCAACAAATGGTAGTGAGTTAAGCCAAAACTCCTTTACTCAGCCTGAAGAGCTGCCAAACAAACCCCTTTCTCTATTTTCACTATTTTCTTTTGTCTCGCATGTACAGTCTTAATTATGGTATGCCGTAACAGCTCTTTGTGTGTGATATCGAGTTGTGTAAACAGTCAGCGGGCTGCTCCACGTGGTGCCGCGGGGGAGGACATCCTCCAATGGTACAGATGGAGAATGGATAGAGTCCTAGGGGGCGGCTTGCCTCACTCACCACGAGTGATAGCATCTTTATCGCATTTTTATGGCACTACTACCAAGCACATGTGAACTGCTCAGAACATACAATACAGCCCTGACCAGTCAATCTAATTGCCAACTACTTGTTTATCTGTCTCGAGGATTATCAGATGTAAAACATCATCAGTCTGCGTTTGTCTGTTCATGACCCATCTGGGTGCTGGGAGGCTCTGCTCACCCTCTTGTTCTGGTATTCTGTCCATCTGTCCTGCTGGCTGGCCTCTCCATATGGGCCACTTGTCATGTAATTACAACTAAATTGATAAATATATATATATATATATGTCTGTGTGAGCAAGGACAGGTTTTGAGATAGGCAGCGTAGGTGTTTTTATTGCAGTATGTATTGTTAACTTCTGATTGGTGGGTTAAGTCCATGTCTCCTTCTGTCTGTTGGTTTGAACACATGGTGCACAGTAATTCTTCTCCCATTCTGACACATGGCCCCTCCCTGCCCCTCCCTCTCTGTTCTCCTCCCACCATCCTCTTTTTTTTTCTTTTTCAGACGACCTGCAGGAGGGCGTGGACCTGGCTTAAAGAGGACAGCGAAGGAGAGAGAAAGGACACAGATAACCACAGACATATGAAACAAAACCAAGGCCTCTAACACTAGAAACACAGCAAGACACCTGCTTGAGTGTGTGTGTGTGTGCGCTTGTGTGTGAGGTCGTGTGCGAGGTCGTCTCTGTGTGCATTTTTCTGTACGCGTGTGAGCAGGTGGGACTTTGATGGGACAGTGAGCAATGCCTCACTTGCAGCGACAGCAGGTTTGCAGTAGGGGGCAGCGCTCCTCCCACCTCCTACCCCTTTTCCTCACCCTCCTTCCCCTTGTTGCCCAGCCCAGCCGCGCAACTATACAAATACCTGTCAACTGTGAGTACTGATTAATATCACAATAATCATAACAATAGCTGAATGCTCCACTGAGGTTCAAAGATCTATTTGTTGTGTTAATTTCACTGTTGATTCATCAAAGCACCATGATAATGGCTTATAATCATGATTAATTAATGCAAATGAGAGGTAGAAACACATGTTTCTCCCTTGCCAAACTCAATATTGGGTGAAAGAGAGGTCTGTTATGCTCAAGATATTACAGTCAAAGGTTTCTTCGGCCAGCACGCCTCTGCCCCTGTGCTGTAACGAATAGCTTTGTAAATGAGCCCTTCATAATGTATTTATTAGTCACTCTATTGATCCATTTTCTTTGGTGAAAACCAGAATTTGATAGGGGAATAATAAAATCAACAACTTAGTGTAAAAAATACAGAGGGTTTTTCTTCATCCCCTTGCACTTCTTCCATCTCCTCAATGCAATATAGTCGGCATTAGAAATACAGCTGAGCTTGTGGCTCTGCCGGGAAATCGATCTTCATCTTCTCGGCTGCTGCCTGCCCACAGAGCGAGCTTCAGTGGAGAAAAACAGAATATTGTTTCCTTTACCGCTTCTGTTGCTCACTCTTTTTCTAAGACACATGATGTGAGTCACTCCGTCACCACCTACACGTACAGTATTCCAAATGTGTGAGACTTCAAACAAGCAATCTGAACCCTCACACACCTCAAACGTCGTTAAAATGCAGAAAATTTCTTCATCTGGCTCCCAAAGGGGCAAGGCGACCCGGAGGTGAGAAGGCCAAGGAGGATGAAGGGAGAATGATGATGAGGAGGAGCAGGTGAAAGATGGGAAAGGTCAACATGTTCCCTGCCTTTCAATTAAAGAGCCCCTTGACATGTCGATTAGAGTTACTGAGGCAGTGATCAGGATCAATACAGGAGATGGGTTCAATCTATGTCAAGGAAGCCAACAGCCATGCATCATTGCAGAACGCATCTATCTATCTATCTATCTATCTATCTATCTATCTATCTATCTATCTATCTATCTATCTATCTATCTATCTATCTATCTATCTATCTATCTATCTATCTATCTATCTATCTATCTATCTATCTATCTATCTATCTATCTATCTATCTATCTATCTATCTATCTATCTATCTATCTATCTATCTATCTATCTATCTATCTATCTATCTATCTATCTATCTATCTATCTATCTATCTATCTATCTATCTATCTATCTATCTATCTATCTATCTATCTAAATTTGTATTCCTTATTTCTTTTACTTCTGCCAATACTGTGGACTTCCAGACCATATAAGTAATCGTAAGTGCCTTTTACTTCATTGATGTGTGTTTTGTATTAATGCAGGTTGTGTCAAAGCTCACTGTAAACATGTTTATTACACCAGAGCGCTTATGTATTCCATTATGCAAGAGTGAAAATCCTTCTGCATGATGATAAAGTTAAAGTTAAAGTTAATGTGCATTTGCAATGTGGCGCTAATGTGTGTTAGTGTGCTGTTGTGCACATGCGTCTGTTTGCAGGGTTGTGTTTAGCCTCATTGGCTCCCACTAGGTGATATCCCCGTAGGAGCAGGGAGGAGGACATTTGAGGAGCTGCTGCCTGTAAGGAGGCAGCGAGGCTGTCAGATCAAAGACACGGGGAAATAAAGAGGAGTTAAAGCACTAAGCTGCAGCTCCACTCCTCCTCCTCTGCCAATAATGGAGCAGTGCCCGCAGCCTAAACTTCAATTTGATCAGTTGAAGAAATGGGCTTATTTCCTCTATCAGTGGGAATTCTTTCATTAAACTCCCTCACTCTCCGCTGTCTCTTTCAGAATCTCTGTGTATTCACCCCATGTTTGTTTTTTCTTCATCTCTGTCTCCAGATTCTCTCTTTTTCTGTGCACCACATGCACTGTTTCTTTGCAGCGCTTTCATCATTCTCCACTGTCTGCTTAGTTTTCCATCTTCAGCGCCTTTTCCTCATCTGCTGCAGCCCTCCCTGCCCTCTTTTCCTTGCTTACCCATTTACCTACATTATGTGGATTCACCCATAAGTGGTGATCTTTTTCTTTCCTTTCAAGTGATATTAAAGGTTATAACCATGGATATCAAGCTGTCACCTCCATTCCAATGCAAATAAGTCTATGGGCATTGTTATAAAAGGTATGAGTCTTTTTTTTAGGAGAATTGGACAAAGACAAAGGAAAAGACTCCTCTTTTGGTGGTCATCATTATTTTTTCTGTATTATCTTTTCTTTTTTTTTCATAACAGACTCTCCCCTCCCTCTCTCTGTCTCTTGGTCTCACAGGGAGCACTGTGCCATATGTCTTTTTTTTTTCAGTATGAATCCTCTTACATTATGCTGTATCAATTTCCTCTCATCGCAGCCCATTTTCTTTCCCTGCTCTCTTACTCTTACTCTTCTCCTCGGCCTACATTTCATCTATTCATCTGGGGAGTCTTCTTTTAAGTGATATTGACTGAGTACACTTATGGGAAGCTGTTAAACTGTGAGAATGACTGGCATGTCTGGTTGTGTTGTGCTATTTGATGGGCCTTTAAAAGTAGCTGTGGAAATCTCGTGTGGCACAGGGGAGTCATTGATGTGTGTGTGTCATAGTTGGACTTATAGCAGCATGCGCTGCGGAAGCAGGTCATGTGAATTCAGCATTTTGAAGCCTGCAAGACTGTTAAGTGTGTGCATGTCACTTTACTTTTTCAAACCATTGTTGTGTGCATTTATTGCACACGTCTGCTTTATGATTGTGTTGTAGTGCACTAACCAAAATCTTGGTCCTTGCAGTGAAGAAGCCTCCTGTGATCACAACACAGCCTGAGTCTGTCACCGTCTTCAGTGTTGAGGACCTCGTCATGAGCTGCGAAGCCTCTGGAAACCCTATGCCCATGTTAGTCAGCACATCCAGTCCACACAAACACTTAGTTTTGCTGATCTGAGCTTTAAGGTGCCACTTTAGTCACAGAGCAGGTTAGTCATGGCTTGTCTGTTTGGACTGTTGAGAACAGTGACCTTCCTTCTCCATGTTCAGCTGACATCTACATATTAGTATTACATGAAAGCACAGCTTCTCCTAGTCAAAATTCTTGTTTCAAAAGGGGATAAATGTCATTAAGCCCTCAAGCAGTGTTCTCTCAAAGTGTCCTAGCTGCTCTGAAGTGGAAAAGTGCTCTGATTACTGAGGAAAAGATGAATATCGTAATTACACAGTACAAGATTTTGAGTCCCGCTGGGGGATGTTGTGTAGATTTTCCAGCAAATCCATTTGTGGCTTCAAATTCAGTGACATCTTGTGCGTGCCAAAGACTGTTATCAAAGGCATGGAAATGACTGTGTGACTTTGATGTTCGAATGAACCGTTTTACTTCAGCATTAATACGCCGTCTCCTTTTTGTTAAAGTTTCCGGTGGACGAAGGATGGAGAGGACTTTGACCCAGGCAGTGACCCGGAGCTGAAAGTTTCAGAGCACTTGGGCTCATTTGCATTCTACACACTCAGTAATACCCTGGACACCCTAAAGCAGTACCAAGGCAAATACGTCTGCTATGCATCCAATGAGCTGGGGACAGCTGTGTCTAATGAGGCCGTACTCAGCACCGATGGTAAGAGCACACCGATGACTCATATGCAATCAGTGACCAGCTCTTCAATAACAGAATTAACATACTTAGAAAATTCTTCATACAGTTAATACTCAATGCCCTTTTTTGCCAGCTTAAAATCACTGGAATGTGGCCTTCAGAGAAGACTTTTTGCTTTGAAATGGTTTGAAGCATATCAGAATTCCTCAGTCATCACACTAATTACAGTCTCTTCCGTCTGTGTCAGTTTTTCTGATAGTTGCCTTTGGGATCCAGACTGGGAGCGAGCTGTGCTTTGTATTCATATTGTTAAATTACAAAAGCACGAGTAAAGCCAGTGGAAGGAGTTTAGTATATTAAGAGAAAGGGGTTTCATGCTCAGAAGCAGAATTCTGCCACCTAAAACATCAATGCATACAATAGCATAGTAATCGCCATGAACACATACGCATAGGCCCTGAGAAGAAAAAGTAAACAGCACCTCCGAATATCCATCCACCTGTGTCTGGCTCTCTCCTGGGCAACCTCCTTCCCTCATTGTTTCCCTGACAACGGTTTCCCCAGAAACGCTCTCGAGTTGATGTCATGTGAAGCACTCTTCAGTGGATCCCGTGGGGTTATTAACAATAGGGAGGTGGAAGTAAGGAGGGAGGGCATGCACACATGCCTCACAAATAACACTGTTCTATTTCTGTGGAAGAAAACAAATTAACAAGAACAAAAAATGTATAAATAGTACCCCTCATGTACTGTATGGTGTGTTTAAGATGACATGAGATGAGGACTGCCTCTGGAAGTGTTTCCATGTGTTTGTGTTTGTTTATCACCTGTTGTCACTCAGACTTACTGCTGTGTATTTGTTCCTTGCTTACCTTTCTGCAGTCCCCCCTATCCAGCAGAAAGAAAAAAAGGTTATTTTAAAGGCAGAGGAGGGAAGTAGCACTACTCTGAAGTGCAACCCCCCTCAGAGCTCGATGGAGCCCATCATTCACTGGATGGACTTGGGTGAGTACATTACCTTTCCATCTCTGCCTCTTTAAATGCTTCCTGTCTCCACATTAAAACGGGCTCTTAGGCTGCTATTCTTTACCATAAGAAAGCAGCTGCTCATTCTGCTTCAGCTTTGGGACATGATAGTTATGCTGCATGACAGAGGCCCAACACAGAAACACTGTTTCTGTACACCTCCTTGTCCAGTTCCTGTATCAGCTTGCTGCGTCTTCCGCTTTTTTTCCTCCAGTCATCCGCTTTGTTTATAATCTTTTAAACTCTCTGTCATTGACTCTCTCTTTAGGGCTACGCCATATCCAGCTTAGTGAGCGGGTGGTGGTGGGGAAGGATGGCAACCTATACTTCGCTCATTTGACACCTACAGACAGCAGGGTTGACTACACCTGCAACGTCCAGTACCTGGCAACGCGCACGATTCTGGCAAAAGAACCCATCACTCTGGTTGTCAACCCCTGTGAGTTTTGTTTTCGATCGACTTAAGTCAATGACGTGTAATCTGGTCAAAAGAATCTTTATTTAAGATTTAAACCAGTTCAACGTGAAGGATCAAGGATCAAGTCAAACTTGTGATTCTCAAACCATCTTAGAAACAAACATGGATGAATGTACTTTTCCTAAAAACTGAACTGGAAAAGTTTAAAAATGTATTCTGGGAAGAAGAAATGATGAACAACTGTAATAAAGTACTTGTAAATTTGTCTATTTGAAATAGATTTATTTAAAAAAAAAACATGGTAGTAAATTAGTGATTATAGAGAGATTTTTCTTTTTACCTTCAATTTTCACAATATTTTAAAAACTTTTTTATAGATAACATCTGGCTTTTTCCTGAGTGGCACAGGGTAACATTTTGATTTATTCCAGTGTGAAAAGGACTCTGACGTTGTCATAGATATTTATTGGCTCCATTTCTAAATGGCATTGACGGAAATACAAGCCCCGTGTAGATGTGACACCTTTCTCTCCTTTTGTAATGCAGCGTAAAAAGAGTGTGCATTAAATTGGTATGTGCAGTATGGTATTTGCTGAAATTGACTGAAGTCTTACAGCTGAACCGAAGTAAACTAACCAGCATGTAGTTGGCTTGTCGTGCTGACCGAATCAGTGACCGGTTGATGATGTTGCACTGCCAGCAAGGGGTTTGTTCCCCTTCTTGGCCCAGCTGTAATGAGATGCATTTCACAGTGCGAGGTGGCCGCCAGCATCTGTGGTCCAGCTAGAGGTCAGAAACATGAGTACATGTTAACACCAGACCTCTGGGTTTTAATCTGTATATTTTATTCGAGAGGTGAAGTTGTTCCCACATTGTTCCACACTGTGCAGCTGAGTGTGTATGTGTGCTGCGATGTCTTCAGTGGCTGCTGCGTCAGCAGCTCAGCAGTCTAAAGTGTACCCATACATATGTATGAGTCTTTCTCTTTGTCTGTTTTCGCCTCTTCTTGTCCAGCTAATTCAGTGCTGCGGAACCGGAGACCATACATGATGAGGCCTACTGGAAGCCATAGCACGTACCATGCCCTCAGGGGCCAGACTATAGAGCTTGAGTGCATCGTGCAAGGCCTGTGAGTGTCTGTCTCTGCATATGTGCATGCATGCCATGCATGTGCACCTGTCTGCTCCTTTAACTCAATCTTTCCTTGTCTCTCATCCTACTCCTCCTACTTCCCTACACTTAACTCCATTTGCTCTCCTCTACAAACTCTATTTCTTGCCGCTTATCTTTTTCATGTATTTGTGTTCTGTTTCCCCACGCATCTCATCCTCACTTTACGTATACATCGTTCCTGATTTTTGGCTATACCTGTACCTACAACGGCTTTCACTCTTCACCTCTGCAGTCCAACTCCCACAGTGAAGTGGCTGAGGAAGGACGGCGAGCTGTCAGAATCTCGGACCACAAAAGATATGTTTGACCGTCGCCTGCGCTTCACGAATATCTCTGAGAACGATGGGGGCGAGTACCAGTGTATAGCTGAGAACACCCAAGGGAAGGCCACACACACTTACACGCTGACTGTCGAAGGTGCGTTTCACTTTCTCTCTAACTCTCTCTTGTGCTCTCTCTTTCTCTCTCTCTCTCTCTCTCTGTCTCTCTCTCTCTCTCTCTCTCTCTCACACACACACACACACACACACACACACACACACACACACGCACACACACACACACACACACACACACACACACACACACACACACACACACACACACACACACACACACACACACTTAAATACACAGACAGACATTAACATGGAAACTAAACTTCATAGGGACACTGAAGCAATACATCTTGGCTGACGCCAAAAGTCACAATTTAATATGACTTCCTCGCTCATATTTTTTAGTTTGTTGTCTACAGATGTTTCACTCATGGAGGTATAATTTTTTCAGACAAAATGCATGATGGGAGTCATGAATGTAAAGATTTCTGTTATCATATAGGTGAATTGACCAAGTTTCCAGCATTTCTTTATCCACGTTACAAGAACTGGCTCGATGCTGCAAAGCATTTATGTGGGCTCCAGGGATTATAGTTTATGTTGTTCTCATTGATGCTTTATATTAAACATCTACATATGCTCAAAACATACTGAGGGAATAAATAGTTCGGTTTCCCATGCTAAAACTTAACTGTTAGTCACAGAAACCGTGGGCCACACACTTCAAAGAAGAGAACGCCACACAGTCTTTCATCACACTGTCATGCCTTGAAACATGTCTTTCAAAGTTAAGCAGTACTTAATCCCCATGGCTTGTAAAAAGATCTGAGCTCCAAAATAGATGGAGTGCACTTTTAAGTATTAAAAAAAAAACAAAAACACACATAAGTATATACAACTATTTGTGAAACTGTATCAACTGGGTGAAATTACCAAGTTTCAAGCATTTTGTATTTATGTTACAAGAACTGGCTCGATGCTGCAATGCAATGTATCAGAATACATTTATTTCCAATGCCCAAGCTCATGCTGTACACAGTCTACACCAGCCGTCAATCGGGTGAGAGGTGCAGCATGCCCTGTGATGGACAGACAACCTGTCCATCACAGGGCATGCTGCACCTCTCACTAACTAACTAACTAACTGTGTACGCTCACACTCACTCCTACAGCCAATTTAGAAGCCCTTAACCTTTTTGTTGTGATGCACCATTCAGAGTGTAATGGAAGTGGTAGTTTAAATCCTTTAACCAGCATTAAAAAAAAAAAAAAAAAGTACACCTAGACAGAATCATATGATACCAGGATGCCAACAACACATAAAAAAAGAGAGGCCAGTTTTGAACCTTTTACTTTGGCATTGTCTAACTGAAATAAAAGTATCTCTTTGTCCACTTTAACTGGTTAATTCTTGAGTGCAACCAGTCTATTTTTGTCAGGACCCTGTAACCTAAAAATAAATTTTTGCTATATGTTTGTATCATATTCTGTCCTTTGTAGCTGCTCCTTATTGGACCAAGGAGCCAGTCAGTGCTTTATATGCCCCAGGTGAGACTGTGAGGCTAGACTGTCAGGCGGATGGCACCCCTTCTCCTATCATGACCTGGACCATCAATGGGATCCCCCTCTCAGGTTAGAGCAAAAACCTGTTCTAAGCATAGTTCAACACACATACCTGGGATTTTCAAATGTGCTGAAAGCATCAAACTCTCTGAACAGCAATTGATGACGACCTCAGACGCACTGTGACGGCAAGTGGATCACTGATCCTACAGGATGTCAACTTTGGAGACACTGCCATCTACCAGTGCCAGGCCTCCAACAAACACGGGACCATCCTCACCAACACCAACGTCTATGTCATTGGTGAGTGTTTGTTTTCCTTAAGCCGTAAATTCATCGTAATTTTCTCTGTGTGCATGCATATGTGAATTATATCTGTGTGTGTGTCTTATTTCAGAGCTGCTGCCCCAGATCCTTACTGAAGATGGGAAAGTGTACACACATACAGAAGGCAAGAAGGCTGTACTGGAGTGTGACACCTTTGGCTCTCCTAAACCTAAAGTCATATGGTAAGAAAGATGAATTTGGCTTTGAGCTGAATATTCGGGTTTTTTGTTCTGAAACAAATTATATTCTGTTTCACAAAGTTGGTGTTATGGTGAAGATGTATTAACAAGCAGAGCTTTGTTTTTTTTTCTTTCTTTCTTTTTAATGTAAAGTAGACAAAGTACCATTTAACCGAGGAAGTTCATTTGCAGTAACTAAAAAGCTTCATCTTACACTCTTCTACTTGTGTGGGTTTTTTTTCTAGGGAGAGGGAGGCATTCTCCCTTTTGGTTGATCCAAGAGTCAACCCACTGACCAACGGGGGGCTTGAGATCCTTAATGTCACCCATGATGACAAGGGCCTCTACACTTGTTCTGTGCTCAACAGCAACCTTTCAATCACTGCTACTCTGGAGGTGTTCAGTGAGTGATACACTAACACACCCATTATCAGCTCATGTTTCAGCTGTTTTTGGTACATACTTGTGTTTCTTTCCAGACATGACATTGATCCTGACACCACCAAAGGATCAGAAAGTGCAGCCTGGAAATACGGCGGTCTTCACCTGCGTGGCTCTCGTTGACAACAATCTCAGCTCCCCTCTCATTCAGTGGAGAAAGAATGACCAGAAGATTTTTGAATCCCACAGTGATGAAAAGTAAGACGGAAATTCTACATGATACAGACCTGATAATTTTACAAATTAATTTATCCATTTGCTTGTTAACTGTAGTCTTTTAAACTAGTCATAATTAAAAAGGAAGAGGGAGATGAGGATAACAGTGATAACTTTGTTTACTCAGATACACGTTTGAAGGACCGGACCTCATAATAGCTAATGTGGAACCAGCTGACGAGGGAACGTACACCTGTCAGGTTATCACTTCACTGGACATGGCAGAAGCCAGCAGCAATCTCACTTTATGGGGTAAAGTCACAAACCAGCCAGCGCCCTATGAGTGCAAAGCAGTGTAGGAAGATATCTTTGTGCTCAGGCATTTGCTGTAGTGATATTATCATTGTCGTGCACAGACCGTCCAGACCCCCCTGGCCTCCTCCAGATCTCTGATCCTAAGCATCGTGCAGTTACTCTCAGCTGGACTCCTGGAAACGACAACAACGGCCCAGTGCAAGGTTTAGTACACACACAAACACACACACGCTCACAAGCATTCACATGTCTTCTGTTCTTCAGTTTTTTTTCATTTCTCTTTTTTGAACCTGGACATTCTTCCATATATCCAGGTACAATATGGTACATTAATATCATTGAGCCTTTAGCCTTGAACCTACATGCCCTATGCTATCTTGTATCTCCACATTGCCCTTAACCTTAAGCAAAGTCTCATGGCCCCACAATTTATCTAAACTTTGGTTGAATTGGAGGGGAGTGAGTCACATACTGTAACCATGGCAGTTCAGCATGTCTCAACGTGGCTTTTTATTTTTGTGTTTCTATTGTTTCTTTATGGCTCCTTTGCCATCTTTAGAGTATGTGGTAGAGTTTGAAGACCAAGCTTTGAAGGAGAGGGGCTGGGAAGAACTGAAGACAGTAGAAGGAAACCATCACCGTGCTGTCCTCCCCCTCTGGCCTTACATGTCCTACCGTTTTCGGGTCATTGCCATCAATGGCGTAGGCAAGAGTGACCCCAGCAAACCCTCTGAAATGCACAACACACCTGCTGAAGGTAAAGGTCTATGATATGTTGTGAGACCTTTTTACTGTGACAGCAACCCACCCCCAACCCCACCCTCTGCAAAACATCACTCTACTACTGTTTACCAAACACAGCTCCAGGCAACAACCCAGAAGATGTCAGGAGTGAGTCCATCGACCCAGGCACTCTGGTCATCATCTGGAAGGTACACTTACAATCTCAATGTACTATTTTTTTTTCAAGAAACAAACCAATATTTTTTTTTTTAATGGAAAATGATTTGCTTTTTATTTCGTGCTAATCCTGTCACCCCAGAAAATGGACAAACGTCAGCACAATGGACCTGACTTCCATTACAACGTGATGTGGAGGCGAGCTGTAGGCAGTGGGCCTAAGTGGCACATGGGCAACACAACGGCGCCACCATTTGTTGTCAATGACGTTGGCAACTTCTCCGCCTACGAAATTAAAGTTCAGGCCGTCAATGCTATAAATGATGGACCTGAGCCAGACCCTGTAATCGGTTATTCAGGGGAAGACGGTAAAAAGTTTTCCATTTTCAAAGTTTTCTTTCATTTTGGTGTGAATATTTTTTTTTTTTTTTTAATACTCCAAACTTTAATCAAACATTATCTCGCAGTTCCACTCGAGCCTCCGATGGATGTTGGTGTTGCACTGATCAACAGCACTACAGTCAAAGTGACCTGGGCAGCTATAAACAAAGACACGGTCAGAGGACACCTGCTGGGATACAAGGTGCGCCCCTGCAGCTCCTCCGTTCATAAAAATGTTTGGATTTGTCTTGCAGGCATTCAGATCACAGTTTAGCTCAGGCTCTGTAGTTTTAATAAAATCTTTTACACTTCAGAAAAACTACTTATATTTGCTTTTCTTTAGGGCTTTGACGATTGATGAGTTTTATATCCTGCTGATCTTGTAGGAGACGCGGATTTGATGCTTCCATATGAACGTTTTACATTACCTAATACAGCCATGATATGAATGTAATTATATATAATAGAACTGTATGAAATGTTTATATTTTCATTTGGAACTCCTCTTTTATGATTTCTTTGACTTCTTTTCTTTTCACCAGTTATACCTGACCAGAAAAGGCTCCAGGGGCCACCACCGGGGCCGGAGGTCCAGGGAGCCTGAGAGCACTGTGGTGGAGGAGACTGGGCCCAACGATGAGAAGAAGGTCATCAGAAGCCTCAGACCGTACTCCCATTATGTTCTAGCCATCACTGTATTCAACAAAAAGGGAGAGGGACCTCCCTCTGAGGAGCTGCCATTCAAGACAGATGAGGGAGGTGAGACTAAGAAAGGATATGTGGCAAGGCTGAAAAAAGTGATACATAAAGTAAATTAAAAGTTTAATTTACAGAAAGGGAGAGAGAGCTAGAGCAAGATTATTGATGAAAATGGATGGATGATAAAAGTGCTGTCACTGTAGAGTTGACTGAGTGGGCTTGGCTTTTATCCAAGCAATATAGTTCTGTTAAAGCTGCATGCATTTTAATCAGGCGTCTTTGTGTTGCTGCTAGTACCTGGTCCTCCCACAACCCTGATCCTAGACAGCCCATCAGAGACAGAAATGACCCTGCACTGGACACCTCCTGCTCATCCTAATGGAATCCTTGTTGGATATCTACTGCAGTACCAACGGAGTGAGCAACACTTATTTTTCCTTCTTGATCATCCACTATAAAATATTGTGATTTCAAAAAGGCTTTTATATTCAATTGAACATTATTTGTGTGAATGAAACCACACAATACAGCTCCAACAAAATTAATAACATCAGAAAAAAAAATTCTTAAATTATTCGCATCAAAAAAGTCATGCGCTGTGCTTTATTATGCATTGAATTAAATTTAATTATTTTTATATATAGTGTCTATAACAACACAAGTTGTCTCTAGGTGCTTTCCAGAGACCCAGAACATGACCCCCGAGCAATTATTACATAAACAACGGCAAATAAAAACTCCCCTAGTGGGAGACAAACCTTAAGCAAAACAGTGGCAAGAAAAAAACTCCCCTTTAAGAGGGAAGAAACCTTGAGTTGGACCTGGATCATAAGGTGGACCCTCCTGCTGAAGGCCAGCCGGGTAGAACAAGAAAAGGGAGATCAGAAAGAGAGAATGAAGAACAGAGAGGAGAGGCACAGACATGCAGTTACATTTACCGAAGACAAGATACATAAGTATAACTATCTGTCAGCAGCAGAACTAACTCTGAGAACGGAGAGCTCTATTAGGAACATATGGTACTATCAGCTCATGCAAATATCGCGGCGCTAGGCCATTTTGGACTTTATATGCAAGTAATAAAATTTTGAATTGGATTCTGAGTTTTATGGGGAGCCAATGGAGGGAGGCTAAAACAGGAGAGACGTGATCTCTCTTGTGGATTCCTGTCGACACTCGCGCTGCTGCATTTTGGATCACCTGGAGGTTATTTAGAATTTACTTGGACATCCTGCTAATAATACATAATGGTAATCTAGTCCAGAAGATACAAACACGTTAGCTTCACTCTGGGAGAGGATCCTCCTAATTTTTGCGATATTACAAAGATGGAAAAACTGTCTTAAAAACCTTATTAATATGCTGTTTAAATGACAAATCCTGATAGAATATAACACCAAGGTTTCACACAGTTGTACTGATGCCCATCGCAACACTGTCTAATCCCTTTCTAAGGTGTTTGGAATCACAAACAATAACTTCTCTTTTATCGGCATTTAGGATATCCAGTCCTTGATGTCCTTAAAACATGCCTGAGGTTTGTCTAATGGTTCGGTTTCATCTGACTTCATAGACAAATACAGCTGCGTATCATCAGCATAGCAATGAAAATTATTGCTGTGGTTCTGGAAAATACTCCCCAAGACCTGCATGTATAAATTGAACAAGATTGGCCCTAGCACTGAACCCTGCGGGACACCATAGCAGACCCTCGTCTGTACTGAAGAAACCTCATGAGCATGAACAAACTGGAATCTATCGGACAGATATGATTTAAACCAACCCAGAGCTGTCCCTTTAATCCCAACAACATACTCTAACCTGTGCAGTGAAATTATGTTATATTAAAAGCAGCACTGAGGTCCAGCAGAACCTGTATGGACTCTAATCCATTATCTGAGGCCATAAGAAGGTCATTCGTGACTCAAACCAGTGCTGTTTCTGTGCTATGATGCTTTCTGAACCCTGACTAAAAATCGTCAAATAGATTATTTCTATACAAATAGTCACACAGCTGTGCTTGCAGCTACCTTTGACAATATAATAGCGATTGAATGATTTTGGGCTCTGCTGCCATCAGTTACAGAGAATGATGACAGCCCCATGCAAGTAGAGAAAATCGATGACCCCACAGTCACCCACCTCACTTTGAAGGGCCTGGATCGTCACAGCCACTATCGCTTCTACCTGAGGGGGCGCACTTCTGCTGGAGAAGGAGAGTCAATAACGATGATGGGGGCTACCACACTTGATGCAGGTATTGTTCATGTTTTTTTTCATCACCAATAGTACACTTAGAAGGAGTCCGTATTACATTCATTCGGTCATAAAATGACCTTCTTTTTTTGTGTGACTCCATTGCAGCACCCCCTGCCAACATCAGCGTGTCTGCGGGGGAAAACTTTGTTAACATTAGCTGGGTGGTCAAGAAGAGACACAGACATGTTGATTTCCAAATCAACTACCTCAGTAAAAGTGGTATGAGATGCACACTAATGTGTGAATAAACTAGACCTCATTGCAGCACATCAATTGGAATAATATCCTGAACAAAAGAATAAAAACATGAAACTGAAATTCGTGTTTTTCTTGTGTAGATGGCAGTAAATGGAAGAAGTCTGAAAAGGTGAACTCCGCTCAGTCATTCTACCAGCTCCAGGGCTTGACTCCTGGCTCTGATTATAAACTACACTTCATCTATGGAAATATCTCTTTCTTGGAGACTTACATTAAGACAGAGGGAACAGGTAACACTGTGCCTTTATTCATCTTCTTTTCCTTCATCTCCTTTGGGCTTCCCACATCTAAATATAACGGCTGGATCCTTTGGAGACTTCTGTACTGTTCTGTCTTTCTGCTTATGAAGTACTTTCAAAGACTTGTGAGAAGAAAGTTAGGTTAGGCATATGACATGATTCTCTACTTTTGTTTGCATGGTGTATCTTGCTGTATACTTTGGTTCTCTGATGTAATGTTGCGTTATAGGAGTGCTTAATACTATCTCTCTCTCATTAAGTTATGCTTGTTTTTAACCATCATAATGCTTTTCATCATATTTTCCTTTATGTTGTTTTCCCTTCACAAAAAAAAAAATCTAACAACTTTTTTTTGCCTCTGTCTCATTTTCTTTTTGAAGAAGTGACAGAGATGCAGCAAAGCTTTGCAACACAGGGTTGGTTCATCGGAGTTGTGAGTGCCATCGTGCTCTTGTTGTTGATACTGCTCATCCTCTGCTTCATCAAGAGGAACAAAGGGGGAAAATACTCAGGCAAGTTGCCCCCATAGGATCAAGGTTTTTTTTTTTCTACACTTCACAATAGAAAATAATATCGTAATCACTAAATTACTGATGGCGTGTGCATTTTTTACAAATAGAATGTACTTTTTCCATCTTTAAAAAAAAAAAAACAAGCTTATCCTGGGCAGTGCTAACCACTCAAAACCCGTAAACTATAAAACAGTGGTGGTCTTGTATGATATGAAAACAGAAAAAATGAAAAGCTATATCCAGATTAAGATGTCCAGATTCATTTGTTCTATATATACAGAAGCCTTCTACTGATAGTAGACTAAAATCCAATATTTGTCTCATTCTTAGTGAAAGATAAAGAGGAAGGTCCCATGGACTCAGAGGCACGACCAATGAAGGACGAAACTTTTGGGGAGTACAGGTATATGAAATAAATTTGACACTACGTTTGCATGGAGCGTTTTCCCTCACTCTGAACACAGCCCTGATTCCCTCAGCACTGTTAAGTTTTCCTAACCCTTTGTGTTCCTTTCCTTGTCCTTTTTTTCTCGGATGCCTGCCTCTGCTTTGCAGATCTCTAGAAAGGTATGCTGTGATGTGTTTAACCCACTAATGAGTTTCACCCACCATTGACATGCTTGTCGGCTGACTCTCCATTAACATGCACAAAAGCTATAAAACATACTGAAAGCCTATCGCAGCACAATATGGATGTCTACATTTTCTTTTCTCATTTGGATCAAAAAGTGACTGGACTAGTATTGTTTCTAACCAAAAGTCGAAATGCATTTTTTGTTGTTGTTTTAGGTTATTACAATTCTAGGCATTAAATGCGTTAGAACTTGGCATTAGATTGCCTTTTCTGACATTGTTGAGGAAAGACGTTATGAGACTGTATTGAATATTTTCATGTCTTGAAATTTTACCAGTTAATTTGACACTTCCGTGCATTTTGCATGTGCTTCTTTTGACCTGTGCTCCCACCTGCTGCAGTGATCTTGAGGAGAAGCGAACAGCCAGCCAGACTTCCTTAGGTGAGGAGAGCAAGCTGTGCAGCCAGGACAACCTGGACTACAACGGCAGCAGTGCCCTAACCACGGAGCTCAACCTGGACGAGTCTCTGGTCAGCCAGATCAGTCGTCCCAGCGCTGGTCCAGAGGGGTTCCACAGCCTGCAGGATAACTCCCCACTCAACCCCACCACTGTCTCTCCTGCTACCAATGGCATGCCCAACTCAGTCGCTATCCTTGATTAACTCCCACAGGTCTGCTGGGGACCATCAGACCAAAATATGTCATTACATATGTGCCCATGTGCTCCTGTTCCTCAGACTTGCTGATATGTATTTTGATGTCCAATACACAATCATATACTGACTATTCAGATGCCCTTGGCAGTCATCTGTCTGATTGGACTATTTTGACCAAAGGAGTGTCCAAAGTAGAGGACCATGTTACGCAAGTCTGACCCTCCCAAACCATCTTCCTTTGTCTGTGTATTTTACAACAAATCTAAGCAACTAGCATTTATTTTTGCCCTATTTATCCTTTGTCTTTGGCTTGACTAACAACACTACATAAACACAGAGACAGAATGTTGTACATTTAGAAATATCAGGGGTTGAAGGCGTGGTCATACAGAGATGCAGAGTAGCGTGTCGACATATTTCATCAATCAAGATGCTTTCGCTGAAGTCAAGTGAAGCCAAGTTTCAGTGGAACTTGCTGTGACAATGTGAAGCAGCGCGCGATGTACATAGTTGCATCTACAATTATCTATTCAGCCATAATACAGTATTATAGATATGTACATGTTACTTATAAGTTCCTGTGCCTGCTGGGTCTACATAAAGCACCAGACTGATGTCATTACAATCTTGCTTTCCCGCCACAAGTTTAATGTCATTACTGGAAATGAAATGGTCATTTTTGGTGTTGAGACTTACGTGTAGCTTTCTGTGTCTGTCTTTGTCTCTTTCTACAGTGTGTTAAAACACTGTCGTGTCTGAATAAGAATCGCTTCCATAACTGTCCGTCTCATAGTACACAATCTGATCGGGAAGCAGTATTCATCACAGATTGGGGAGTGGATCGTTGTCGTCAAACACTCTCAGTTTTTGTTTTCAGACCTTTATCAATGTAAGCTGGATAATGTAGGAGAATGTAACGGTTGACAGTTGATGTATGATAAAGGTAAACAGTTTGTATTCATATCAGAGAATGTATTCTTTTCAGGGCAAGGCAAATGTATTTATGTGCTTTGAATCTGAGCAGCAGGACTCTGGGGACATACTTTCCTTTTTTTTTTTAAATAACCTCAAAAAGACACCCCCCCCCCCCCCCCCACAGAATGTAAATACAACCTCAAAGAATCGTGTTTGATAGAAAATTAAAAAAAAAATGTGCAGGTTTAAAATCACCAAACTTTCTTTTAAAATGTTTCAAGGTGTAATTTTCTCGTTCTGTACTATGAATTCAAACTTTGCATTTTGAGAAATTGCAGTGATATTTGGGTGTAGCAAAAAAATTAGTTCATAGTTAAGGATAAAAAAAAGAAAAGTTTAAAAGAAAAAAAATTCACATTGTTCTGTAGATGTTTGAAAACATATCAAAATTTGAAAATGAAAAAAAAAAAAAAAATCGTACATAAGTGTCATTTAGTGAAAGTAGGTACATCACACTGAAAGCTATGTTTGTATTCATGCACATTATCATGCATCAATGTTTTGCAGTGTGGTGAATATCTGTGATGTTTTTTGCCTGATGCTGTTAATCCTGTTAGAGAATGCAGTGAGCCAGTTGGTTCTCTCCCAGTTCCAATAAAAGCTTGCTGCTGGCCAAACTTCATCTGACAATCCCCAAAGTAGTATATGGGATGTCTAAAAAAAGACGTCGGTACTGTTATAGGTCTGTATAAGCTCCATGTCTTTAGTAAAACAGACATGCTCAGGATAAATAAAACTTAACAAAAAAATGTATTTTCATACAGGAGCGATGACTGATACAAAATATACTAATATTCTAACTCGGCTGTCTGCTGCTAAACATCTGTGTTTGTCAGTGTTTGGGGCAAATGTTAGCTTTGAATGAGAAATGAGTATACACAAACACACAGATACCCACTCAACTGCCACTCACTCTTTGCTTTTCATGTTTCAAGGGGAAACCTAGTGGACACAGGTCCTTTGTTTTTTCAGTGTTGCTGTTTTTTTTTTTTCCCTTTCCTTTTCCTTTTTATAATTAAAAGAGAAAAAAAAATCCTTTAAAAATGAATTTGGATTGTTTAAAAGAACCTTCTCTAGATCTCAAAAGTGAAAACTGAGGAGACAAGTAAAGGGGTAGGGAGTATGTACCACTGCCGGAGTGAGATGTGCCTCTTTGTGGTGTGTTGGGTGCTCTGTTAATACAACGGTGATGCTTATATGTGCCACTTGAAAGGAAATGAGTGGACATGCACCACAGATGGGGCCAATATAGCTTAACTGCATTATGAAACTACCACTGTAACTGGATATATGACTGAAAAATAAAGTACCTTGAACAATCTGTTGCAAAATGTTTTTTATTTTTATTTTATTTTTTTTTTTGGTACAAGCCAATATTTGTCACAAGTGAATAAACATCAAATACAGATTACCAATGATTCACTCACTTTGATTATGAGCATGCAACCATGAAATGATAGCACGTAGTGGCCTGAAGACAAGCTGGCGATCAGCGGGAGCTTGTGTTGAATTGATAAAAGTAGTCCTTGGTGGGTTTGTTGGTGTAGAGCTTTTTATTCAGGTACTCTTGACTGGGGTAGAAATATAAATAAGTTAGTATGTGTCTTGTGCATGTAGTGGTCACTTCGTCATCTAAAGGATTGGAGTATTTATCTAATTGGTGATTGTGGTTATGAGTTTATGTGCAGTGCTCACCGCGACTGCTGCTCTCTGGCCAGCTGCATGTTCAGTTTGTCCATCTCAATTCTCTGCTCCCTCCTCAGGGCTGCTGCTCTCTCCTCCTCCTCCTCTGCTTGTCTGGAAAGTTTCAGGTACTGGAGGTCCCAAGCTGCATCCAACATCTTTGCAGCATCAAGTCTTCTCTGAAAAAAAAAAAAAAACAACAAACAAACAAAAAAACATAAATAAAAGCCCTAAGCGGAATAGTTAGTCTAAATCTGTGCTCCAGTTGTTACTCCAAAGTTGATTTAGCTGACAGAGTGAAATGGTAACATGATAAGAAAGCAACCTTTTTATTTTTTCCCCCAGACTTTTCATCTCATCTGTTCTTTCTTTTTGAGCAAAAGAAAAAAGTAGATACAGAAAATACACATAACAACATTTACAAAACAGAATTAAAGAAAAAAAAAGAAACATAATCATAATAAATCCACAAAAGTAATTAGAGGCAGAAAGGTGAGTCACACATTTGCATCCACATGGGCCAGTTTGCAGATTTTCTTTTAATTTTATTGAACTTGTTTGGTGAAACTAGCTGCTCAGATTCAGGTGGGCTTTAAGGCTTGTGTTGTACCACAGCCCACCACAGTAGATGGGCTGCAGTGGGGAAACCTTTGCAAGGATGCATGCATTCACACAACTTTGCAAACTTGGTGATTTTGTGTAGTTCATCACAGATGTAGATGTGTTAAAAGTTTTTATTTTGTCTTAAGGTAAAGAAAACAGACGATTCTGAAATTGAACGCTCAATTTTAACAACAGTTTAGCAAAGAATAAACTGGTAATAACTTTTGACTGTACTATACGCAGCCTGTGTAGAGAAGTAGACGCATGACAAAAAAAAAAAAGGGCTCACAATGGAATTAGATTTAATGTGAACATGAGATTTCTTACATTTATCCTGCTTAGACTCCTGTACCTGTTTCTCATGGCATTGTTGATTTCTCTCCCTGTGGATACTCCTCAGCTGCTCAGAGCTCATCCCCTTCCACCTGTCTGGGAGAATCTGTGGTGGTCTTCCTCCTCCCACATCTCTCTCTCTTACCCCTGCACATTCTGTCATCATGTCTGATGTCATTATATGGCACATTTCTGCCAGATTCTCCCCTTCCTCTCTTCTGTGTTGCTCCTTAAGGTTCTCGCCTCGCTCTGCAGCCTGTGGGAACAGCATATGGTGAGGCCTAACCACTGACCCAGAGAGAGTTCATTGATTACCCCCTCAATAATTAAAACAGCAGGAGCATTGCAGATTCCTAGAATGTGGTTATTTCCAGCACAAAACTAAGAATCAGCCATATGCTGCATGTTCTCAAGAGATATCTATTCAGCCAATTGCATTTGCTTGTGCATCAAGCATGTGAGCGGTTATTAGGGAAACCACGTAATTGTCATGAAAAATACCGTGACCTCAAGGATTTACAATGATCTCTCCCAAAGGGGAATTCAGACAAGAGTGCTCAGGCAAATAAAGAAAGAGCTAAATGGGAGCCTCTGAAAACAGCCAGTTCCCATGCATACATTAAAGTGGTTTAATAACCCATGTTGCTTGGTACCAAACAATACGATAGCTGCCCTCCTGTGTCAAGTGTGCGTGTGCATCACTTAACATTTTTAGTTTGTAATTGTAATTTCAAAATCCCACCTGAGAGCACTTTGTCACATCTCAAAACCCTTTTGGGTTTTGCGTTGAGCATTCACATCGGCGGGTGGTGCGTGAGCATGTGTGTGTCCATCTGTGTGTGCACGTGCGTTCTGTACCAGAGCTTGATTGAAACTGTCGAGCGTAATGCGAGCAGCCTTCTTACGCTCCTCCTCTAGTGCAGCATGCTGAACCCCCAGTAGGTCTTGATGCAGCAGCTCTCTGTTCACTTGCAGCTCTACACATGTGAATTGGAAATCGTCTCATGAGTGTTTTTCACCCCTGCATAAGCCATTATTCACTGTGCAAAGCTCTTCAATGACACATTCACACAGCTCTTGGGGATAAGCATCCATCAAAGTCACCTGGTAAAAGGGACCGTTTGTGGGTGTGTGTGATTGTTTGTGCAGGAAAGCATGAAGCATGTGTGTGATTTATAGCACTTATGGCTGACATCAAGCAAACTCATTGGTAATTACTGTGTGGATGTGTTTGCATACATGTAGTTGTGTTTGACTCTTTTCACCTCTGTGCTTGTCTCCCATGTGCCTTTTTCTATTGTCATCCATCTGTGCTCGCAGATCTCTTTCTGTCTGTCTTATTTGTTCTCTCCTCATTTGATTCCCACCAATATCTTCTCCCTGAACACAAAGCACAGATATGGTGCTTTAAGGGTCAATTAATTATTCAGCCTTTCATTGCATTTTATTCCACTGGTCTAAAAGCATACAAAGCACTTGCCCCACACAGTATCCCTACCTTAAATACTTTCATACTGGCAGGTCCCAGTTCAGCCTCTGGAATGCTGAGTTCAAATGCCCCCTTCAGGCCGCACTTCAAATCAGCATCACGAGAATCCCCAAGTCGCTGCTGAGTGGCCCAGTAATGGGCCAGGTCCTTCTGCAAACATTCTCGTTTCTCTTTTTCATTGAAATCTTGCCGCAGCAGTGCTTCATCTTGACATGTTCGTAGCATATCTGAATATCATGAACGCAAACCTTGTATTAAACAGTACTCAGTAGAAAAGGCAGCAAAGGCCTTTGCATGAAGGATCTAAACAAACATCTGTGTGATACACGGAAAAGATCATACTTTACCACATTTTTTGTCCCGTTGTTTGTCCATGTTTTGCTGGTGCCTTTTTTCTTGAACTTGTTGGTTCAGAGCATTTACGTCGATGCCCATCACACGTAGTCGGGGGTTGAAGATACGAGCCTTGCGTGCTGTTTCTGCAGACCGTCGCATCTCCACGGCGTTTTCTGACTGCGCTGAAGGCAAGTCCGGTTTGAACATATTCACAGGCTCTAAACTGTTTCTGACAAAACAAGCGTTAAAAGTGGGATTTAGAGATGACTACCATTTTAGAAAGACATCCTGGTGTAATTAATCTTCAAGCAGAATTACTCCTGTCTCGCACAGTTAATATCGCACACCACAACTTCACTGACCACACACGAACAAACGATACTATATTGCCTTGAAGTAAGCACTTCAAAAGAGTTGTATTGTCCTTAAAAATAATCTCTTAATACTTATCTAAAGTAATGCATGTCATTGTTTAAAATAAAGCAATACTACCTGCTTAAAACGAGTTACCAGCAGTGCATGTCACCGGTCTGCTATTCGAGTTCAGTTATGTTTAGATGCCACTGGTAACCATGGTAACGTCTATCGCCGTTCGCTATATTAGAAATAAACAAAAGTATCGTTAATATGCAAAAAAAAAGGGAGAAACGACTTTCTAAAGTTTAAAAAGAAAGAAATTCAAAGATGGTACACTGGATAATTGTAAAGTAGTTTAGAAGGCAGCATGTTGGGCCGGTACCGGGTCGTCTACATCTACACTGTGAGTTTTCATAGGGATCGATTTTGTCTCGCGAGAAATGTCGAGGTTTGGTGTTTCGCGCGATCGGTGGTCTTCCTGCTAGACCGTAAAATGGCGCTTTGTTGTTACAAGTGTCTCGAGTCCATTTAATTTAGATTAGCACGCTTTTTAAATAGTCTAACTAAAAGCGCACTGCATAATGTAACTTTCACCCTGGTCTGCAAGAGACTGAAGGGCAGGGTTCACCAGTTTGCGTGCACGTTTTGCCTTTGAGATAGGCTGTTTGCTACACTGGCCGTTAGCATTAGCCAGCGAGCTAACGTCGTACTCAACTAACGCTCTCTGCGGGGTTTTTTTGTTTTGTTTTATTTATTTCAAACAGCGACACAGAAACGACGAGAATGGGGTATTTGAAACTCATAGAGATCGAGAATTTCAAGTCGTATAAAGGAAGACAGATCATCGGACCGTTTCATAAGTTCACTGCAATCATCGGACCGAATGGATCTGGTACGGTGTTCATAATAAATGTTAACTGTTTACACGTTTAAATGAGGAACGAAGCACCTTTATGCACGATTTTAAGTCCATTGTTTTTACGTGCAATCGCACTAAAGAGAAAGCGTTTAGGTTATTTTCGAAGCGGTCTAAAGCTAAAAGCCCGTATGATGGATAATATTGTTGTATTACTGTGGTAAACCAAAACTACGTTTTGTCTGTCTAAACACGGCATACATAGTTTTAGTTTTGACTAATACAGTTTGATGTTTCGCAAAGTTAATACACCCTCTTTACACATGGAGAGGTTGGACATAACTGACAGAACAACATACTACAAGGGTCTGCAGACGTTGTCTATTATACTGCTGGATTAATGTTTTGTATTACATAGACTTGTTTAAATATATCAAATGGGCTTTTTAAAACAGTATGTTTTTAATTTCCATCTAAGATTGCGAATGGCTAAAAAAGACGTTTCTTTCTTATTTTAGGAAAGTCCAACCTTATGGATGCCATCAGCTTCGTGTTGGCAGAAAAGACCAGTAACCTGCGTGTAAAGACCCTGAAGGATCTGATCCATGGAGCTCCAGTAGGGAAACCTGCTGCAAACAGAGCCTTCGTCAGTATGGTGTACCAAGAAGATAACGGCGAGGAACGCTCCTTCACAAGGGTCATTATTGGTAAGACATTTCATCGACGGTGTGTAGATCAGCTGCTCATGTATCCGTGTTTGTGCGAAGAGGTTTGTCTCATCATTTTCTTTTTTCTCCCATCACTTGCACCTGAATTACAAAGGAATTAGCTTTGTTATTGTAGGTATTTCCTGGCAACAAATTCAGTGGTACAGATGATACAGACTGATTATTTTTGGAACCAAACTCATATATGATTATATTTAAGAGTACGTCAGGCTCTAATTGAGATGTTTAAAGTGGTCCCAGCTGAGCCTTATTGCCATCCCATGATTTTGAAAGTGACCAATTTGATGTGCAAAAGTAATCTTTCTCATAATTAAATTGGATTTATTTGAAAGATGTTTTGTTTAACATCCTTGCTGGAATTTTGAGTGCTTTTATAAGACTAATAGTCTTCATGTGTTGGGGCATTTGTCAGGTTCGTCTTCTGAGTATCGCATCAACAATAAGGTGGTGGGGTTGCCTGAATACAGTGAGGAGCTGGAAAAACTTGGAATTCTGATCAAGGCTAGAAACTTCCTCGTCTTTCAGGTGAGACTTAAAGATAAGACTGCATGTTTATTCCACAGTAGCACCGTAGTGACCCACCAGTTTCCTGTCCCAGTATTCTGTTTTTAGTGAGTGAGATTTTGTCGGTTCACGAGGCTGTAGGTATGACGCAAGTTGGAATTTTCAAAAGTGTCTTTTTCCTATTTGTGACATATTAGGATCTGGTTATAGACTCTTGGCATATGCTTTTGTTAACCACAATAAAAAATTTTTTTAATTGCACCAAGGGAGCTGTGGAGTCTATTGCTATGAAGAACCCCAAAGAGCGTACAGCACTGTTTGAAGAGATCTCCCGTTCTGGAGAGCTGGCCCAGGAGTATGATCGGAGGAAGAAAGAGATGGTGAAGGCAGAAGAAGACACACAGTTCAACTATCATCGCAAGAAAAACATTGCTGCAGAGCGTAAAGAAGCCAAACAAGAGAAAGAGGAGGTATGTTCCTTATTTGGAAATAAATGCAGTATCTAAAGAATAAACTCCTTGTTTTGTGTCAATGTCCTGGTACACCCATATAAATTCCCACTGAGTCTCGTACAAAACGGAAACTCTAATTGTGTTTCGTTTAACTTTCTATGCAATGTCATGCAAACAGCAGCACCATGGTGCTCTCTTTCACAAGTGTGTCTGAATAAAGCTGTGAAGAAAACCAATGCAATCGGGACCTGGATTTGAACGATTGATTGTGGCTGTTTTTAGCAAATTGATGAAACGATCAATCTTGCATTTGTCATGTCTGCAAAGGGCTTTAAAAGTGTAACTTTTTTTGGATTGTAGACGGCTCTGAACTACCCATAGATCAGCATGAGTCATCCTAACAGTTAAGATGACAACAATTACAAATCAATGTATTCTTAATTAAAGTTTCAAAACGCTCTAGTATTGATCGTGCAATGCAATGCAAAAAAACGATATTTTTCTTTAAAAAGTATATTTCCTTAATATTGTTTTTTTTTTTTTTTTTTTTTTTGCCAAAAATTGTAGTGTTGTCAGCCCTGAAATATGCACTACAGCTCTCAGATCACACTCTGTTTTATGATTATTCCATCAGGCTGAGCGTTACCAGCGTCTGAAGGATGAAGTAGCCAGGGCCAGTGTACAGTTACAGCTTTTCAAATTGTACCACAATGAGACTGAGATTGAGAAGCTGAACAAAGAGCTAGGCCAGCGGAACAAGGAGATTGAAAAGGACCGTAAAAAGATGGACCACGTGGAGGAGGAGCTAAAGGACAAGAAGAAGGAGCTGGGCAGGCTGATGAGAGAGCAGCAGACCATTGAAAAAGAAATCAAGTAAGTTATCCTCACAGTCCTGTCCTGGCCTTCTTGATAGGCGTCCGTAGTTCCATTCAACACTCGATGCCTTGTTAATCATTTGATTTTCCTCGCAGAGAGAAGGACTCTGAGTTGAATCAGAAGAGGCCTCAGTACATCAAGGCCAAAGAGAACACTTCACACAAGATCAAGAAACTTGAGGCAGCACGTAAATCACTGCAGAATGCCCAGAAGATGTACAAGAAGCGCAAGGCGGACATGGATGAGCTCGACAAGGAGATGAGGGCAGTAGAATTGGCTAAGCAAGAGTTTGAAGAGAGAATGGAAGAGGAAGCGCAGAGCCAAGGCCAGGACCTCACTCTGGAGGAAAATCAGGTCTTGTGCATTTACGTTCAAGGCTTCTATGATTCATTTTAATATACTGAATGTGATATGTGTCATTTTTAGTCTTCTATTATTTTATGATACGCACAGGTATCATTTTGGTAACTTGATATCAATTTCGAACTTAATGACTCCAAATATAAATGAGTTTACATGAATGTTTTGCTCTCTTCAGGTTAAGCAGTACCATCGTCTTAAGGAGGAGGCCAGTAAGCGTGCTGCCACGCTGGCACAGGAGCTGGAGAAGTTCAACCGTGATCAGAAGGCTGACCAGGACCGCCTTGACTTAGAGGAGAGAAAAAAAGTGGAGACAGAGGTAAACAAGTTAATGTCCGTTTTGTCTGTGCCAGGAAAACTGGTTTTCACGTATTTCAAGAATCACATAAATTGTTGTTTTGTCTTCAGGCCAAAATCAAGCAGAAGATTCGTGAAATTGAGGAAAACCAGAAACGTATAGAGAAATTAGAAGATTATATTGCCACCAGCAGGTATGCTGTTCTCACGTTTGAATTGGTTTGGACTGTGCTGTACGAGGTTATCGCTCTCGCCACTGAATCACTTCATTCATACTTTTTTTTTTTTTTTTTTTGGCTTTAACCCTCAGACAATCACTTGATGAGCAGAAGCGCATGGAGGAGGAGCTAACGGAGGAGGTGGAGATGGCCAAGAAGAGGATTGACGAGATCAACATGGAGCTAAATCAGGTAATTGAAGAACAAAAATGGAAACCAGTACATCGACTCGTTTAGTTATAATCGGTGTTTTTCAGTATTTTAAGTGTGCTGTAGTATATTATGAATAAATAAATAATCTCACTGTGAAAGTCAGAATTGTGACCAGTGAAACACAGGACAGCTGGTTTATGTGCTTAACTCCGCACCGCTCTCTCATGACTTGTTTTGTCAAAAGAAATTCTTAGCTGTGAAGAAAGTCGTGACCACTCCTCTTCTTACTGATGATCGGTTTAGGTCATGGAGCAGTTGGGAGATGCCAGAATCGACAGGCAGGAGAACAGTCGCCAGCAGCGGAAGGCAGAGATCATGGAGAGTATAAAAAGACTCTATCCTGGCTCTGTGGTAAGGCAGCTTCATTACAAATGAGTCATTTTTATGTCTAACTCTTTATTTCTTCTTGATCCTTTCGGTGAAAAATCTGCTAAAGAGAACATGCTGTTGTGATTTCAGTATGGGCGTCTGATCGACCTGTGCCAGCCCACTCAGAAGAAGTATCAGATTGCTGTGACCAAAGTGTTGGGCAAGAACATGGACGCCATCATTGTTGACTCGGAGAAGACGGGCAGAGACTGTATTCAATACATCAAGGAGCAGAGAGGAGAGCCTGAGACCTTTCTTCCTCTCGACTACCTCGAGGTAAGTAATGAAAAGTACAGATTATTGTAGCCAAGGATGATCAGAAAGTGCAGAATCAACACAGATGCACAAAACAATGTTATTACAGTGGGACCACACTGTGAAGAGTAAGATGTTTAATTAGAAAAATATGATTTTCATTTTGACCTAAAAAATCTCAATTTGTTAAAAAACAATTGAGTATTGTTAACTTAGTGTAAAAGAATGAAGAACCTTTGAATATTATCTTCTAGAGCACATCATATCAAAAAGATTCAGAGGATCTGAGGTAATATCTGTGTTCAAGGGACAAGGGTGAGAAATCATTATTGGATGGCTGCGTAGCCCCCCGGGTGGCACTACATTAAAGACGGGCATTTTTCTGTGTGGAAATCACTTCACGGCATCCGTGAAACCTACGGAAATCCCTGTTTAGGAAGAGTTTGCCGTACCCACCCTGAATCTCCCATCATTTATATCGGACAACAACTGGACAACGTTCCTTTCTGAAAACCCGTAACAACGGGTCTTTTAAGTTCCTGGACAAGCCGGTGTCCTACGTTTGTTCTTGTTTTTTTTTTTATGCTATTGATAAGAAAATGGACAACAAACAGCATTCGGTATTACTATATTGTAAACGTGTTGTTTTGTCAAAGGTTAAACCAACAGATGAAAAATTGCGAGAACTGCGAGGGGCCAAGCTGGTGATTGATGTGATCCGCTATGAGCCCCCCCACATCAAGAAGGCTCTCCAGTATGCTTGTGGCAACGCTCTGGTCTGTGAGAATGTAGAGGATGCGAGGAGGATTGCTTTTGGAGGACCATACAGACACAAGGTGCTTAGAATCATTTCAGCTGAGAAAATCGAAAGCTGGAGTATCCTTCTGATGGTCTTGTAGGTTTGACAGTTTCCTCGTACGTTGTTCTCCATCTGTGTCCAGACGGTTGCCCTGGACGGTACTCTGTTCCAGAAGTCTGGAGTTATCTCTGGAGGAGCCAGTGACCTGAAAGCCAAGGCCAGACGCTGGGATGAGAAGGCAGTTGATAAGCTAAAGGAGAAAAAAGAAAAACTTACTGAAGAGCTTAAGGTAACTTGTAGTGATTTATTTATTTATTTTTTTTAACCCTGCATTAAGGAAGTTATGTAGTCGGCGTGAATCTCTGTGTGCTAAACTTGCCTTGGAAAAAAGAGCTTTTTCAAATGTGAATTTCTTTTGATTTTGTTTGAGTTACCATCATTTAGTTAATTGCCCCTTTTAAAGTGAATTTATCTCATTTTCTATTTGGTTTTTCTTTGTAGGAGCAAATGAAAGCGAAGAGGAAGGAGGCGGAGTTGCGTCAGGTGCAGTCCCAGGCCCACGGTCTGCAGATGAGGCTCAAATACTCCCAGAGTGATCTGGAGCAGACAAAAACACGACACCTCTCCCTCAACATGCAGGTACAGTCCAGCGCTGCCGAGTTGGGTTCTCCTCTTACCATTTGTAAATGCTAACTGTCGCATCTGTCTTGTTTGTGTTGTGCAGGAAAAGTCCAAACTAGAAAGTGAACTTGCAAACTTCGGCCCTCGCATCAATGATATCAAGAGGATCATCCAGTCCCGCGAGCGAGAAATCACAGATCTCAGGGATCGGATGAATCTGGTGAGACTGACGCAAAGTGATGCTCGTTCAGAAGCAGTTTTGTGATTATGCAGCACTGCAGTAACAGCAGTGTTTTTTGTTTTTTTTCCCAGGTGGAGGACGAAGTGTTTGTGGAATTCTGTAAGGAGATTGGAGTGAGGAACATCAGAGAATTTGAGGAAGAGAAAGTGAAGAGGCAGAACGAGATTGCGAAGAAACGGTCAGTTTAGTACTTCGGTCAGATCCCGGGGAGTGAAATTGCCTTGTTTTTTGTCCGTCTCGTCTAACCTGTTGTCACTTTACTTCAGTCTGGAATTTGAGACCCAGAAGACCCGTCTGGGTATTCAGTTGGACTATGAGAAGAACCAGCTGAAGGAGGATCAGGAGAAAGTCATGATGTGGGAGCAGACCGTTAAGAAAGATGAGGCTGAAATCGAGCGACTCAAAAAGGTAAAAATATGAAGTGGTGGATGGTTCTGTAAGTTTTGGGGTCGGGATAGTTTAACATATTACATGGTTTTTGTGTAGGAGGAGCACAGACACATGAAAATCATTGATGAGACAATGGCCCAGCTGCAGGACCTGAAGAACCAACACCTCACCAAGAAATCCGAAGTCAATGATAAAAATCATGAAATGGAGGAAATCCGCAAAAAACTGGGGGGCGCCAACAAGTCAGTGATGCATGCATTCGTTTTCAAATATCAATGTGGAAGTTACAGTTACATTTTACTACAAATACTTTTTGCTTTATTAAATATTTCCAGAGAGTTGACCCAGCTTCAGAAGGAGGTGACTGCCATCGAGACCAAACTCGAACAGAAGCGCAGTGACCGCCACAACCTGCTGCAGGCCTGCAAAATGCAGGATATCAGGCTGCCGCTTCGCTCTGGAACCATGGATGATATAAGCCAGGGAGAGGTACACCAACACCGTCATGATATTAAAATGTATTGAGACCGAGGCAGAAAATCACAGCCCTCCTTTCGCTTTGCAATTCCAGGGCAGCTCCCAGACAGATGAGTCCAGCAGCCAGAGGACATCTAGTAGTGTTCTGGCTAAAGAAGCCCTCATAGAGATCGACTACAGCAGCCTGTCTGAAGACCTGAAGGTAGATGACCTGAACAACACGCCTCCATTTCATGTTTATAGTCCATTAAGTTCCGTCTTCCTTATTTTACGGATCTGAGGGACGCACTAAAGTTAAGTTACTTGATCCTGTGACTTTTTACAGGACGCATTGTCAGAAGAAGAAATAAAGGCAGAGACTAATGCACTGCAGCAGCGTCTAAATGAGCAGCAGAGCATCCTGCAGAGGATCAGTGCACCCAACATGAAGGCCATGGAAAAGCTTGAGAGTGTCAGGGACAAGTTCCAAGAGACCAGTGACGGTGAGATGGCTGGATTATGGTGGAGTCTGGGGCCAAATGACCCGGACATGAGATGTTGACTCGACCCTTTCTGGAGCTCTAACTGTTAACTCTGTCATATCGTGCTTCTACTTGTCTTCAGAGTTTGAGGCCGCCCGTAAGAGAGCCAAAAAGGCCAAGCAGGCCTTTGAGCAGATCAAGAAGGAGAGATTTGATCGTTTTAATACCTGTTTTGAGTCTGTGGCCACCAACATTGATGAGATTTACAAGGCGCTCTCACGCAACAGCAGCGCCCAGGTATGTTTGACTTTTCACTTGCACGAGATAATTTTGTTCACTTGGTGAACGTAGTCTTTCTAAATGTTTAACAATGAGCTTATCTTTGCTCTGTAGGCTTTTCTGGGCCCAGAAAACCCAGAGGAACCATATCTGGATGGTATCAACTACAACTGTGTGGCTCCAGGGAAGAGGTTCCGACCGATGGATAACTTGTCTGGAGGAGAGAAGACTGTTGCTGCTCTGGCTCTGCTATTTGCTATTCACAGGTGAAACAGCACAGACCAACTCTTAACACGTGTTTGACCGTACTGCAAGTTGGGGCTGTTTGCGCCATATTGGAATATCTTTCACAACATTTCTCCTGCATCTCTGTAGCTATAAACCTGCCCCCTTCTTTGTCCTGGATGAGATTGATGCAGCTCTGGACAACACTAATATTGGCAAGGTCAGTAACGTGACCTCTTGTGTGCAGTAGTTGTTTTTTTTTTTATTTGCGTTTGCTTACAATTAATTTTCCTTTGTGCCCTAAAGGTGGCAAATTACATCAAGGACCAGTCGGAGCAGAACTTCCAGGCGATTGTCATTTCTCTGAAGGAGGAATTCTACACAAAGGCAGATTCACTCATAGGTGTTTACCCAGAGGTGTGTGTCACTTTTTAATCTAACATACAATTAACAAATGTAATGAACCTGCGTTGAACATGCATTAAAATCGTCTTGGAAGGCTTAATATTTTAATCAGGAGGAAACTCCAAAGAACATATTGATTCAAATTGATTATATTTGGTGCATGGGCTTTCACACAACCTTTTGAATCAACCAGCGAGTGTCTAACAATCTCTGATGCCCGTATTGGAATGTTCAACGAACTGATCTTTGTCGTCTCCATCCACAGCAAGGAGACTGTGTCATCAGTAAGGTGCTCACTTTTGACCTCTCGCAGTATCCGGATGCCAACCCAAATCCAAATGAATAAGACGAGCACTCCGACACCAGGATTTTAGCAAGTTTCATATACTCTGAGGTCAGAGATAAAGATGTATCAATAGGTCTCTTTGTTTATTTCCTTTCTCTTTTTTGTTTAATATGTAGTGTGTTTTTTTTTCCCCTCCTTTGTTTCTTTGTGTTTCTGTTGCAGGCAGTTCTTTGTAGTCAGTAACAACCAAGATCTGTGTACATTTATATCGGTAGCCCTTATCAATTTGGCCATTAGTGCATTTTAAACTAAATGTATTGAGGTGAATACGTGTGGGAATCAAAACTTTAAAAAAAACTAAGGCTTTTTATACAGTTTTTGTCGCTCTTTGCAGTTGTGTGCTTTAAAGCCGTTGTTCTGTCTAAAAAATGTATTTGCATTTCATATGTGCTACTTTTTAAAGCATAATCAGGAAACTGTTGTTACAGTATGATGGAAACATTCCCTTGTGTGATAATTTAATAGAGCTCAATTACCTGCAGTTGGCTGTGCTCTAACGACATCATGAAGCTTGGTGCACGTCATCTTAACAGAAGAAAAACTTCTTTCAAAAGAATCGTGGAGAGCCTTTCTGTTTGATTACCGCCAGTATCTTTTTATTGTCTGAGAAATATTTGGATTCAGCGATTATATAAACATAAAAGCTCAGCATGAGTGGACAGTTTTGTCTGGTTTGTTTTGCTGATCATTTTTCTTTAATAAATACCAGTGTAATTATTTAAGCTCATCTGTTTTTGTCATTACTATTCGATGATTGATATATATATATATATATATATATATATATATATATATATATATATATATATATATATATATATATATATATATATATATATATAATTTGTTTTTCCTTTTTTCACCTAGTGTGCATGCTGCTGTTAGTTTTCAAGTTAACGGGGAGTCTGGTTTCCTAAGCAGGATTAGTATTTATAGTCCCTCACCTTCTGCACGCGGAGCGGTTGGATCTTTGCATCAAAGCTCCCTCTGTACTAAAATTTTAAGTTTTTTTTTTTTTAAATCTGTCTTTATTATCGGAGCATGCTCACCATTACTTGTGTCTTTTCTCTAAATCCTGCTGGTGTATTGTTGCATGTCACTCTTGGGTTTATTTCCAAAAAGAAAGCAAATACAAAAATGTTTTGGATTATTTATTTCTTTTGACAGTGCGAAAACACAAAAATAACATCGGTCTTTGTGGTACAGTTTCAGTGACGAGGGAGAGTTGAGGTGCGAGGTCCGGACCAACTAGTGCTATCGGCAAAACATTGAAATGTGAGACACCATAACAAAGCTGAGCTCCTGGATCTGAGGAGCAAGTTTAAATGAAGAAAAATAGTCATCCGCGAGGCATGATGGCTTTTTAGCGCAACGTATGAGACGAGTGCAAAAAGTGTGAATGCAAATATGAATAAAATAAGCCTCAGAGCTTTCAAGCTAAATCAAACATACTCCAGGTATGCAGAAGAGTCCTGTGTACTAAACAGCTTCCAGCAAGGAATACAACATTCATTTAGGGAAAAACAAAGCACATAGCAGCAGAGTGAGGGGGCGGTGTGCACTCTTTACTACATCATGGTTTAAAACGGATCAAATAATTGATCACATCTAGATCTTTTGACTATTTGTGCATTAAATGTACCTTCATGTTCCTGTAAGAGGTTCTCTCCATTACTATCAACTGCATACAGCAATTTTATGCTGAGGAAACTTGTTAAACCTCAGTTAAATTACAGAAAATCCTTTCACTTCATATTCTTAACCACCACAGTCCCTTAAAGTGCAGTTGAACTTTTCTGGACTTGGATGCAAAGAAAGTTGTCTTCAGAAAGCGGAGTATTTTACCAGTGTCCTCTAGAAACCGCAGCCCTGCAACGACTGCTGCCGTCTTTCTTCAGAGTTCAGAGTCACCAGAGACATTTCGGTCAACAATCACGATCCTGCCTCCCACAGCGAGGCTCGCTCACACCGTTGTCCCATAAGTGGAATGAATATCCGTTAACAAATGCTACAAAGAAAGAAGTGCTTCAATCTGTTTACTTTCAGTTAAGTATTTTTTTTTATTAGTTCAAATAAATCTGAAGGATGTTTCATTATCACATAATGCTGCTTCTCCTCGGTTAAGTTCCATCCACAGTTTTTTTTTTTTTTTTTTATTCAACCCAATTCAATCTGTTCTTAGGCCTTAAGTTAGGCTAACAAAACCAGATTGTCAAAGGGCTCGGTAATTACAATGTGAGGTGGAGCCACCTGCCAGCATAACAATCCGCATGAACCGTTTCAACTCCAGTTCCAGCCTCTACGCTACACTGCCGAATCGGCCTCGTCAGGCTTCCTTTGGGTGGGAATCGTGGGAATTGGACGTTTTTTTCTTCTGACAGCCGGATCTGGTTGGCCAGTTTCTCGTGCTACCACGATGGTAGGAGGGACGGGAATGGGGCGTCTCTTTGTGATTGAGGGGATGCTGCCGGAGCGTTCGTTGAGGATGCCCCGAGCCACGCCCTCCATTTCAGCGATGGGGATCTGCAAGGCGCCGGCCATCTCCTTCTTAGTTGCAGAGACAAAGTCTGGGTCTCTGGCCAAAGAGACTAGGCCTCCCTTTGCAAGAGCCTGTAGAAAGGCAAGCATAAAGTTACCATAGACCTGGAATAATGGTTTATAAAGTTCTGTTTGATACCTTTACATTAAAAAAAAACAAAACATAATTTCTATTAAAGTAGAATTCGCTGTTTTTTTTCTGTTTAGATTCTGAAATTGAATTAGGTTGTTTGTTTTTTATTTAGTTTTTTCTTTAATTACTATAATAGGTTCTTAAACAAATTCAAAAATACCTCAGCTGTGTTTATTTTTCATCAAGACAGATGATAATGTAATTAGGAGCTCACTGCGCTTGCTGCTGATTAAGATGGGAATTGCTTAATATGTTTTAGAGGAGGTGGACAGACGCTTCCAGGCTTACCTCCTCCACCAGCTGGTCGGCTGCAGTGTGGGAGCTCTGACTCTGAGCGTCACCATAGTTGTGCTTATAAGGGAACTGTGTAGAAAACGTGCTCATGTATTAAATTCGTAGTTCTGTTCATTATCATGTACACAGGATGAGTAGGTGTTTAATGTAATTATCACCTGAGTTTTGTCAGTTCTCACAGGGAATTTCCACGAGCCCCTTATATCTAAAGAAATCACAAATAAATGCATTTTTTTTTTTTTTTTTAATCTTCAGATGTTGGTTTATTTAGTAGGTGTGTGTATATGCATGTGGGCGTTTCCGTACCTGGCTCTTCATCCTCATCAGGATTGTAAAACTCTTCTGGACTGCCCTCTCTTTCAAAGGAAAATCTAAAAGACAAACATTGCAGCCCTTAGGACATGACACCACTTATGTCATCACATAAAAGTGAGCGCTGCTACTCACTCTGCAAAAGCATTATTGTTAGTGTTGCTCTTAGGTGCAGTTGTGGGGAAAAATTCAGTATCTGACACCAGAGCGGGAGAGTTTAGTGGAGACTCGGGCTGGCTCTCGGAGAACTGGAGGGGCCGCTGGTTGGTCATCTGGGACTGCTGAGCATTGGCGGGCTCGGCAGGGAAGGAGTCTACTTGATCACCAAACAGGGCGTGTGAACGCTGGGAATACCAAACAAGACAAGGAGAGGCCCGCATTATTCACCAAGCAAAATAAGTATATGGTAAATATTTGCAAATATCCACTTTAAAGCTTAACAAAATTTTTTTTTTTTTTTTTTTTTTTTTATTAGTTAATTGAATCTAAAGCCAAAAATATATAACTTTTGATGAAAAAAAGCCAAACATTAAATGGCAATGACCACAATGAGGTGATGCTGTTTGTGGATAAACTAACTGTATTTGGTTAAATATGGCGTTTTGCACCTGGTAAATGGCCTCTTCTCCTGCCTCCAGCATAGCTCGGTCCATCTCTTCTTCATTGTGCAGGTTTCCTGAAATAGCTCTGTGCATCTCTGGAGCTGCTTCTTCTTCTATGCTTCTCAAACCCGCCTGGAAAACCGTGGCAGATGTAATGAATTGAGGACCACAAAGGATAGAGGGGTCATAAGTATAGGAAGAAGACAGAATGGAGTTATGTACTGGTGAAAAAATATAAGACAGAAACAGGGTTACACTGCAACTGTTAACTGGATAAAGTACAATATTTGAATTATATGTAAAGTAGAACGCAGTTCACCTGGATCTCTGGACCTGCCGCACTCTTCTTACTTGGACGGTAGCCATAATACTCCTCTTGACGCTTCATGAACTTGCGGAAATGTTCTTGGAGCAGGAAAGTGGCGTAGAACTTCCCCACTGTCACCTCGTCATCTGCAAGTAACAGTGCTGTTGCGTAAGAATAGATGTCTTTTTTTATCTTAAGGTGAAATGTTACTTGTGCTATTTTTCTACATATACTCGCCTCCTATGGGGGGAATGACCTGGTCCAACAGTTTCATACTCGTGCGTTTCCAGATCTTCTTTATAATGGCTCTGAGCTCCTCATTGGCTTGTTCAAAGTTACCTTTCAACGACAATTCAAGAAAACTTCCATGAGGTAAATAAGGTGCATGAAACTGGATGAAATGCTTATATTACTGTACATATATATATCCAGGTTGGATGGCATTTATTGTCCATTTGACTTGAGCAAATTTTGATGTGCGGTACCTTCTGTTTTGATTTTGAGCGCAGTCCTGACCAGCGCAAACAGCGTGGCATTGAATGTGACGGTGCCATCACTGTTGAGAGGCATGTTCATACCGACCAAGCGCTACCGACGGAGGAAATGACAATATATCATCTTTTGTGCCACGTCATATTTTTGACACACGTTTCACTACTTCCTGGCTGCGCGTACCTGGCATGCGGCATGATGGGGACAGAACTTGCCGAAGCCCAGTGGAGGCTGGATGCTTCGCAGCAGTGTCACCACATCCAGATGTTTGATTCTCCCTCTGTTAGATCAGAGAAACGGTTCAAAACCCGACATGAAAGGCGCCAGCTTTAATATTGCCTTTATTACAGGCGATAACCGAATGTAAAAACTTTTTTTTTGTTGTTGTTGTTGTAGTGTTGACGCTCACGTGGCTTCAGGGTCATATTCAGCCCAGATTTTCTTGAACTCGTCCAGATGGTGTGGACCAAGAAGAGACCAGTCACGTGTCAGGTAGTCAAAGTTGTCCATGATGACGGCCACAAAAAGGTTGAGGATCTGGAAAGATCAGGAAAAAGACATTCACTGACAAACAACGATTCCTATCTGACATTTCAAAGGATATATCATTTATGTATGATGATTATTGAACACAAAGCTGCTTCTAACCAGGAAGGCACATATACAGTAGAAGCTGATGAAGTAAAAGACAGCAAAGTTGGACCCGCAGGTGTACTCTTCTCCTGGCAGAAAGTCCGACTTGGGGTCACATTTCTTCCCATACATTGACGCCATCATGACGTCCTGCCAAGCCTCTCCAGTGGCACATCTGTGTACACATGTGTACACATTATAGAGTGAAGCTTTAGTTCAGCTTTTGAATTTGCTCAAAACAATCTCCAATCCCCACATCCTCGGTCAGACACTCACCGGAATAACATCAGGACAGCCTGAGGGAATGTCTGGAAGTTGTTGTTGCGGTTGATTTGGGTGCCATCCACTAAAGCAACCTTTCCAAAGATCTAAAGGTTGTTACAATCCAAGAAACATTCTTTTGTTAGTTATCTATAAAAAATCCTGTCCTGGAGACATTTACCCAAAAGCCTAATGACGGTCCGCAGCAGCTAACAGTGTCTTTGAATCAATGTTGACAAGTGCACCTGCATCCCGATAACAGCGTAGATGAAGAAGAGCATCACGATGAGCAGAGCTACATGAGGGAGAGCCTGTTGACAGAAAACAGTTTGTTGATGAGCACATTATAGAATGGAAGCAAACATAACGAAGGTGACAACAAGAATACGACGATTATAAAGACCTGGAAGGATTTGATGAATGTCCATAAAAGGTTACGGATGCCCTCTGAGCGGTTGAGAAGTTTAACCAGACGCATAACACGGAACAGTCGGAAGAATGTGATGGAAACGGTGGCATTTTCAGAGGCCTGGGAACAAAACGCCAGATACAGACTGAAGGAAATAAAACTTAAAAGTGTAGTTTGCTTTAAATTTTGAAAAAGTGTGGACTTACTGCAATTAGTTGCATAGGATTTGTCTCCTGTACAAAGAAGAAGTCACCAGAGTCTTAGTGTTATTAAATAAACAAATATTATTTGTGACAGGCAATTGGATAACTACTAAATAGAGTTTTATGAAAGGGTTAATATTAAATCTATTTATATTCCTTTTTTTAAAACTTAAAAGTTAAAAAAAAGAAGTTAATATTAAAGCCGTTTATCTGCTTTTGATGAGATACAAAGCTTCCAGAGTCAGCGTGATGAACAGTTGCAGCCTGTAACAGTTGCAAAGCAAATAAAATTAAATTACAGACCAATTACAGATCAAGCCATCCCTTTAATTAAAAATAGTGTTAAGCTATAACCCTGTTTAGGCAAACACTATGAGGCAAACTCTAACATAATGTGACCAACATACCGAGGCCTTTCTTACATCTGGGGCGTAAGATGCCACAGACAGGAGAAACATCACCAGAAGGTTAAACAACACACGATTCAGTCGATTAGACAGACTGTTCAGCAGAGAACACAGAGTGCTCAAACAGCAAGGCTCATGCAGCAGTGCAGATATTTACAGGACAGCCATGGACACAGTACAGTCCTCCACTGGAGGCCAGGGCGGTCTGTGGACGACAGACACGTGAGGAGTTAGGTGCATGGAGGACAGTGGGAATGGTGGAGATAGAAAAACGAAGGAGAAGAATTGGAGATATAGGTTTCGGGTGGAGAAACACTTTGACATGTTTGTGCATGTGGATGAAACAGTTAGGACAACGCAGTGCAACAGTGGCAGAAAAGAATGTGACTGGCCATAGAAAACAATCAGTTTAACATAAAGCAGCAATAAATACATAACTGATACTGTCATTGTTGAGCAAGGTATGAATAAGTTCAAAAAAACATTTTACATTACTGAAAGCAATAACAGAGACAGTTGTTTTTTTTTTTTCGAGATGAAAGTTAAGTCAAAAGTTGCATGTTGCACCAAGGAGGTTGGGAATGAGATGAAAACAGCATCCCTGTGAACTACCTCCTCTAGCAGCAGATGCCCTCAATACATTACATAGCTTCAAGTTGGATCACACTGTCACCTGAGAACGTGTCATTTTGAAAACATGAGATTTACAACATACAACAATGAAAACGTGGATTTATTTAGGTTTTTTTATGAATACTATATCATATGTACTTACATCCACTTCACTCAAGATGACATCTACGACGCTGCCGATGACAATGATGAAGTCAAAGACGTTCCAGGGGTCTCCAAAGTAGCCCTGCACAAGGTTAAAGTGCACTTACACAAACCGAAAAGAGGCTGGATGTGCAACAAAGACAGCAGAGAACATTTACCCGCGCTTTGAAGGCCATGAGTTTAAGTATCATCTCCACCGTGAAGAGTATCGTGAAGATCAGGTTCAGAGTGTCCGACAGCTTGGTAACGTGGTCCGACTGGTTGCAGTGCTATTCAGGGATGAAAAAATGATTTGCTGGTATGTTGAGCTTAGAGGTCTGGTAACATTGTTGCATAGTTGAAAACAACACAAAGACAACATATATTTATATATTTACATACCTGCATCCCCAGACACAAGGTGTTGAGCATAATTAGGAAGAACATGAGGTACTCAAAATAGCTGGAGGTGACAATGTACCAGACCCTGTACTGGTACGGGTTTTTGGGGATGTAGCATCTCAGCGGGCGAGCCTTCAGGGCGTACTGCACACATTGACGCTAGGGGGAAGGCAAGGCAGACAATGAAAAACATCAGTCATTTTACGAAGAAATGACATGTTTCAGATTTTATTCAGAATAACTGGATTGAAGTTGTCCTAATCGGCATCTCAGGGTACCTGATTTTTGTCCAGCTCACAGTCCTGATACTCCTGCTCGCCCTGCTCCTGGAAAGTGACGATCACAAAACCTACAAATATGTTCATCATGAAGAAGGCTATGAGGATGATATAGATGATGAAGAAGATGGACACGTCGACTCGGTTGTTGTAGACTGGACCCATATCTTCTTCGGCTGAATCGATGGCTCTGTATAAGAGTCTGGAAACAAATGCGGGCGTGGCAGGACAAGCATCAGACTCAACTTACATAGACCCTACAGGCATTTCTACAGGATAAAATCATATGAAAGATATAAATGTTTAAATAACGACGTATTTCTGAGTTTACTTTGGCCAGCCCTCAAATGTGGCGACTGTGAACAGAGCCAGCATCCCATAGAGGACGTTGTCAAAGTTGAAGTCACTGTTGAGCCATTCTCTTTTAGCCACCACCGTGTCTTGTAGGGAGTTCTCCATGGGCTTCAAAAATAATCCCCTGAGAACATATAGAGTGAATGGTCACTCCAAAACACCACTGAGACGTCCATAAATGAAATGATATATGACGAGTGTGACGCCTTACTGGCACTCCTCTGCAGTCATTTTGGATGGGTCTGTGCAGCTGTAGAATTTACCCTGGAAGGCAGAGGATTAGAGACTAATTTAATACATCAGCACATACTTACATACTTAATACATATCATCACAATATCATACCAAAGCAACAATATTTAACAAGAAAAAAAAAGAAAAGAAAGAAAGGGCTACCTTAAAGAGTTGCACTCCAATGCAGGCAAACATGAAATTCAACAGCATGGTGACCAGGACGATGTTACCGATCGTTTTGATGGCTACAAACACGCACTGGACCACATGCTGAAAAAAAGAAAAGAAACAGACAAAGAGAAATAAAACAATATCGAGATTAAGCTGAAAAGAAAAGTGCGGATTTACAGAGACAAGCGAAAAAGGTGAGCTTTATCTTAAAAACTGTAGTTTTAAAAAAAAAATGGTGTAACTAATTCATTCTAGGGTTTTGCTTCATTTTAAGTATAATAATTATATTTTAAGTATAATAAAACGGGTTTTTGGGGATGTAGCATAGTAATGTTTAGTTAAAAATACTTCACAATGAATCGACTCCTCGGCCCGAACTGGCACAGTGATGGAGGGGCGATGATTTGATCAAACCTGGGCACCTTGCAGTCCACAAAGAGTATATTAAAATATTATAGAATTAAATTTGAAATTAAGGGGAAATTGTGTCAAGCGGAATGAAAAATAAATCTAAAAATACCAGCCACATACAACAGAACGGCTGAAAAAGAAAAGAATCAAGGTCACGCAGGAAGTCTCAAAGTCCAGACCTCAGCTTGAATTCAATATTGACGTGAGAGAACCGTGCATAGATAAATAAATGCTACACCCGCAATCAGCTGAAGGAACTTTGCAAAGAAACATGGACCAAAACTCCTCCACAGTGGTGTGAGAGACTGATAATGCCAGGTTGAAAACAATAACTTCAAGTCATGGCTGGTTGCACGAGCTAATAAATCATTGGGATCTAATTCGTTTTTCGCAAATTGAATCTGCATTGGTGTTCAGGTTTTATTAAATAAATAATTACACAGTGTAATATGTTGTGTGTTCTTTTTTGTCTGTGCTTGTATTTACCTAATTTGATCCTGCGAGATATAAGCAGGATATTTTCGATTTGAACAAGATTAAAGGTATATTACTAAATGCTCATACAATCACATCATTTCATGTCGACATAGCAATCCTCAGTAGCAGCTGTGTAAAACACATTCAAGGATGATTATGAATACAGTTATCCTTAACTGTATTACAAATGAGATAAATGGACAGTTACTAATGTTTGTCACCTTTAACCCTTTGGCTCGGTTGATGGCTCTGAGAGGTCTGAGCACCCTCAACACCCTGAGAATCTTCACCACTGAGATGGCACTGGATCTGAATACAACACGCAACAAGAGCAGGTCTGTTCGCTGCATCTCAGAATTAGAAATGGTGTCATTCAGGAAAAAATAACAACTTCATTGCATCCTTTTTTTTTTTGTTTTGTTTTGGTGAGCCCGACATCTGAACTCACTCCATTCCCATGGACAGGAGGGACACTCCAACCACAATCAGGTCCAGGATGTTGAAAGAATTACGACAGAAAGAGCCTTCGTGCATGAACGCTCCGTACACCGTCATCTGTCAGTGACATAAACTGCATTTAGACACTGACGCAGAAAGGTTTGTGTTTATAGTTAAAAAAAAAAACTCATAATAAATGAAAACATTTTTAAGAAAAAAGAAAACAACACACGCACACACACACACACACACACACACACACACACACACACACACACACACAAATAAGAAACGAAGAGTTAACTCTACCTTCAGTACAATCTCAATGGTAAACACAGTTGTGAAGACAATATCAGCATAGGCCAAAATCTGAAAAAGGGTCAGAGAAAAACAGTCCTGTAACCGCAGCCTTCCTTCACCAGTTACCGTCCAGGAGGTTTTAGCCGCACTTGAATGTCACCTGGTTTCTGTAAGACTTTGGGTCGATGGGGTCCTCAGCTGCCAGCGAGATGGAGGAGAGCAGGATGAACAGAAGGATTAAGTTGGTGAAGGAGGAAGCGTTGATGATCTTGTAGCACAGCTTCCGGAACCTGGATACCAGAGAATGGCCAGTGTGACAAGTATGAGCACACGCTGGCACAAATGTTTCTGTTTATATGCATGTTTAATAGAAAGTGACAGGTATTTTGTTCAGTCAGTGTTGCGTAGGATGGTTATCAGATTGCTACTTGTTCTGAGGGCCAAAAATGAAAAAGGAGCTGGCTTCAGGCAACGGGACCGCTTCTTCCTTCAGCTGCAGATCTGCCATCGGCCGGGGCCGCGGGCTGATGGGGATATCAGGCTCTTCTTCCTCGTCATCACCTACAGTAAAGAGATGCAGACTCTGAATTTAACACATTTACGTCATTGGGGTATTTAATCAATAATCCAAGCCAAAGACGGAGAGTCAAGTCCTCCAGGGCTGCACAGATTGGACAGGCTTTATATGGTGGTCATAAGAGTGATGGGAAAATACTGTCGCTTTTGACTCCTCTATTCCTCTATATCAAGGAATCTGCTGAGTCTAACAGCGCTGACGGGTTACTATACTTAACACTGCTACATAGCACTTGTAAACAGCTGATGAAAAGCGAAACAAATTGGTGCCAGTAGGGGTCACGGAGCGATGTTTGAGATGCAAGCACAATAGACACCCCAACATTTACCTGGGAAATCAGCAGGTGGAAACGGATCTTTCACTTCATTGACGTTTGACTCAAATTCATCGATTTTGAGCTGCGGAAAAGGAAATAAATATATCAGAAGATACTTATGCTCCATAACCTGTAATCTACCACAAGACACGGTATTAACCTTGGCTGTGGTGGGCATGCCCTCCATCTTGGCCCTCTGCTCAGCCAGCTTCTTCGCAATCCTTTCCCTCTCCTCATCCGTCTTTTCGGGCATTTTCGACCTGGCAGAGGAAAAGGGAGGAGAAAAAAAACTGAAGTATCCTTACACAGACCAAATTCTTTAACTGACAGTAATAATTCATTTATTCACCTCAGTAGCTTCTTCCTTAACTTCTCCTCAGCTTTTTCTTTCTGAGCTGAAGTCAGACTCTCAGCCTCTGCCAGATTGTCCACAGCGATGGCCAAGAAGACATTGAGAAGGATATCTGGATCACTTAGAGCTCAGGAAAAAATTAGGACCACAGTTGTTAACACTGCGCCATAGATGCCATTTTCATATGTATGATGATATTTGTGACAAATGAGAAGGATACAGTTTCCACAAACGAAAAGGATGATAAAGTAGATGGAAACTAGGATCCCAGGGATGACCGGCCCTCCATAGGCCATAATACCATTGTACATGATGGTGGTCCATTCCTCCCCTGTGAGGACCTGAGAGACAATTACAGGTTCAAAAGCAGCATAATTAATAATCCTTCTCAAGCACGAAAACTTTGGAAAAATGAGCTATTGGTGTAAGTCTGGCATACAATCAAAGCAGCTATTCAAGAGTGTCCAGCCTCACCTGAAACACACTAATCAGGGCCTGGGGGAAGTTGTCAAAGTTACTGCGTCTGGGTCGGTGGTGATCAAAGTTGAATTTCCCACCAAACACCTGCATTCCCAGGAGGGAAAAGATCACGATGAAAAGGAAGAGAAGGAGCAGCAGCGAGGCAATTGATCGAACAGAGTTGAGGAGGGAGGCCACAAGATTACTTAGAGAGGTCCAGTATCTGAAAAACAGTTGACAGATGTTATGCAGTAATGAGCTTGACTATAGCGGTGAAGATGAATGCAACATGACAGTTTGCAGTGACTAGACTCACTTTGTAACTTTGAGGATCCTCAGGAGGCGTATACACCTGAGCACGGAGAAACCCAGGGGAGCCACAGCTCCTGCTGACAACATGATCATCTCCAGGATGCCACACAGCACCACAAAGAAGTCGAAACGATTAAACAGAGACATGAAGTACGCTCTGGGTCCGAGTGCGTACATCTTAACGAACATCTCAGTGACGAACAGCACAAGCAGTATACGACTAGCCACATCTGTTGAGATAAAAGAGGATGGGAGAAAAATGACATTGTTAAAGCTGGGAGAGGTGGAGCTTATGCCTAAAAAAAAAATGAAAAAGCTATGGCCAACCTTGGAGGGAAGTCAGCAATTCAGGTTGGTGGTGGTACTCTGTGGCTATGGTCAGTGTATTAAGGAAGACAAGGAACATCACCACCCAGTAAAAGGTCTTGGTCTTCACGTACACCAGGCACTTCATCCTGAAGAAACGGTTCCAGCGACGAGCCAAGCGGCTAAACACAAAAATAACCACAGCTTAATGTGCCACCTACCCCTGGATATTGCATGGCAGCCCGAATGCATGAGCAGAAGATGGGACTCACTAGTAGTAGATGATACGGCTCTTGCCTTCCAGGTCGTACAAGCTGTCTGTGTCTGAATCTCCACTGGTCAAAGGCAGGAGACCTGAGATAACAACAATTAGAGTTCGATAGTGTCTTACAGCAACGGGGGAACTGAGATGTTTTACAGCGCTGACCTTTGCCCTCTCTGTCGGCATCCAGCACTTCGGCGTGAGTGATCCACTCCATGTAGCCATGAAGGTCCTCATCCAGCTGCTGACGTTCTCGCAGCTTCTGGAACTCGCCTCGGGATCTGGCCTTCTCACGCTCTTTGGTAAACTCTCTGCAACCAAACAAGGAAAAAAGTGTGAATATTTCATTTTTGATTGATGAACAATGCAAAGTGAGCATATGGAGATTAGAGCGGGTCATAGTTCTCTCACCCACTGAGCACGCCGAGAACAAGATTGAGCACAAAGAAGGAGCCCAGCAGAATGAGAGGAACAAAGTAGAGCCATGGCCATTCATTTCCTATGGCATCATTAACCTGTAAGGCAACTCAACACTATCAAATAAAAACTCACACATAAAATGGTGATAGAGACATTAGCAAAGATCCCAGACTGCCCCAGAATTATATTACCGACCCAGTAGAGCACTTTGGTCCAGCCCTCCATGGTGATACACTGGTATACAGTCAGCATGGCAAAGCCAATGTTATCAAAGTGGGTAATGCCATTGTTGGGACCCTCCCAGCCGGGCCGACACTCAGAGCCGTTGATGATGCATCGCCGTCCATTACCAGCCTGAGCACATGGAGCAGGCAGCTCCCCTTCTGCTGCTGCATAGATATCTGCAGATGCAAAAATATAAGGCAAATACAAGAACATAAAGCACAAATATAACAATTCAACATAAAGCGACATTGCAGTCTTCACTTCTTTCGTACTTACTTGTGCCAGTGTGGTAGCAAGTCTTATGCATTTTGCACTTAAAGAGCTCCAATCCCATAATGGCATAGATTGTGACCAGCAGGAAGACCAGCAGGGCGATGTGCAACAGTGGCAGCATGGCTTTGAGGATGGAATTCATCACCACCTGCAGGCCTGAGGGGGAACAGTGAAGCGAAACAACTCACCATTTCAGGACTGTTTACAGACACAGTTTGACTTTTGTCTCACAAACAATACAGAGCGCATACGGATGGATAACAAAGTATTACACAGAGCCAGGCTCTTTCTGCAGCATAATGTGAAGTAAAACACAGGCTTCTTACTGGGGACTCCGGAAACGAGGCGAAGGGGCCGCAGCACTCTGAAGGCTCTCAGGGCCTTCATGTCAAATCCCCCACCTTTTTCCATCGGCACTCCTGCTATCTTATTTATGGTGTCCAATGCAAAGGTGAAAAGACTGGCAAGAAAAGATAATGAAGGGATCAAAACCCAACACGGCAAAATGTTGGCCTTGAAACAAAAAGACAACATTTCCAAACTTGCATTTCCAGTTAACATAATCCAGTTTTTCTATTACAATTTCAACTCGGAAAACTGACGTGTCAAAGGGAAGCCATGCTCGCTGGTGAAAGGGACATCCAGTTCAGAGCTCATCTTACCCCATGAAGACGATGACAAAATCCAATATGTTCCAACAGTTCCGTAAATAGGCCCCTTCATGGAAGACGAGCCCATACGCTATGATCTTCAGAAAACACTCCAGTGTGAAGATGATCAGGAAAATATACTCCAGACTCTCCTGCAACAAGACAAACAAATCAACCACGTCAAATTACGTTTAATTCTTAGATTAAATGTTAGTTGTGGTCAAGCGCATTGTAATACTTGAAAAGTATTTTTTTTTCCCCTAAAAAAAAAACAAAAAGAATTTCAGAACCACCTTGAAGGAACGTTTTATGTGTCCTGGAGCTGTTTTAACAGCAGCAAGATGAGAAGTGAAACCACTGGAGGTCAGCAAAGACAGGTTTTGGAGAGGTGGTAGATAACTGAATGAACCTTTATGGGTAAATAAGTTTTTAGACAAAACAGAAAACACATATCTATTAAAAGCAAATCAAACACAATCTCAGGAATTTTATAACCATCCAAAAACCCAGCATGTACGAGTTCAAGTGCGATGATTTACTCAGAGATGCAACACCAGGGTGGCTGATTAAAGGCATCTATGTTTTAATCACTACTAACAATATGTAACAGACAAATATGGATCTGAACATGGTTCTCCTCAAACTTTACATCGTACTGACAAATATATGATAAAGTAAAAAGTGAACTAAGCTCTTGCTTCAAGAATGAATGAAAATGTTTAATGATCTTTGCCCCATACATAATAATCTTTACCTCCAAGACTCACATCACTTAAGAGGAAGGCAAACATTAAACTCAGACTGGAACCTAATGTCACCAAACTTAAACGAATGTCATGAAGGGAATGAGCGCAGCAAGGACCTGGAATCAACCGAGTACAGTCTAGAAGTTGTACTTCCAAGTTGTTGTGTGTTAACGTTACAACAGTTTTCAAGTATATGAGCATGATGCCACGATGCATCATCTCTGGACCCTCCTGAAGCCGTCTTGGCTGACCTACATCTGAGAGCAGCAGGGTGGGGGGTGGAGGACCATCTCCTCTTACAGTTTTCACCCCTGAGGAATTGCTTGTAAGAAGGTAGAAAGTTTCTGGAGGAGGCTGGTGAGTGAGCCAAAGCAAACATGCTAAAGAAATGAAGTCAGGCATGGCTGCTAGACTTGTTGTGCTAGGGTACAGGTACATATGAATGAGTGTTAGTCAGATCTAAAGCCTTTTTTACCATGCGGTATTTCATGTGTGTTAGAGTAACGTAGAACAGCAAGTAATGACTGGCATTTGGTGTGATATATACTGATATTTGTGATAAATATAATCCAGTCAACGATAGTAATCAAAACCAAACACCAGTGTCAATATAACCTCCCAAAAATAGGCACTGCACAAGATTCAAGACAAAGTTTAGGTCAGAATTAGTTTACTAAACAAACAGCAGACAGATAAAGTACACCACAAACTTAGTTATTGGGATCCTTCACTAATAATTATTGGCATAACCTTTGCCAAGAGGTGTTGAATGTGAGTTTTGGGTTTGTTTTTTTTGCAGCCAACTGGAAGCTTCTTGCATTTGTCTGCTGTAAGTTTAACTAGTCAACTGCTATGTTTAAGGTCTTCTAAGTTTGTACGTTTGCGGGAGTCCAGTGACAGTCCAAAGAGAGCAGTGGTGAATTTGGACTCTCTCCAAAGGTTTTCATTGGGGATTGTGTCAGAACGTATTACTTGCCAGACTAAAACAGTCCATCTTTTCTTTTTCAACCTTTCTTTTGTCCAGCAGCATGCAGGTCACGGCCCCTCTGAGGGACCTGATTATTTAAATCCTTTGATATACTCAGCGTCTGCAGCACCAGAGGCGGGAAAGCGGTCTCGGAGCATCAGGGACCCTCCTCCATGTTTTGCTGTAGGTAAGGTGTTCCCTTCCCTTTTGGGTTTCAATTCTTTGCGATGACTTGTTTCTCAGGACCATCTGGAAAACCCTGTTTAGGGGTCTCATGGAAACAGGCAGACACTTTTAAAAACACTGAGCAGATGTCTGGATGAAGCATGTGTCTTTCAAAGTCATAAGCCATAAACCAGAAGAACTAAGAGAAACCACATGGAACCAGTCCATGACGTGGAACCATCATTGTTGATTGTTAGCAATCTTAAACCCACATGTAACCACCAGTATTGGATGCTGATTGGTCCAAACCGTTGAATTTTGGCAACAAACACGTAGCTCATGGCTTGGAAAGATGGATTATCTCTTGTGGCTGTGACTTTGCATTCCTAAAAAGCTCTAACTTTGTTTTATTTGTCCATAGATTTATTTGTTCCTTTGTCCATTGATGGACTAACCCAGAAACACAGTGGGTTATCTATTAACGTTTCATTTTATTAGCTTTTGGCCCTTGGTGTCAGTTGTGATATTCTCCTTGGCTTGAAACTATTGATTTAGTTCAGTATTCTGTCTGTCACAGAATAGATTTTAAAATCCTGCTGGGGTTTTATAAATCCCTGAATGGTCTTGGGCCAAAATACATCTCTGATTAGTCTAAAAGGTTATTGAGGCAATTGTTCAACCACTGATATATGTCTGTAATCTGCCATTCAAAACTGGGACATTTGCAAAAGAAATGAAAACTGCAAACGTCATCCCATTATACAAAAGTGGAGACAGACACCAATTCACTAATTACAGGCCTGTTTCTTTACTCCCACAACTTTTCAAAATTTTAGAAAAACTATTTGTTTACAGATTGGACACATTTATTGATAAACACAAACTGCTTTCTGAAAGGCAGTATGGATTCAGATTTCAAAGATCCACACCATTGGCAGTCCTGGAATTAATAGAATAAATCACCAGCTCCAAAGAAATTTGCAGTTGGGGTGTTCGTTGATCTTAAAAAAGCATTTGACACAATAAATCATGACATATTAATCTGGAGCGTTATGGTATCAGGGGAGTGGTTTTACACTGGATGAAAAGTTATTTAAGCAGCAGACAGCAGTTTGTAAAAATAGGTGACTTTCAGTCATCATGCTTGGACATTGTTTGTGGTGTCCCCCAGGGGTCAGTAATGGGACCTAAACTCTTTATTTTATACTATAATGACATATGCAAAGTCTCAAAAGTACTGCAATTTGTTCTGTTTGCTGATGATACAAATATTTTCTATACCTGGGTAGATGCTGGGTACAGCATCTTATGGAGGAAATCACGTCAGAGCTGAACAAATTAAAAAAGTCGTTTGATATAAATAAACGATCATTAATGTTTATGTTGTTTGGAAATTGTAAGGAGAACAGTAACTGCTTAGTAGTTGCTCAGGCTGGTTTATGGTTGTTGCTGTCAGGGATCTGGGAATTGTGTTGGGGGACCTCCTGGTTCTGGTTCTCGCACTCCTGGTTCTCTGGTTCTCGCACTGTCATTGTGGGGTGCTGGGTGAGGGCTAGTGGGGGGGACTGGGCTTAGGTGGTTTTGGTGTTGGAGCGCACCATGATAGGATTGGGTGGGGGTCTGGGTGCTCTCAGGGTGCACTGTGTATGTTAGTGTGAATATGTAGTGTGAAGTATATGTAGTATATGTAGTATATGTAGTAAATAGTATGAATGTGTACGTGAGTATCAATGTGTAGTTGGATGTGAATGACTATCTGAATGTGAATTTACAACCCTAATATATATATATATATATATATATACATATATATATATATATATATATATATATATATATATAATTATCAACACACACTCTTGGTGCTGAAATTCAATATTTTCTGGACAAATTATCTGGAATTCAAAAAATGTCTTTAATATTTTGAGAGATTTAAATTACCTGCCAACGTGAGTAAGATCATCATGAAATACCTCAACTTCTTAGGTTTTTGGGCAGGATACAAAACAAAAATCACTATTATGTTTTTTGTAATTTGTGGACGCAGGACTCAGAAAAGGCCAAACACCTGTTCACATCTTATCCTACATGTTGCTGTCTTTCAGTCTTTTGTACGACGACCTTGTGATCAGAATAGGATAAATATTTTGATGACTGTTCATTTACAGATACAGATGGTAATCCAAATAAAGAACTGAGTTGTGTTTAGAGGCATTTAAATTAGGCTTGGACTCAGGCCAACGAGCAGCTGAAACTCTTAGTCACTAAGAATAAGACTTTAGCAGCTTAAAGCCATACTCATCGTCAGTAAATTAGGATGAGTGCATTAATTTTCCCAACACTGCTGCAAACTCATCTGTTGGGACACAAAAAAAAAACAACAAAAAAACGGTCCAAATACTAGCTTCATCCATCAAACAAACAAACACACACACACACACAAAGGTTCTTATATAGCGATGAAAGAGAAGGTTTGTGTTCACATTTACCAAACTAGAGTTGGTGTTGTTGGTGTCTTCTTCAGGCATGGGCAGGAACACAGCCAGAGCCACGCAGTTGGCGAAGATGGTCAATAAGATGATGATCTCAAAGGTTCTGGATGGGAAGGTTCAGGTTCATGACAACATAACAGACTCTTAAATTCAGTGGAGAACAATTCATACAGATCCCGAGTGACACTGACAGTTAGAAGAAAACAAATGGTCAGTCTCTTTATTTGTGATTCCTGGTTTTTTTGTTATAAATTGTCAGAATACAAAACCGACTGAGCAGCGGCTTCAAAGTCCGGCCTGAAACATCATCCCTAAAACGGCCCAAAGGGTGGCCGGCAAAGCTCTCTCAGTTAATGTAATCCTGTCCACCGTGCTGCCTCATTCCTGTCAACAGGAGGCGCTTCAAGAGAATTTCCCTGCCAGCTCAGCATCATGTCTCTGTGATGTCAGGAGACAGCTGCAGGGCCCAAGAATATGACAGACCATTTAAACACGGGGTGTTCATCAGGGAAAAGCCATGTTTGATTAGATTGCCAGATATTTACTTAACCCGTAGTCTGTGTGTAAATAGCTTTTTATTTTTTTCCAAGCATCTAAAGGTTAAGTTGATTTTTTTTTTAAATGTATCTAAGTTTATTCAGTTTACACCACACAAGCCCTGTGTTTCACTAATGCGGTAAAAAAAACAGATGTGTGTATGTGAGAGTTAAAAAGGCTTCAAGATGCTATTTACAACATCATGTTCTTGTAAAATGTAGCCATAAGTTGAACTTTCACTCATATACGACTATGTTCAAATGCTCTGAAGATGATGCCGACGTCTTTGGGAAAGATGCGGTCAAATTAACCCACGATGGAAAACCTGAATGAACCATGAATGGACATCAGGATAAAAGGAGGATACTCTGTAGGAAGCTTGAAATTACTCCACAGCACTTTTTTCATGACTTATCATGAACTTTCTGCATTTCAAAGTCTCAGAAGGTATAATATAAGTTAATAAGTGCTATAATGAGAGGGAAATTATTCATTGTGTCTACCTCATAGATGTCAAAAGATAAGTTTTGGATTTAATGCGATTTAAAATCACAGGGTAATAAGCAAGAGTAAGTTGTAGAAATATTACAGGAGTCTTCACTGGTTTCCCTTTCTCAGTCTAGAAAACAACTTGGCCTTAGAAGAGCTGAAAAAACATGTCTGATGACTTGTCTTCTTGTAGAGACAATCTGTGTCTACTAGATTTCCGCGGTAACCAAACCATTGCATGATGTAGGAAGTGTATAATATTGTTGAGTATATTAAACATTGTTTATTCAAGAGTAAATCACTGGAGTGGTTGATATATAGCAAGAGCATATTCATGTTATTCATAAAGGATACTTCCACTCCACAATGTTGATGCAGGCCTTGCGAAAAGGATTTTTGAGAGTAAAGAGGAAGAGGGATCTTGCAGGGCGAGGGTTGCCTCCGGTGGCCTGCATCTTTTTAAGTTTCTCTCTCTGCTTCCGCTTCAGTTCCTCCTCATTCATGATTACCGACTTGGTTGCTTCTACGTTGGTCGCCATCCTGATGCTTCCTGACACAAACTTCCAATCCCAGAAAAATGACTTCTCAGTGTAAATTCCTCAAATCATGTGCAGTAAAGCTCCCCTTTGCGAAGGCTCCTGGGCTGCAGACCTGCTGATCCTGCGCAGGTTTCCCCCACTGCCCTCTCGCCCCTCTTCTCCTCTCCCTCTGACTCTTCCCTTCTCACACGGAGCCACAGGTTCCTCCTCTGCGCTGAGGGCCTCTGACAGAAAAAGCTCAACTCGGCAGAGAAGAATAAGAGTGGCTGGACGAGCAGTTGGCCCCGCTACGGTTTAAATTTAGATTGTGAACGACCGGCAGGCCATGCTTGGGGATGGTTATGAGGGCAGGGGGGGAGGAAGGAGGATGAAGGGGCAGGGCAGCGGTGACGCTTTAAAGCAAGTAAGAAGGGGAAAGACATTGGCTTTTGAGGGAAAAAAAAAAACTGCAGCAAACTAAGCTGCAGGACGCTTAAGCTGATCCTTAAACTATAAACAAAATAAAAATAAATGAGCAGAGAAACAAAAATGCACCTACAAGTTTCTGATTGTGATGTAATATGTGCAGGTGAAAAAAAAAAACAAAAAAAACCTCATACAAACAAGCCAAAAAGGAAATAACCTGAGAATGATTCACTTACATCTCGATGGGGATCGTTCATGTAAAGAATTTAGAGCTGGGTGACACAGGAACATATAATATATATATATATAGTCATCTAGTAAATGGTTATTAATACTTAATATAGTCATTATAGGCAGGTAGGAATTTGATGTTGTATTTCTCTTGTAGTCGTACACGGAGGCTGCAATACAAAATATAGTATAAAGTATAAAATGAACGGTATTTTTTTTTTTTTAGATTTAAAAAAAACAAACAAAAAACAAAAAAAAAAAAGAAAAAGAAAAAAGTTATACAGGGTTAGTTATAATTGGAGACAAATACAGAAAATGTCTTTGTTATTGCATGTTAGTAGCATCTCTGAAATGTTTATATAGTTTGTATAAATGAGGGGGGGTTTTAATGCCAACATGAGAATTGTTCATCTTGGAAAACAACAAATTGTTACCAGCTGCAAAATGATGGATTACATTTAGTCTAAACCAGTCATGGATGGCTGAGTAAAAGTTTTCAAAAAAAAAAAAACAAAACAAAAAAACTCTAAATCCAACCTCCAGCGTGAGGCCAAACTTGGTGATAAAGTACTTCTCACAGTACACAGCAAGCAGAGGGTTCTCGTGTTGTCCTTTAGTGCTAGTGAATAAAGAAATAAATCCAACAGGAAAAAAACAAAAAAAAAACAAAAACAAACACTTGTGATAAAAATCATAAATATATCTAAAGCCAGGAAAGGGTATGTCTTTATTTCATGTTGAGATAAACATGTAGATGAGCAGTCAAGTCCACCAGCAGAACACAGGGAAGTCAAACAGATTTGTCTTGTACAAGGATAGTTTTAAGTCCTGCTCTCCATTTCTCTCTTTGCATGTTTACTACATTACATCGAGTTGTGTTGCAATGTGAAGAACAGAAATGTGGCCTTCAACATCGATGACAAAATTCATTTTTCAGAGCAAATGGTTTATATATGAAATACGATTTCATACATGCGTTCAAAGATGACACCTACCAATATTTCCTGGCAGATGTCCCATCTGTCGTATTTTCAAAGCTATGATTTGGCAATATTGAGGAAACTCCTATCTTGGAGTTGTTGAAACATTTTCCCACATGGAGAGTAGGAGAAAGGCCGAGGTTGAGAATAAAAGTAGCATTAATAGCAAAGCCCAAAATAAACAAGCACTAGTGCAAAACATCACTGAAAATGCCCCAAAGTAGATGGGAATCAATGAACAATGCGAAACCATCAAATATGGAACGTTTGATGACTGCATTAACAATGAAGTCTAAATTAACCCAGCAGTCTAAATTATGCCAGCATACCCTCTGTCAGGTAAATTTATGACTTTATAATAATAGCACAAGAAAAACATAATATATACAAATGTTAAAACAAACAAACAAAACAAAGTGATGACAACCATTAAGAATTGGTCCAAGAACAATTTTCAAGTCTGCTGCTGCATTGCAAATTGCTGAAAATGATCGAGTTATCTTCCTCGTTAAGAGTGTGCAAAGCATGCTTTTTTTTTTTTTTTTTTTTAATAACTTATGTCACATCAAACAAAATTATCTTGAAAATGATGTTTCTGCTTGTTATGTCAGTGTTTGCAAATGTTTCTTGATGAGAATCTAGTAATGGTTGCAGTGTGCATCAGTGACGGTTGATAGTAGTGCAGCTGGTGACGGTGAAATGCGCTGACTCCAGGGTGGTAACCTACATTAAACCTGGTTTATGTTCAGCCATCGCTGATTAACTTAGCATCTTGTGGCGGTCAAAAACAGTCTTGCGCTGCTCTTGGACCTGTTTTTTCCAGCGCTGCTGTGCACCCTCGACACGCTCCAACACTGTACTTCCTCTGGGCTGCCCAGGGTCTGCAGGCGGACGCATCTCCTGAGGACACACATGACAAACCAAGCGTATTCTCTACTCAAATGCTCACTTTTTTAACTTAATTGCATCTATTGTATGCATGTTGTTTGCACTCTTACCTCTGCATCTTCCTCGTTGTGCAGCGGCTGAGTGTAGAGGTCATGTTTGCGGATGAGAGGATCGACAAGCAGCAGAAACAGCATGTACAGCAGCAGTGCGCCCACGACAGACAGGTAAATGATGATCGTTATCTGCAAGTTTTGGAAAAAGCAAATACACATAATTTCTTATGGCATTATCACAATTAATATGAGGTTTATTAGCTTTTGTCCTACATTTTTACACATGAAAACCATCAGTACCTTGATGGTGTTGCTGCTTCGCTCCTCATACTTGCACTCACACAGCAGACAGTAAGCTTCCACGTCATGGCCAGGAACTGGCATGGGCTCCACTACATGGAGGCAAGTGCTGGAAAGAAAAAAATAAAAATAAAAATATATGTTTTCAAAATTGTGTAAAATCCTGCAAGGACTGACAGCGCAAGTGTTTTTCTCTTACCAATCTTTCTGGGTGACATTTTTATTATAAATGTGGCCGGTGATGTTTCTGTATGGTGGGCAGATGCACTTGCAGCGAACATCCTCAAAGTTCTGTAAAAGCCAGGAAAATTGGGTCACAGTGCCTCCAAGAACTCTTTTCCTAATATTGCTCAGCCAGCCAGTCTATCCATTTTTCCCCACCACAGCATCATCCCAAACTGCTCCACTAATATCCAATAAATGCAAACACAGACCAGAGAAATAAAATACTGAAGCCACTTGCAGGTGACTCACAAATGATGAGAGCCTGGAAGCAGGAACAACACATATTGTGCGCTACATCCACTCATCTTAACGTGCATGATGTGCACATCATTTAGGATGGCAACAGGATGCATTAAGGGACAAAGTTAGTTGGCATAGGAACACAGCACTTGATTGTGACTTTAACACAAACTGCCACAGACTATGAACTAGATTGTAATACTGTACAATAGAATATGTACCATTGTTGGTTCACAGCAACTATAGTACCTGCTAGTGTATTCGTTTACATTTTCATTTTGCAAATAGTGTCAACGCAGTTTATACGTCCTCTGTAGAAATAGCAGACGAATATACTCTGTTTAGCTAAAACGATTACTACACGATTCCCGTAAGACTAAAATAAAAACCACCTTTGTTTTTGTACCTTTGCGTCAGCAGCCTCCAGCAGGAAAACCGCCACTGTTGCGGCTACAAACAAAATCCAGCCGGACGACATTTCACGACAAGCTGCAGAGCTGCGGGCCTTCCAGCATCGAGGATCGGTCAAACCGGGTCCGTTAGGTGACGTCGTACCAGCAGAAAGAGTTTGTACTGAACATTCAGGTTGCAGCGACACTTTTATCACGTCTTTACCCTGAAACAGCTAATTGACTTTGTCCTTCCTGATTCCGGATAGACGTCACTTGCCTCTCTGAAGGCAGGATGGGACACAGCGCCCCCTGTTGCACAAACACAGCAATGAACGAACACACGTATAGTCGTCTTGAACATACGGCGGCTATTCGTTGCCTTTACTGTTAAACATTGCACACTATAGTTCTCTATGGTTAAAAGCAAAAGTGACAAATAACATGGAATATTTTGCAAATTATTATTTTCTTTATTTTAAACTAAATATGACGTATCATTGTAGGAGGCCAGAAGTTAAAGGTTTGTTTTTAACAGCTTTGTTTGTAAGCAAATACCATAGAGAAAATACACAGTCTGGCCAGACCATTGGAATAAACCCCACCAAAACAATAAAACAAACACAAAAAATAAAACAACACCACACGAAACACAAACAAACAAAAAACAACATCACTGCCTTTGTTTGATGACTGAATTAACTTACAGCAGGACTTGTCATTTAGTTCTACTTTACTTCTACTCAAAATTTTGCTTCCTATAGTTCTGAAGCAAGCCTTTATTATTGATTTATTACTAATTTTTGTCTATCGAAATATTTTCAGAGCAAGATTCTAACACTATAAAATTATTTGATTCAACATCCTGTTAAATAATCAATCTACACATTGCTTTTCAGTATTTAAACACAAATATTTTGCATTTAGCTTTTTTGTTTGAACCCCTTTTTATCTTTTGTATAGGGGACTGAAATATGCTGACCTTTTTGAACATGTAAACATTGCAGCTTCTTGTGAAATAATCATTGGTTAGCATTCTATTAATATTTAATATGTTTAATATTGTTGAAAGTACAGGAATGGGGGATCTCTGAGACTGCACACATTACAAAACTGCTGATAACAGAATGCTTAACTCATCTTAAGGCTATTTGAACAACTAAATCTCAGCAGGCTGTAATGTTAGAGCACTGCCAAGGTGTTAAAGCTTAATTATCAACAGCTCTGTGGTATGATACATTATATGAACATTTTCCCATACCCGGCAGTCAACACTGCTTTTACGTCTGTTCGTGGCTCTCTGTTAGAATTTGAAATGTAAGGTTCGACTTCCTAATCCAATCAATACCTCCATTTCCAGGTAATCCTACTTTCACGTTTGTCTGTGTTGTAAGATACTCGTACCTTTAATAAGCCATGGAAATCGATGACTCAGAAAGTCAGCCATAACCACTTGAGCCTGTGGTCACATAGATCAGCTGAGACCACGGTTATTTCTCCAGCGAGCGTTGATATCAGTGTGAACAACACTACACCAGCCTCCGTATAACCTCAATCATTTATGTGATCCCAACCTCTGAAAAATAAAAGCACTGTAAAACTCTTCCAGGACATTCTTTTTTTTTTAAATTTTCTTTTTGAATTTCCAGTTACAAATGATGCCGAGCAGATTCACTTAAATGTATAAGAAATTGACCATGTAAATTTGCTTAAACTATTTTAGGATATAATGTTAAAGAAGTTAGTAAATTTGAATGATGGAAGACCGAAAAATAAGTAATTTAAAAAGGAAATAAATCGTCTCTAGAGCCAATTTATTTTAACAATCAGAACATTTGGAAATGTGAATGTGCTGAAATGTTGTTTTTTTTAGATTTAAGAGTCACTCTACTGAAGGTATGACTAAAATCTTCACGTTTAGTTGCATCTTGAACTTTTTTTTTTTTTAGTAGAATACTTTGTGAGTCCTATTTGTTGTACATATTATTGTCAGAAATTCACAAGACATATTTGTTGTTTTCCTGTGCTAATTTAGGTAATTCGTTATATTTTCACATCACAAATGCTTTTGATGTGTTTGTGTTCCTGATGGAATAACACTTTGTTGCCCGCCTTAACTCTTAAACCAAATATGAGGCTGATGAGTAGTCTGTTTTTATTTAATCACTGATTTGTTCATTAACTTTCTTCAGTTGGTGATTAGTGTGATCTTTCTTCCTAAAGTAAAATTCATTCTCTCACCTCTGTCATCGAAAGCCACTTAGTTCTCTCTGCTCTGTGATGCAAAGCTCCCTTCTACACAGTCGGGCCAATTATAGCAAAAATAACACTGACCAGAGCTCAGCGCCAGGTCTCCTGGTCGGTTCTGAATTCTCAAGAATAAGTAAAAGGTAATATTTTCCCTTTATAGAGACTTAGCTAACATCAAGAGAAAGACTAGGAAATCGGGTTGCCTTATGCGGAGTAGTTTAATAGTTCTTAACAAAAACTGGAAGGATGCAGACAGATACAGACAGAAATATTCTGACAAGGTCTGGTGGACTCTGCACACACCCTGCCTATGAAACGGCGAGGGAAAATGATCCATAATGCAAACACTGCAGCAAAAACCCACCTCATAAACAACATCACTTGGTGTCAACTTCTCTCATTTGTCAAGGTACCACAGGGTATTGACTGAATCCCATAATTCAAATCATTCATTGTCCAAGGACCTGAAAACAGTCCGGCACTTTGCCCACTAGGAGATGCTATAAGGCCCAAGGTAAAGCGGACGCACTCCTAACCAGCCACACGCTCGAAGCGTAACATGTTGAACGTTTAACATAAAACAAGAATGACAATGTTGTGATATCCACAGGTGAACACACAGACACACCACAGTGAATTTGACATGGTTTAAATTATATTATAAACTACAATTTTAGCAGTTAACTCAGAGGCGGTTTGCGTCTCTATATGACTGAACATAAATACTCTTCAAAAGAGGCTGTTTGGATTAAAAAAAAAAAAAAATCCTATTCATGAGCTGATAAGGCAATGATAGCGGTTTGCATTTTGACTTTCATGTTTTCAAAACACTCAACCTTTCTGCATGTTTCTTTTTGACCTTTATGTAATCATCTGCAATGTCTCTCTCAACACTTCTTCTGTATCATGTTTTTGGAGAGAACACTGTTTGAATAACAAGACCATCTTGAGGGAGTTGATTCCTCTCCTTCCCCTTCCCCTACCCCCTCCAAACCCCACTACCACCACCACCACCACCACCTACACCACCACCACCTCTCAGCTGATGTGATACATTGTGGGCAGCAGGACTATTCTAATAGACACACATGGTAATTACAGTGGTGGGAGGCAGCAGACAGTGGTGGTCCAGGGACAGCACAAAACTATAAATCACAGCTCCCGCTTCTGCCCTCCTGAGCGTAGCCGATCACGCTCAACCAAAAAGCAATTCTGCCAACATGTGTTTGTACATTTGTCTTCATCAGCCACTGGCTTGTTTTGGGCCCCTGTGACTGAATTTTCCCTTCCCATGGTAATCTAACAAGGACTACTTCTCTAGCGTTTGAGTCAAAGCCCTCTACATTAGGCTCAAAAAAATGAAGTCACTTGAGCTGCTGGCGTTTAAATTACTGCAAACGCACACGCTGAGTCTTTACTTTTAACACACTTAAGTAAAAGGAAGGTGACAAACATCAGCAAATATCAATTTAAATGTTTCTTTTTCGCTGATACAAACTAGAGTGGTCGCGATGGCTGTGAGAACAGTGGTGTTGGTGACAAAGAGTACACTGTGCGTCCTGTTCTGCTTCATCCATACGGACAGCTGCCCATCAGCCAGCTGAGCCCGTTCAGGGAGGGGGAAGGTGTCTGCTGAGAAGCTCGTGTCAGCAAGGTGAGAGCTGTGCCAAGCTACACTGAGCCGAGCTGAAATGGATGCAGGAGAGAGAGAAGAGAGAGAGAGCGAGAGAGAGAGAGAGAGAGAGAGAGAGAGAGAGAGAGAGAGAGGGGAGCGTCTCCTGCCTCGGAGGGACGCAGAGTTTCAGCACGGAAACAGAGACTGCTGGAGCAGGAGACTCAGCCAGACAGAACATGAAAACCAAGAGCGGCCATGACACATGACGGACAGAAACGCAGGAAGAGAAGCCGTCCCGCTCCCACCCTGCACCCTCCACCCTCCACCCTCCACCCTCACTCAGTATTCTTTCCCTTCAGCAGAGCTGCAGAGAAACTGGAACCCCTGAAGATGAAGGGGGGAAAGGAGACATGATGCTTGAACTGCCGGGGCTCTCATTTGAACTCTTGCCCACTGTAATGTGTGGTTTTTGATGTTGACCAAGATGTTCAGAGAGATGTGAGGAAAATTCAATAAGACCTTCACATGCCAATCCTAGTGCATTGGATAGAAAATATTAGCAAGCTGCCGTAAACCCACATGCATTTTTCAAAGGAGACAAGGACTCAGACACGCTGAAAACAATAGCAGGAAGCTACAGGTGACGTGAATGGAAAGGTCGACAAATAGCTTCAAGGGAGGGAGGAAGTTTGTTTTTGGTTTAAAGGATTCAATAGGCTTTGGCCTTGGAAAAGTTTCAGGTATGTCTAACAAGGCCTGGCAGGCCAGTCAACAGATGTCAGCCATTAATGACCACATCTGAGGGACTCCAAATCCAAGTCTGATTTATACACCCAGTGATGCACAGAATACTTAGAGATAGAAAGGTTAGACACCTGCCTAATCAAGTTGGTGAGCAAAACCGAACACACATCTGTCATGTCTGTTGTAGCCAGCGGGAGCCATGTGGAAATCCTGTGTGACACCTCATGTGTCAGCTGCCTCAGAGTTCAAGCAGGAGCTGCTCAAGAGTTTAGTTTTCCATTTTTAGGGATTTGTCTGTTAAAATAAAGTCAGGTCAGAAAATGCTGTCAAAAAAAAAGAAGAAGAAGAAAAAAAGGGACCCTACTTTTAGTTTACCATACTTTTATTGACAGGTGTAAGGAAACGGGGGTCTGTAAGAGCAAGTTTTCACTTAGTGGGGTCTCTTTGCGTCATTGTGACCTACAGTAGTCAGTGTCACTCCTTTTCTCCATCTCCAGCAATTCCCTTGTTGTGGCAGCCTGTGCTCCACCTGACCCAGCTGCAGGCCACATCTGCAGGCATGATGGATTTCGTCCGCAGGAGCCACCTTCACCAAATGCCACTGCGACTCAGCTTCCTCTGTTTTGGCATTTGCTCGAATCTGACACGGCAGCTCAGTGGCGGGCCCCGATGGACCGCCCTTGGCATTTTAGCAAGCACAAATCTAAACAAAACTATCCATAAGACATCACCAATAATGAATAAAACTGTCTGAACATGCTGTATGACAGGATGATAGGAAACAACATTACATTTTTCTATCTGAGTCCTTATTTTCCGGTGGCTCGCTATGAATTAGATGTAAACGGGGTTATAGGGGACCGAACTTGTCATCTCACTGTGCCAGAAATCAATAGAGCTCCACGTTGTCCCTCTAATCTCAGCACACATGTGGAGCAAGCTTGAGCTGATTGATGCTGAAACAGAGAGAAGGAAAAGAAGAGAGGTGTAAAGGAGATAGCAAGAGTGAAAAAGAGAATAGTTCATTTATAGGCTCAATTAAAAGGTTTGTCTTTCCATTTTTTAATGACTAAATCTTGTTGCTGCACATGGCTTTGATCAGTTTGTAAAAAAAATTGTAAAAAATTTGTTTTCCTTGTGTTTTTTGTTTCACTTATCTTAGGATCATAAACATTATGTTCTTTTTATATACATACATGTATAATATACTGGCAGAAGTGGCCTTGGGAAAGGTTTGAAAATGAATAAAAGCTATACTACCTGTAAAGCCCCTGTTGGAGTCACAAAAAGCTTAAAAAATATGTTTTTTTCACATATGCAATAACATCCCTGAAACCTGAAAACAGGATCTGATGCGTTGAGATGATGAGCTGCTTCTTAAATTACACTTATTTTTATCTGTGGCCTGTTTGCGACAGGTTTCCACGCTGCAACAGCTGAACTGACAGGCAGTGCGGCATGTTTCTTCCAGTAACTGTGTGAAATTTATTAACTTCCCTGACTGAAAGAATTTCTTTCCTTCTCTTTGCCTCTCCCTCGGTTTTGCGACTAAAGATAGAACAAAGTTAACCCACCATGCCGAGAAGCCCAGTTGTCATGTTTGACCAGTTTGTCTCTGGTCTTTATTGAATCCATCAGACGGCTCTCTAATAAAGGAAAACGATAGGGGCTGTTGACTAGACCTGAGGGAAGGAGAAAACAACGTTTGTGAAGAGACAAAAGAAGCAGAGCAAGAGAGATGTGGAGGTTTAGAGAAAGACCTAGAAAGTAAGAAACAAAAAGGAAAAGACAGAAATGGGAGGAGGTGGGGTTAGGGAGAGACGCTCCACTGCCTGGCTGACAAACAGAGGGTCTCTCCAGAGCCAAGCAGATGAGAAGAATAGGAGGGGAGAAGGAGAAGGGTGAGAGAAAGGGAAGGGAGTTTGATGTGGGCAGTCAAGCCCACCACCCTCCAACAGCCTTTGCTCTCTCCCTCCACCCCCATCCCCCCAAACCCCCCTGCAGAAAATCTATGCCTGCTCTCTTAGTATTCCTCCCATCTCGTATGAAGGCTCTGCAGAAGGGAGAGCAGAGAGGAGGACTGCTGCTGAGACCCTGGCCAGCCGTGTGTGTGATGCTATCTGGGAGTTTGTTTTTTTTTTTTTGTTACAGTCGTTTTTTTGTTTTTTTTTTACTTCTTCCTTTTTAGGATAGGGTGTTTGCTCAGGACTGACAGAACCGACAGGGCACCCAGCCACTTGAGAACCTCCACTGGGGAGTTAAACTGGATGTATCCTCCCAGTCCTTCTTCTCGCCTCCCATTTCCAAATCATTTAGATCAGTGGGTTTCAGTGGGAGCATCATGGGCTGCATAGGTCTGAAGTCTTTCAGTGCAAATATGTAGTCAGAGCTTCCAGCGCGACGCAGACTCTCATGCACGTGTACTTTCACGCACTGAACAAAAATGTATCTGACAAAAACAAAATTCTTCCCACAAATGGATTTCTTATCTAAAACAAATGTAAATGTTCTTATACTTAACGTGTTTTTCACAAATATGGAGGCCATGTAAACTTAAGAGAGAACACATCCATCCATCCATTATCTGTACCCGCTTTATCCGTTTCCGGGTCACGGGGGTCTGTCGGAGCCTATCCCGACGCATATCAGGCGAAAGGCAGGGGTACACCCTGGACAGGTCGCCAGTCTATCCAGGAAGAGAGAACACAATCATCTAAAATAACGAAAGGCCTATTTTAAATCACACGAGGTTCAAAACTACTCAGCAAAGCTGAAAATGAGAAAGTTTTAACAGAAAAAAAAAAATCTAAATCTTGTTTTGGTTTCTATGTTAGCAACACACTGAAAAAATGGACAGGAGGAACAAAAGATTAGAAAAGTTTGATAATATTCACCAAAATACACGATGAAACATTTCACAACTAATTCAGTTACTTGGCAACTCTTCAACTTGGACAGTTTTATGCCTTTGCCTTTGTACACCACCACAGTGGATTTTAATTGAAATAATCAAGATGTGATGAAATGTTTCAGCTTTAATTTGAGAGGTTTCATAAACAAAAGCATTCCCCTCTCAGGAATTAAAGTCGTTTTGAAGCAAACTCCCTCCATTTGTAGGGACTTTCTGAGTTTCCTCCCTGTAGATGCTTTGCCAGGCCGTCACTGCAGCGCCTTCATTGTTGCGCGTTTGTGTGCCTTCCTGCCTTCAGTTTTATCTTCAGTACCTGAAAAGTATGATCCTTTGGGTCAGGTGGCTGACTTGGCTATTTAGGAATATTTAGTTTCTTATCTTCCAAAAAATCTTGAGTTGTTTATACCGTGTGTTTAGTCATCCTATTCGTTTTGCAGCTTTTGGATGAATGTGAGTAGATAGTATAGTCCTAGACACCTCAGCATTTAATTTCGCTTCTATTGATGTGGTGAAGGCTTTTTTTTACTGCAGTAGAAAATAAAAAAAAGATTCTGCAATCATTCATTTCAGTGATCTTCCATAGTCTCAAAGCTCTTTTAATGTATTTGACCTCACAAATGCTTTTTTTTTTTTTGGTTATTTGGTTTTTTCTCATTTTTATAGATTTATGTTGGTTTTCAGCCTAATGAAGCCTTCTTCACTTTCACGGAGATCTCTTGGACTTCATATCGGTACCTCCAGTCAAACAGTGACTAACTGCCAACTCGACCTGATATCAACCTCGGACCTTTACTTGCTTCATTTGTCTTCAAGTTCTTGTCTTCTCATTTGACCAAATACTTTTAAGACCCTGAACATGGAGGTACTTTGCTGAGAATGGTAGTAATTCCTACATGTTTCATGGCTTACTTTTCAGCAACCTCTTAACCTAACTTAAGCTGAAAATCTACACTTTCTTCTCATATTTTTAGTTTTGTTTCATATCCACTGTGGTGGTTTCTATCCATTTTCTATACTTGCTCATTCTTATCCAGGGTTACACAAGCTCATCTCGGCTTTCTTCAGGTGAAATGCACTGGTCCACACCCTGGACCAGATGCCAGTCCATTGCAGGGTCACATATTGACCAAAAACCTCACACACTCACTTTAATGTGCACGATTTTGGCCAGAATACCCAGAGAAAACCCACACAGAATCCCTGCTGGGACTTAAGTTAGGAACCTGTTGTTGAAGAGTCTGAGGAAGATATAAGTCTTTGGTTTAAGAAACCAAATCACCCATAAGATAATGGGAAGTCGTGAGAACTTAAGACTTAACTTTCTCTGCATTGTTAAAGTACGTTTCAGATGGAAACAAATGGACTACAAACATGAGTACTTGTGCGTATATTATGTGAAGCAGACTTTAACTTTTGTTATCACATTTAACATGATCCTCCAACTAAAATGAAAGAGTTATCGATAACCTTTGTAGCTATAATCTTCATTATGTATCATGATGTATCATGACTTCTACACCACAAACACAGAGAGTTTTGTTATCCTTAATATCCTCTCTTAAATTCGCCAGTTTCTCTGTCACCTTGAGCCTGGTTTGTCATGCTTGTGTGGTTGCTCTAAAGGTCACAGCTTGTAGCTACTGTCATTAACTGTCACTCTCTCACACTCCCTCTTGTTCCCTGCTTCTCCACTCCTTTAAGTCGCTCTCTGTCACACATTTCCTTCTCTGGCTCTGGAACAGGGATCAAAGTGGCATCCTAAGTTGGACTTCGAAGGCTAAGGGAAGCAAAAGCAATCGAGATGTAAAATTAATCTGCTTTGTGTCTGAATGGATATGTGTTACCTGAAATGCAGATATATAAAGTGTAGTGTGGTCGCTGAGGGTGGATCTGGTTTGCATACATTGCCTTTAAGTGTTACAGGGTATTAGAAAGCATGCCTTTTGAAATGACAGTTTTGAGACAGGTTCTCCTTGGCTTTCGGAGGAGTAAAGATGTGCTTTTCTGTAATATAAGAGAAGCTAATCAATAACAATAATAATAGCTGGAGTAGGTTAATTGCATTTTTACGTCAGGGACTTGGAGAGCGGTTCCACAATATTATTTTCTTGCATAGAGATCATGAAATGAACCAAGTTTTGCTTGAGGACAGATATGAATTCCCACGAAGAAGACGAGGGAATTTATCCTAGAGTAGAGGAAAGCAACAATACTAAAGTGTGACACATTCCATCACACACGGTGTGACCATATGTGGTTCAATGAAACATGTGAGTGAAAGGAAAGAAAAAAAAGAGAAGATTTACTAAAGAGACAGCAAACACAGGTGTGGCGCTTAATCTTTTGGGGAGGTGAGGGGTAATCACGGCAAACTTTAATCAGTTCAGATCAATTATTCATGGTCAGGGGCATAGCGAGCTGATTTCTAAAATGCCCCTTCTCTCGCGCTGACAACCCAGTATGAATTATTCAAGCTGCATTTACACAAAGAACTCCATCTCTGATACCTGATCAGTCAGTTAGAAACATTATGCAACAGGGAATGTCAATTAGAAATGGAGAAATGGGTCTCTTGATAAGTGCAGTATGAAAAAGAAAATAAAACCTCTCAGGAAGAAGCTGACACATACTATATAAAGTCTTGAAAAATGCATTTTGTTTAAAATGTATTATTTATGAGCAAAGAACCTTCAGTTCAATAGGCTAAGTCAACATTATAACTGCCACTAGTATTCATGTCTACTCATTAAGCAAGATTCCTTTCACTCTCTTTTTTTTCTTTTTTAAAGTGAACTGCAACCATAATGTACGTCAGTAGATTAGCCCTTACATACTGTTATGGTCACATTTGACCAGTTTTCACATTTAACAGGGTAAAACTACCCTAAACAACATTCTCTTAGCCTGAAATTATGTGACTTTTCTATCAATGTTGGTCAGATTAAAGGAAACAATTGTTTTATTAAATGTTGAACCTTTGAAACTATAGAAATTATGATTGTTTATAAGGGGCAGTGGTGGCATAGTTCCACAGGAGACCCTGACTCTGTCATGAGAACTGTCTGTTCCCGCCACATTATAAGAGGTACTGGTCTTTGAAGGTGTGTGGGAGGAATCTTGAAACAGTAAAATAGTAAAACAACATAGGACTCATCAGGTAAAATTGTCCATAAGCAACAGATGTCACCCAGAAGTCAGAGGATGCCCTGATACAGACACAAGATCTGCACACAGAATGTAAAAACTAGATATTTACCTCTAAATCAGTTTTGATTGGATGAATGGTATTGTGTGTGGTGCTTATAACATAACATAATAAAGATACCTGAGTTGACATTTTAGTAAATGACATTGTGGAAGCAAGGTTTAATCATCCTTGACAACAATGTGAACAAAGGAGGAGTGAACGATTTTGACAAACTACCATGCACATAGCAGAACTGCCTTCTGTCTGCACGCAATTTTCCATAATATCATCACAATTTATTTTCAATTTTCAAGTGCAATAAAATATAGTCAAAACATTATGGCTTTCATGTTTTTAAGTCCTTTGAAAAGCAGGACATGATAATGTCTGATAGTAAATGTATTTCTTCAAAAACGAGTTTTTTGGATTAAATATACCTTTGTTATTGTGAGATGTGCTGTTGGAAAACTCTGTTTCTGCACTACAACTATGCAGCAGCAAGAATGAAGCGTGAGACAGTGAGAGGTTAAATTCAACAATCTTACTGCTTGTACATAAAGTAACATCAAGTGTCAGCTTCCTCCTGACTACTGAAGTCAATGTAAACCAAACATACAGGCGCTATACGCCTAGTTACAAAATAAGTCACATTGCTGGCATTCAGTCATGTCGTCTGATTCAATCATGTTATTCAATCACATTATTGACTATCAATCACATTCCTCTTCTTCAATTCAATAGGTCACTTCTTCCAACACTCATTTCACAGTATTTTTCCATTTGTAATGCTGAGATATGATGATGGCTACAAACATTATGAAACAGATAATGTTACATACATTTTATAACATATGCTGCTTAGAAGTTCTAAATAGATCTTGAGTTCTAAATTTTGTCTAAACAATCCATATTAGGAAATATTGGTTCTGTGCCATAATTGACCCAAACCCAGACCCATTTCTTTTGTTCCCTTCACCCTACAACAGTCTCATTATTCAGCAAAAACTAGGTCTTATATTCACCCTCATAACATCATCTTGGCATAAGTGCATGCAGCTTTCTCAGTGCTGAGTCATGCAAAGAGCTGGACAAATCTTCTAACTCATTCTGATGAGCAGAGAAGTTAAACTACATGTGGAAATGCACCTTAAAGAGCTAAGTCTTTTGCTTGCTCTTAAAAGTAAGTATGAACCCAAAGAATGTCATTCCATCATCGGGGAACAATAGAGAAAACGAGTTTAGTTACTGATTTCACGCCACTTTGTGGAGAAGCACCAGGTGTCTTTCACTGGGTGAGTGTAGCTGTTGAGAGGGAGTGTAGCTCTGGATGAAGAAATGAAGGTAAGAAGGAACCATTTGGGTAATTGTTTGGTTAGCCAGAAGCAGAGCTTTAAATTTGATATGCGATGCAACTGGAAGCCAGTGCGGAGAGATTAGCACTGGAGTGAGATGAGCTCTCGTGGGCTGGTTGAAGACCAGACGTGCTGCTGCATTCTGGATCATCTGCAGAGGTTTAACTGAGCACGCAGGGAGGACGACCAATAAGGAATTACAATAGTCAATGCGTGACATGAGCAGAGCCTGAATCAAGAGCCGTATGTTTTGTCAGGTAGGGTCTGATTTTCCTGATGTTGTAAAGAGCAAATCGGCAAGACCGTAAAACCGAGGCAACAAGGTCCTTAAAGGTCAGCTGGCAGCAAGAAATAAAATCAGTGGTTAAAATGTAATCACGTTTTGAAACTAAAGCTTAAAAGTAAAACAGTGTGGATTTGGAGCTTTATTCAAATGCAGCTGAGAACAGATGAGTCTTCAACCTGGATTTAAATAAGCTGAGTGTTTCAGCTGATCTGAGGCTTTCTGGGAGTTTGTTCCAGACATGTGGAGCATGAAAGCTGAAGGCAGCTTCTCCATGTCTGGTTCTGACTCTGGGAATTGATGAAAAACCGAATCAAGATGAACTGAGGGGTCTGGAAGGTTCATACTGGGTCAGGAGGTCACTGAAGTATTTTGGTCCCTAACCATTCAGAGCTTTAAAGTCTGTCCTGTGACGATCAGGCAGCCAGTGTAAAGACCTCAGAGCTGGACAGAGCTGGTCCGGTTTTTTGGTCTTAGTGAGGACTTGAGCAGCAGAGTTCTGAATGAGTTGCAGTTGTCTAACTGATTTTTTTAGGTAGACCTGTAAAGATGCTGTTACAATAATTAAGCCTACTAAAGATAAATGCATGGACTAGTTTTCTAGCTGAAGGTGGCATTTCTTCATCTATCACAGCAATGTCAGAAAGACATGCTAATATTCGCATTGAAACTGCAGCATCGTCAGATGGGAAGGGAAGGAAAAGCTGGGTGTCATCAGCATAGCAGTAGTAGGAGAACCCATGAGAGCTGATGATTTCACCTAGTGAGATGGTGTACAGTAGAGAGATCAGAGGGCCAAGCACCGATCCCTGTGGCACCCCTGTTGCCAGCTCATGCAATCTGGACACTCGTCCTTGCCATGATACTCTGAAGGATTTTCCTATGAGATAAGACATGAATCACAAGAGGACAGATCCTGAAATGCCAATCTTTGAGAGTGTGGAGAGGAGAATGTGGTGGTTGACTGTGTCAAAAGCAGCGAACAGGTCAAGCAGTATGATGACTGAAAATAAACCAGGGGATCTGGCAACCCGTAATGATTCAGAAACTGACAGAAGAACAGTTTCAGTTGAGTGGCCCTACCTAAAGCCTGACTGATACTAATCAAACAAGTAGTTGTTGTGATGGAACTGTAAAATGTGACTGAAGACAGCTGGCTCTAATAGTTTAGACATAAATGGGAGCAGTGAGACCGGCCGGTAGTTTACAACCTGGGCAGGGTTGAGTGTGGGTTTTTAAAATGACACCAAGGAACATTTGCAACTCAGTTCAATTTAATTTTATTCATATAACGGCTATTACAACACAAGTTGTCTCTAGGTGCTTTCCAGAGACCCAGAACATGACCCCCGAGCAATTATTACATAAACAATAACAGGTAAAAACTCCCCTAGTGGGAGAAAAATCTTGAGCCAAACAGTGGCAAGAAAAACTCCCCTTTAAGAGGGAAGAAACCTGGATCAGGACCTGGATCATAAGGGGGGACCCTCCTGCTGAAAAGGCCAGGTAGAGCAGGAAAAGGGAGATCAGAAAGAGAGAATGAAGATCAGAGAGAGGAGAGGCACAGATATACCGTCAAAGCTACAAAAGACAAGATATGTTGTATTAATAATACCTTAGCTGGAGAACTAAGACTTCTATGTACATGTGACCGATACATTGAAAGCTGGTGTATTACAAAGACTATATAAACAGGTGTAGACAGCAGTGGTCAGAGGGTGGGACTACAGGTCAGGATGTCGGCAGATATCCAACAGAGATGTTTATATAGACAGGTGGAGGTAAACACTGGGATGGTCAGAAGGTGGGACTGCAGGTCAACAAGCAACTCTTTAAGCTCTGGCCTGCAAAACATGTACAGAAGAGAAAAAGAGGGGACAGTCCAGCACAACAAACTACAAGAACAATGAAGCACAATTATGCTTATGAGATACCTCTTATTAATAACAGAGGGTTGAGCTGAAGAAGGGAAAGAGAAACAGAGGAGGTGAGGGGCACCAGTCAGTGGATCATGTTGGGGTCCCCCTGCAGCAGGTCTACAGCAGCAGATCTAGGATGAAGCTGTTTAAGACCAGCTGCTCTAGTCTGGTCCTGCAGCTGCAGCTACGACTACTGGCCCTAACACACTTACGTTTAGACTAAATGTAGCCTTTACTAAATAGAAATGTTTTAAGTTTTGTTTTAAATGTGAAGGCTGTGTCAGCCTCTTTAACCCAAATTGAAAGTTGTTTCCATAGTGTCTCTCAGAGGACAGACTTTAAAGTTCTGATGCTGGTCTTTAACGCTCTGAATGGTTTATGATAAAAATAAATCAGTGACCTCCCGACCCAGTATACACCTTCCAGACATCTGTATCATCTGTATTTTTTATTTTTTGTCAGTTCCCAGAGTCAGAACCAGACATGGGGAAGCTTCATTCAGCTTCTATGCTCCTCATGTCTGGAACCAAGTCCCAGAAAGCCTCAGATCAGCTGAAGCACTCAGTTTATTTAAATCCAGGTTGAAGATCCAAATCTGCACTGATACTTTTAAACTTGAGTTTCAAAACTTGATCATATTTTAACCACTGATTTTATCTATTGGTTTTTTTCTTTCTTTCTTTTTGTTTACATTTTAAATCATGCTTTTTATTTCTACTATGTGATGTTTTAATGCCTCTATAAAGCACTTTGAATCACCTTGTTGTTGAATTGTGCTCTACAAATAAACTTGCCTTGCCTTACCTCAATAGCAGGAAGCCCATCCTCCGAATCGACATTTGGATATTCTAGGAACTGAAGGTAAACCTGCACTCTGAGAACAGAGACTTCTATCAGGAACTCAAGGCACTATCAGATTATGTAAATATTGCAGAACTAGGCCCTTTTGGACTTTATACGCAAGTAAATAATTTTTGAATTGGATAGGAATTGCTGGTGCAGCAATTTTTGTTCAGTCAAAAAACTGCAAAGAAAAATTGAATTGGATTCTGAATTGAAAAGCCAACGGAGGGAGTCTAACACTGGAGAGATGTGATCTCTCTTGCTGATTCCTGTCGGCACTCACGCTGCTGCATTTTTGATCAGCTGAAGGATATTCAGAGAATTACTTGGACACCCTGCTAATAATACATTACAGTAATCTAGTTGAGAAGATACGAACGCATGAATTCATTTTTCAGCATCACTCCGAGAGATGATGCTACCAATCTTTGTGATATTGCAGCGATGGAAAAATGCAGAAGAAACCTAATTGACATGAACGAACTGGAATCTGTCAGTTAGATATGACTGTGCCTTTAATCCCAACAACATCTATGCAGTAAAATGTTGTGATCTACAGTATCAAAAGCAGCACTGAGGTCCAGCAGAACTAGTATGGATACTAGTCCATTATCGGAGGCTATAAGAAGGTCCTTAGTGACTCTAACCAGTGCTGTTTCTTTGCTATGATGCATTCTGAACCCTGACTGAAAAACTTCAAATGGATCATTTCTATACAGATGGTCACATAACTGGCTTGCAACGACCTTATCCAGAATTTTATATATAAATAGAACATTGGAAATTGCCACAATGCCTGGGTCAAGATAGGGTTATTTAGTAAAGGTTTAATTACTGCAACTTTAAAAACCTGTGGCATATATCCTAAAAATTAAGGACAAGTTTATCAGGTCCAATATCGTCGTACTAATAGGGGACAAAACATTTTTGAGTAGCCGAGTTAGGATGGGGTCTGACAGACACATATATGATTTAGCTTTATTGATAACCGAGGTCAGTTCAGGGAGGTCTATAAGAACGAAACAGTCTAGAGCCAGGTCAGGGCCTAAGGAAGTCGCTAAAGCTGAAGTAACGCCCACAGCTGCCGTAGGGTGGGCCTGGTTGATTTCTTCTCTAATTCTCATGATTTTACTGCTAAAGAAGCTCACAAAGTCTTCACTACTGAGAGCTGCAGGAATGTATGACTCAACAGAGTTGTGACTTTTTGTCAACCTGGCTACAGTGCTGAACAGAAAATATGGATTATTTTAACTATTTTCTGTCAATGACAAATAATAAAGTGTTCTAGCTTTGCAAAATGCTTTTTTGTATACTATTAGAAATTCTGCCGTGCATGATGAGAATCTGCAGACTTACAATAGTACCACTTCCTTTCCATTTCACACACTTTTTGTTTCTTCATACAGTTATGCGAATTATAACAGGGAGTTAAACTCCTATGGTAGGAGACCCTCTTCCTCAAAGGAGCAGCTGCATCTAAAACTGAGGAGAGCAAATCTTCAGTATTACTGACAAAGAAATCAATATCTCCAGAGGTAGGATTTAGGTCATAGCCCTCAATAGTTCCACTATGTGCAACTGTAGGAAGATGAGAAGCAATGGCCTCCTTAAATTTAGCCACAGCATATAAACGTCTGCTAAAATAATAGCTTTATTTTGCACTTTAACATGAACAATGTTAAATTCAAATATAATTAAATACATTCTCTTGAGAATATATTATTTTCAATTTGATCTGAAGGAATATTTGATGGTTTTAAGACATCATCCTTTAATTCTCACGGTTCCCCCCTATATTGGCCAAAAAACATCTAAAATATCTTTGGACTCCCACCCAGGTCATTATTGCGACATCGGTGTATTGCTTTATGGCACTGTAGCATACATGAACAACAATGGACAACTATGGCTATGAGATGAAGCTTATTCACAGCTCTACTGTGGAAGTGACTAAGAGACCCTAAAACTGCAGGTACTTTTATGCCATTTTAAAAACATTTGTTCAAAAGATGCCAACTCATCTTTTTGCTTTAAATTTTGCTTTTTTTTCATTGGGTTTTGCCAGTCATTGGCATTGAAATTAAAATGCAGGCTAAGTTAAGAGCCCTCTGTATCTCAACACCAGGCTGTACTTCTGGGTTATTGCCCCATTCCTTGGTCATCTTTCCTCAGGCACTGTCCTTTCTCCTGGCTCTCTAGCAGGAGATTAACCTTCCAGGTTCTCTTGTCTCTGACAGCATCATCTTTGGATGACAAAGCTAATTTTTAGCATCTCAATATCCACCCTTGTCTTATGTAACATAATAAAATACTCCCAAGATGACTGTCATTCATTTAATTTGTAATACCTAAAATATTTCTGATTTAGGGATGCACAAATCAAATGAAAGATTTAGGGTTTCCATACCAACCCACTTTTTGGAGTTATATGGAAACCCTATATCTTTAATTTTAACCCAATTATATTGTATGATTATAATTAAAAACCAACAAAAAAAAGATTAAGTTGCTTATAAACAATACCTGTCATCATCACCATGTGAATACGAATATTTTCTTTTTGATAGTAATCCAAGAGATCTGTCAATAATCTAAATTGAAAACCAGGTTGGTTTGAGTGACAATGTGAGAATTATTTAGTCATAGCTCAGGCATAACATTTTATGGGAATTTAATTTAGTGAATTTGAATTCCAAGTTTGAATTTAGAACTTAAATTCAACACAACAATACCTTGATATAATGTGTCCCAATATACTTTGTATTGTGATGAATACGGTTATGAACTGGACTACTGCAACAAGCCAGTTAAAGATCCCTGTCCTTCTCCAATCTGAGCAGCAGCAGCACCAGCCGCTTTCGTGCCTTCAGTCGCCCGCTGCTGCAGCGGCTGGAGACGATGCCTCCATCACCTCCTCTGGCACCATCTTCCTTTCGTTAACTAGGAAAAAAAGCTCTGTATAGCCACAACTACCACTGGATGCCAACAATCATTAGCCCGGCGTTTATTAACTCTCTCTCTCTCTCTCTCTCTCTCTCTCTCTCTCTCTCTCTCGCTCTGTGGCAGTGGACATAATTTGCCCCTGCCGAGACAATCTATAGGTGCCATCCTATTGAAACAAAGCTCTTTTGCTTTTTTGGATAAAAAAAAAATAATTTCCTGGGTCTTTAATACATGATTGAAATTGACCTTTTTTTTTTAAAAAAAAAAAAAAAAAGAAAGAAAGAAAGAAAGAAAACAAAAAAACTAAGAACAATTACCATCTGTTACTAAACATGTTAGCAAAGATGAACCATCATACTATGGCTATGGGTTTCTGTTTTGACTCTCCAGAGTACCAACTGCCGTCTCTGCTTGTGCCAGAGATGCTAAAGTACATCTGCAGTAGATTGAATACATTTGGAGTCATCACAGTCTCACATCACAAATATCAGAGAGGACACAGGCAAGTAGTCTTCCTTCTTCTGGAGGCTACTTTGCAACATCGATGCAAAAAATAGCTGGGATTTGTAAAACTATATGTGGTACTGGTCCAACCATTTAACCATGGAGACACATTTGGTCATGTGCAATCATGAGGAAAACTTCCAAGTATGTGATATGATGTCACTGGCCAGCTGATGAAAAATTAGTTACATAGCTGGTCAGGTTTGGACATATATGGACACCTTAAAATATTTGCGCTGTCAAAATATTTGACAGCGCGAGTGATCAACTTCTACTTCTTATGAACCGTCTAGTTTGTGTTTCCAGCATGTCGTGGTTATTGGTTGTGTGGATGAAACAAACATTTTCCATCTTTAGCTGGAATATTGTTATAGCCGTTCCAAAGATCCAAACGGAATAATCTTTGTTGTTGCGGTATGACAGATATTAGTACCCTAGAAAACATCCATCCATTATCTATACCCGCTTACTCCTTCTCAGGGTCACGGGGGTCTGTCGGAGCCTATCCTGACGCACTGCAGGCGAAAGGCAGGGGTCCACCCTGGACAGGTCACCAGTCCATCGCAGGGCCACATACAAAGACAAACAAGATAGATAGATAGATAGATAGATAGATAGATAGATAGATAGATAGATAGATAGATAGATAGATAGATAGATAGATAGATAGATAGATAGATAGATAGATAGATAGATAGATAGATAGATAGATAGATAGATAGATAGATAGATAGATAGATAGATAGATAGATACTTTATTCATCCCACAAGGGGAAAATTAAAAATAAAATAAAATAAAATAAAATAAAATAAAATAAAATAAAATAAAATAAAATAAAATAAAATAAAATAAAATAAAATAAATAGGATATTTAAGACACAGTCCAATAGAAAGGTTTTAAGTAAGGTGAAAGAAGTACTTAAGGTGCAACACAAGCAGACAAGCATAGAAAATATAGCGTGCAGTGAGGTGGTGGTTGGGTGTTAGTGTTATCGTTTCCCCCCTCGGGTGGAGTTGAAGAGCTGTATGGCGTGGGGGAGAAACGGCCTTCTTTATCTGTCTGTGGAGCAGGACAGTGACAGCAGCCTGCCACTGATGCAGCCCCCCTGCCCTGAAATGATGCTGTGCAGTGGATGATGTGAATTGTCCATGATAGACAGGAACTTGCCCAGTACCCATCGCCCTGCCACAGATGTCAGACTGCCCAGGTCTCTGGCCACCTGGCCACCTGCCTTCCTCACCAGTTTGTCCAGACGTGAGGTATCCCTCGATTTAATGCTGCATCCCCAGCACAGCGCTGCATAGAAGAGGGGACTCTCCACAGCAGTCAGGTAGAACATCTGCAGCATCTTTTTGCAGATGATGAAGGAGCCACAGATGTCCAGCTGTAATGACGCCTTAATCCTTCAGGTTTAATGTAAAAATGAAAGAAAGAAAATAAAATGCCTTGGCCTTAACATTGATAGATATATGGTTACAAGCTGCCATCATGTCACATAAACACAACTATAAAAAAAACAGGCCAAGAAAATGTTAGAGTCTCATATTTTTATTTATTTATTTTTATTGCTGCAGCGTTTTATAACATATTGACAGATGTACCTGGTACACATTTTCTAATAAGACTGGGCTGTCAATGAGCATCACCAGCGCCGCAAGAATTCGGCCTTTTACCAAACATGGATATGTTGGTGTAATATAAATGTGATGGTAATCCAGTAATATCTGAGACATTTAAACATAACCCAAACGTTTAATGAAATCTGCACAGATGGGCAGCTTGCATGGCAAAACAAGGAGCTCCACAGCCAGCATGGCTAACAAGAAATCACACCTAAATGATACGATGCTTAAATACGACAGCGTTTTATTATACCTTTGAGGACATGGTCTAAAAGTTGGTCTTGAAAACTTACAAGGACAGAAGAGAAAGTGGCATCAGTGTTCAATAGAGAAGAGGTGGTCAGGCGGAGAACGGCAGATTAATACACAGAGGAGGAATGAGAAAGTGTAATTCCTGCGCTACACAATACATCACACTGCGCCTGACAGCCACCAACCATATTTTACCAAATGATCACTCACAATAAGTGAGAAGGATCTCCTGTGTGCTCCCTTCCCCTCTGACTGCCCTTGAAACACGTTCCAGAGACATGAGGTCAGACCACATGCTCCCTGACACTTCCAGATCTTCGTGGATGCACTTTGACGCGGTCACATTTAACTTGACTGACTGGATAACTGCGATGAATGTCAACAAGTTAAAGGAGAGGGTCAAGGCAACAGCAGTATGTCGTCGATTCCTCCCAGCGTTTCTTAGCAATTCTGCATCTCACCTAGTAGACTAATAGGCTATCACAGTTAACATCTCCATGGGAACATTCCCCTGCATCGCCGGTGGACAGTTCACTGCTACCTCCTCATTTTCCTATAATATCTCCATGTACTTTAAAAGTCATCTGTGGATCCTTTGGTTTTTCGGTGGCTTTGATTTCCATAGTAAAGACAGTAGATAAATGCCAAATTTGTCTGTGGCTATACAATCTGCAGGCTGAAAGGATGTCACAGATACTTAGGTAAATGTTATGTGTGAGCGACAAAAGAAATACATGCTCGATATTGCAAGGATGTGTGACAAACAAAATGCATTTGTAAAACAAATCTGGGGCATAATTGAAATGAGGATGTGGAGGAATTGAAACGGCTGACATAAAATATGAGGCAGGTAAATGAGTAATTTCTATAGCAGCATGTGTGTTTTGGTTGGGATAGCCAGACCCACCATTCGTCCTCGTCATGTTGCTGTCAGAACCCTACTGCAGACGAGTGATGACCAACCTTGTCAGACCAGGCACAGTCTGTCTCTCTTTGAATGATGGAAATGCACGGAAGAAGAGATCAATTTCTTTCACTCTGTCCCCTTCGTCTCTCCTCTTTTACCTGTCAGGTCTTGAAAATCACTGTAATCTCTCCTTCACTGGGAGAGAAGATTTAGGTGCGTTTTTGCTATCACTATCTGAATCCTAATCCGCATCTTTACATCGGTAAGGTTTCCGATCTCACACTTGTCCCTGCTGTGTGTCACTCCTCGACCTTTTCTCTGTGTGAGTGTCCATCACTTCTTTTGTGTGCTGCTGTTGTGGCATGGACGGGGGAGGGAGGGGTCATGTGTGTGGCATGTGGTTCTTTCACAGTGTAGCACAGGAGGGCATCATCCCCAACCTGAGGATTCTCTCAAAATGTCATTGTTTGGTTGTGCTCTGCTTTATGACACAGTTTATACAGCTCTGATGATTTCCCTTCCCCAGTGAATCCTTCTACTTTGTCTGCCCAGAATCATGAACGGTAAATAACTGGTAATGGGAGTGAATGGGAGGGGAAGTCAGCCAACGTCTTTCTGTCATCACTTTAGAAGGTTGCGACCCTATAGCACGGATGCACAGAGCTGCTAAATTATTCAGGCTGTGTCTCAAGCCCCGATCTCTGGAGAAGACGGGCCTGTGATTGCTGGGAGCGGACTGACTGACATTTGCACATGAAAATCACTTCTGTTTTCCCCCCAAACACTGGTTATGCTCAAAGAAACAGCCCAGGAACCTTGATTCTGTGTGTGTGGGCCAGGGCTGGTGGAGGGTGATCGCTTTTATGTGTATAACAGAGAAAAACATCTAACTAATTTCACATGGTTCCCGCCCCCCCCCCCCCCCACTATCAAATTAGGGACAAAGTTTAAGCATATGATTAAATTGGAGTTTAGTGTAAATGAATATCCTAGAAGTGTCAATATAATGAGCATAAATGTAGCCTGAAAACTAGAGTGGCAGAGCAAGACCTTGGGGACTAGCTGCCTTATTAATCATATTTCTTAGTAGGGTCATAGGCCATTTGAATGAGACATGACACGAAAGGTAATTTTAGTTATGGGGATCTTTTCTCACAAATGCAATGATACAATGTGCATTTCCCAGCATCCACATTGATTAAATGCCAGAATTGGTGCACATAGAAATTTCAGATGGAAGGAATCAGTTTGTTCCTAAAGACCTTTGCATGCCACCTTAACTAACTGTTGAACATGTGTATAATGATGTATTACACCACACAAGGTTTGGATGCATTGCAAGACATTGCAACTATTTTGAAATTAAAAAACTGAGGTTTGTTTAGTGCCATTTATTGTAATCCTCAGATTCTCACTTTAAAAAAAAGTCAACACGTTCCAAGCTATTTAAAATGATTTTGGCCAATTAAAGCTGGAGAGCTTCTGATTAATCAGACTCCTCCCAGAATGCAGTTAAACTGAGTGCGAGAGATCACATAAGTGAGAAAAGCGGTAATGTCTCTCTGCATGCTGGACCATGTCTCTGGGCTGCAAGCGAACAGAGCTTGTGTTGAGGGTGGGAGGAGGTGGAGAAGTGCATGGGATAACTGTGCCTGCTGAGAGGGAGGAGAACACAACAGAAGAGACAGAGGGAACGAGAGAGGGAGAGAAGGGGCTAGAGAAAGGGAAAAGGAGAGGGTGGAGCATTGGACAGATGACAAATTGTGATTAATAAATGTGGTTCAGGACTGTAGTGTGGGGGGTTTTTATTAATAGAGAGAATTAGAGTAGCTGTGCAACTCAATCTGCACACTGTCACTCTGCATCAGGCCCCATAATCAGAGCCTAATGAAATAGCACAGCACCAGGGTGTAGACACATCCACAACCGTGCACTCCTAATGAGTCGATACTTGTGGTACAGTAAACGCACATGCACAGGTAAAACTGGGGAGAAAACAATACACTGCTCAGTGGAGACAATAGATAAGTGTATATGTTCATGGGAAAAACAAAATAAGCCTTCTCTCATTTCTAATTTTTTGCATATAAAAACATAAGTCCTTATCAGGGCTTAAAATTAGGTAAATAAAACCTCAGAAGAACAGAAACACACAGATATTAAGCGTTATAAATTATAAAGCAGGAAAAACTAAGCCACAATATAGAAATGCCGTGTGAAAATCTACGTATACCTTCACTGACAAATGATTGTTGCTGTCAACACATCTGGAGAGGATTACAAAACGGTTTCCAAACAATTTGGAGTCCTTTATTGTTCACAGAAGTATATTATTTACAAAAGAAATGTATGAAAACAAAAATATTATTTCCGTGAGTGGAAGAAAGTTTACCACAAAAGTGAAAAATTCTGTTCTGAAAAGTTGCCAAAACTGAGAGCTGAACCCTCGACAGGGTCCCTTCAGGTCTCAGTTACCTTGTAAAGGCCCCCCCCCCCCCCAACCACACACACACACACACACACACACATACACACACACACACACACACACACACACACACCCACACCCACACAACAATACATCTGGTAAAATGGTCATTTGAAAAAATAAGACGAGAATGGAATGGCCTATCCATTATCTACAGAACCATATCTACACCTAGAACAAAAAGTAAGGAAATTTGTGTTTGGTAGATTATTTCTTTGTTGTAACACTGCGTCTTGGCAGTAACTTCTATACCGTTGGAAAGCCTGTTTATTGCCCTTTTAAATTGTGCCACAGTTGTAAGAAACATACATCTGTGGGATGAGCTAAAAAATACAGCTGAATATGTGGGTTTTGCCCATGAAAATTTGCCAAATCTTCTCTGCCAATGCCAAACAACTTATTTTGCCATTCGTGCTTGATTGGCGTTTAGTGGACTGGATGATTGAAGTTTAAAGAAACAACACATGAGCATTGTCATCTTGGAGGATAGAATTCAGTCCCAGACTGTGGGGATGTGGGGTTACCACTGGTTGCAGAATCTCATCTCGATATCTCTCTGCATTGATATTTCCTCCAATGATGACAAGCCTCATTTTTCTGGTTAGGGAGATGCCGTCCCACACCATCACACCGCCTCCACCAACAGATTTACTGTATCGGTGCAGCAATCAGTACGGCGTTCTCTGCGTCTTCTCCACAGTTTGACCCTACAATCCAACTGCCATGGGCAGAATCTGGACTCATCGCTGAACATAACGTTCCTCCACATGTTCAGCTTAGATCAAAATTCCTTTACTATAATTTGAGACTGATAACATCTTACAGTAAACAGTTACTTCAGTTCATTATATTAAAGTCGGTTTTCCACGCTTAAATCATGTGTTTTTGTTTTGTTTTGCATACTGCTGATTGCAGAATTAAGGGATCATCATGAGCAGGCAGGCAAAACAGGCGTAGCAGAGGAAATTATTACGTGAGTAATATGTCCATAAATAAGGTTCTGTTCCTCTCTTACCTGGTTAAGTAGAAAAGAAGAGAGACAGTTATGCAGACGTGTGCACAAAGGACTGAGATTTATTCTTGTTGTATCATAACACATTATATATTAACGTACCAAGCCCTGGCAGCACATCACCCCCACCCTTATCCACCCTTACTGACTGCCAGTCAAAGTTCTGTATAACTCAAAAAAAAAAAAATCTCCTTCTCATTTACAAATCCCACAGGCTCCTCACTACGGTTCTAGCCTCCTCCACCCAAGCACTCAGTCCCGGCTGCTGTGATTCCCACGTGCAAATATGCTCTACATCTTCCACACCGATCTCAGCACTTTGGGGTACAAAGCCTTCTCCCATCCCATTAATGTCCCAACCCTGGACTGTTTCAAAAAGCTTCTCAAAACTCACTCCTTCAATAAGGTCTATGGGCAGGCGTGACTTTTTGTAAACCTTGGATTGGTTGAAAGGCACAGCAAAAAAAAACCCCATCTCATTATTATTATTAAGCTTTTAATAATTAAGTTTAAAAAAATGTCAGATCTGATTGTTCATGGTTATTTTGAAATGTCTACAATTGAGTCACCGTGGATTCAGAATAATTGACACAATTAAGCAATAAAGGAAATTCATTCATTTAACAATAAGAAGACACATTTTATTAACACAATGCAAAATATTTAAATTTGGTTGAGTGTAAGTACTAAAGGGAACAAATCAAGGAAGGGATGGGAAGAGAGGGAGACAGACAGCTGAAAGACATGCACATATTTCAATATTAATCACCTCAGTAATATTTTAACAGGCTCTAAAAATCCAATCCTGAGTATATTGCATCTGACAGTTGGCAATAATTATCTGCTCTGTGCTTCTTGGGACCTCTGATTACTGTTTTAGGGAGCCAGGAAGACTAACCTGCAAACTGGGACCGACAGCTTTTTAACTCCTCCCTGCGTTTCTTTTCCCAGCAGAAATAGCACAGACTCAGGCTCCTCAAACCTTCTGAGCCTTCTGCTTCAATTTCCCGCTAAATCCAGCTCATCCTTGGAAAACCACTGTAAAATATTATCACCTTGTCATATCTGCTGGGATTGGGTTTGGATGATCCCCGCATAACCAGACAGTGGTCATCATAACTGATGAGATAATGGTCAAGGAGGTGGTCGCTGATGAAAGGAAGGTCATTAATACTGTATGGAGACCGCTTCCCTTTGCCACCACTGCTTTGGCCATTAAAATTTAAACCTGCAGATTGGTGATTGTGCCTGTCAGACAGGTGGCATAAGGCTATGGTAAATGTTCCACACTTATGTAGCACCTTTTAACCTTATCTAAGCTCTTCAAAATGCATGTAAGTTAATCACATCAATTAATCCATAATGCATCAAGTGTGAATTAACTTTTTTTTTAACTGATGACGGAGTAACTACATAAAGTCATAGTAACATAAGACAGACATGCAGACACAAGACAATCTTATTCTACACTCATTCATGCATTATATCATCATGAGTCATGCATTACTTAAGGTATATGTAAGTATAAGAATTATACCCTTATTATAAAGTGCTGCTCTAAATTATAGGAAATACAGACGCTAGGGGGAAAACAAAACAAAACAAACAAACACAAAAAAAAGAAAGAAAACATGGCCATCCACAACTAATGGTCTGTGTTCCATGTCTTTGTGCATGCATGTGTGTTTACACCAATGTGCAGACACTGGATGTGCTTGTGTGTGAGATTTTAGTTAAAGGAGGGAAAGAGCAGCACAATGTCTGGGGCAGGGTGTCTCACTAATGAGGCGTTATAGCTGTTGGATGCAAGTCACACACACAGACAATGGTCAGGGGAACATTTAGCGTCTCCTCTCCATTCCTCACACATGCCGAGGCAGTTTTTACTCAGAAATCCTCCTATGTCCTTCGTTCCCTGACACAGCGAACAGGGGGGAAAAAAAAGAAAGAAATATCTGGCTCTGTTTTACAATACAGTGTCAAACATTTTGCTGGCAGAGAGTTTGCCTCTAACAGGTGAATGTCAGACTAACAAGATACAAATTGGCAGCACTGGTGCACTGTAGTCCGCATTTGTAGCCATTAGTTTACTGAGAAATACATAGCCAATAGAATAATCCAGCTACATCAACAGCAATAATAATAATAATAATAATATAGATGATAACATAAACTATTCCATCAGGAATATGCAGTTGGTTAGGCTATAAGCAACATATTTCTATTTTCATAAGAATATGACTTTTGCCATAAAAAGGCAAAATATAAATGCTGCTATGATAAGGAGAGATAGAGAGAGAAAAGGTGGGCGTGGAGAGATCTAACAGGTGTGGACTGGGACTGCTCGTGGACCAAACGCTTCGAAGGGCGATACACTGGGCACACACGCTCTGGAGATGAGCGTCAGATCGTCGTGCGCTACTTATTTGGAAATACATCAAAAAGTGTTCTCGCACGTACTTTCTGGGCTTCGTTTAATCGACAGTTAGCGGTGTTTAGTCTATATTTTTTTTTCCCCTGGAAGGGGAAAACAAGGCGGATTGCGCTCTAATTAAGAAACTCATATCACTTTCCTGGCAACTCCCGTGCGCACTCCGGCTCCCCTGATCCCCTCTGGCAGGGAGCGGTCCAAAGTGCTGAAGTCATTTTGGTGGGACACGGGGGAAACCAACGAAACAAGATAAGATTTTTTCATTTTTTTTTTTTTTTTGAAGAACTAATGGTGAGTGCTTCCTGGCTTATACCTGATTTACTAGATGTAAAGTTAAGAAAAAACATCCTCACAACTTATATTTAAATATGTTTGAAGCTATTTTTATCTTAGGTATCATAATCAAATTATTCAATAATCTTTATTCAAGAAATATCACATTTATATTCATATTTAGAACTATCATCGCATTTAAAATGATTTCATTTCTCCAGGAAAGAGAAATATTGTATGGGCTGTATGTATATATATATATATATATATATATATATATATATATATATATATATATATATATATATATATATATATATATATATATATATATATATATATATATATATATATATATATATATATATATGCGTATGTGTGTGTATGAATGATCAAGACTAATTTGTTTTTGTCTTTTTACTGTCCATTCCAGGTCTTGTAATCAGAAGAAGAATCAAGTTGACAAAAAGAGAAAAAACGAATTCTAATGTGCAGAGATAAACGTGAGGCATCCTCAGATGGTCATGTCAGGAAAGATGTCTGGTGAACTTTTTTTCCCCTCATGGCATTATGTGAGACATCCCTATGAAGACAATTTTTGTGCTCTGTAGGGGGGGGAGGGGGCTTGAAAGGAGTTTCTGTTTTTTTCATTGGAAAGACCTTAAACTTGTACTTCATCCGACAAAACAAAGAAAACCTCCACTCCCTCGTCATCAAGCTGAATTTGACATCAGCTCTGGCTTCAGCCCACCTTCACAATAACTTGTTCCAATGCCAGTTTTGGTCTCTGTTTGATTTAAAAACTTGCACAACTGCAGGAGATCAGAAAAAGGCAGTGACACAAACCAACATTACGAATATTATGTTTATGTCGTGTGTTCTCCATACAGCTCTTTTTTTATTTATTTTTCTCTCTTCCTTTTTTTTTTAAATCTACACAAACTTTAAATATCTCAGGACATTTTTTTTAACCGTCCTCGGATCCTCTACACTCATTGTTTCCTTTCTGTTCATCTGACGTTTTGTTTCCTCTGTTGCGGATTCCAGTCGTTGCTCCTCCTTATCACCCTCATCACCCTTTCATACATAACTGGTTTCCTGAGAGGCTTCATCCTGGCCGGCACTATTCCCACCAAGGGGGAAGAGGACTTCCTCACGCTGGCCGCTTCGCGGCTCAGCCGCAGAAAACGTGTCATAGGAGCTGCCATAGGTGTGGCCATGGTTTTAATACTGTTGGTGGCCATTCCCCTGCTGGTCCACACAACCAAAGGGGGCACCAATGGAAGTTCAGGGAGCCATTATGAAATGCTTGGAAGCTGCAGGATGGTATGTGACCCCTACATGACAGCTCAGCCAGGCCAGGAGCTGACAGCTGTGTCTCCACCTCCCCAGGATTACTCTGGGAAGAAGATGAGGTCTGGGCTTCGAGGGCCTCCAGGGATCCCAGGCCCTCCAGGAGAACGCGGACCCCCCGGAGAGCCGGGCAAACCGGGGCCACAGGGACCCCCAGGTCCAGGTCCCGGTGGCTATTCTTCCTCAGTCTACATTCCCAAAATTGCCTTTTATGCAGGGCTACGCAAGCAGCACGAAGGCAACGAAATACTCAAATTTGATGACGTGGTGACCAATGTAGGTAACTACTATGAGCCCAGCACTGGCAAGTTCACCTGCCCTCTGCCTGGTATCTATTACTTCACCTACCACGTTCTGATGAGAGGTGGCGACGGAACCAGCATGTGGGCAGACCTGAGGAAAAATGGAATGGTTAGTAAAAGTGTCTTGTCTTGTGTATGTGTGTGTGAATACGTCATACGTACGGATGACTGTGGAGTCGAGGGCGTGTCTGTATGTGAACACACACACGCAGATTTTCTGTCACAGGATCATTTTTTTTTTCTCACCAGGTGACTGATACTCACCTCGGCAACATTGAGCTCTTCAGATTCAGAGCACATCCCACTTAGCAGGTGGCAACATGACAGCCAAAGAATGAAACAGCAACCCTTCTTCTCATTAAGGGAATGCATGCTATAGAGTCCAAAATCAGAGACGCCGATATTTGCATTCCCACATGTGCTGCGGTTAAAACAAAAGTGACAGAATGCAGACGCTGCCGCCAAAAGGAACAGTCTAATTAGTACGTATCATACACAGAGTTTGATTATCGCCTAAACAGAAGTGCAAAAGAGCACAGGAGAAATGTCTATCAGAATGTGGACGAGTCAGTTCACACCTCAACTAAATAAATAATGAATTTAATATTGACAGTCCACTCATCCACTCCCTCATTCCCCAGACACTAATTAAAGATAGTGGGGCTGCTGGGGGGGAGAGGAGTAGAGAGGTGTGATAAATCACAGGGATTTCATCAGAGGACTCTGAATTCAGGAAACATTCTTCAAGTTGCTTTTTACATTCATTCATTTGTCAAGGACTCTTAATGCAAATACTTTCTGCTCAGACCTCACTTGCTAGAAATGTAATGCACAAGGAACTTTTCATGCACACGTATAACTCAGGATGGGTTTACATGCATCACCGCATTTGTACTATGATAGATGGATTCAGAATTATTTTTTTGACACGTTTATCCAAATATTCATAATGATCCATTATTTTTTCTGTTTTAATTGTGGGCTTATATGCATGAGACCACAATAGGGGATGTGTGTTCAAAGCCGCCTGTCTATAATGCGCTGTATTGTCATTCAAGTCATTATGTTCTGATAAATTATTTATTCATCTTAGATTAGATCCTCTGAATACCCACTATACTTTCCGCTTCTAACACCATCCCAGCTTGCTCATTGATTCTCCATTAATTATCTTTTCACTCAGCTCAATTATTCAGCCTCACCCAGGTCCATCTGACACCCATCAGGTGGCCTCTTTAAACAGTTCTGTTAAATAGAGCGCTCACCTAACAAGGATCTACCCAAACAGAGCTGCTCGTAGCTGAAACCAGAGAGTAAATGAAATTCTGCCGAATGCCTGATCATGCTTGAAGTTATTGAAGCCCTGAGGCAGACAGGTACTCCGCCTGAGGCCAGTAAGTAGCTGTGTTTTACTAAATGGGCACTGTATTTGACAGGTTGCATTCTTGACCGTAGACTCAAACAGCCTGTTTTACCATTGCCGTAGGTGCTTAAGCTTTATTGGATATCGTGTCTCCCAGCCGTGTGTTTGTTTAAATCCCCTTCAAAGAATGACCAAAACCACCAATTTGCCATATATATATATATATGTGTGTGTGTGTGTGTGTGTGTGTGTGTGTGTGTGTGTGTGTGTGTGTGTGTGTGTGTTTGTGTATTGCTCCTTTTCTGAGAATTTGTAGCCTTTAGTTTGTGAAGCAGCAAATTCAAGTCAAGCAGACTTGGTGAGAATGTATGAAACACGACAGACTCAGCAGGCATGTGCTGAGATGTTCTGCAAGGGAGCGCAAAACCAGACAATTTAGTTGATGGCAACATTGGGGGGCGTGGAGGTGGGGTTGGGCACAGAGGAAGATAGATGACTTAATGGAGGTTTGGAGACAGTGGGCTGGTAGACGAGGCATCTGGGAGGCTGGTCTTGAAGGCCAAGATGAGAGCAGGCATGATGACCAATGTACACTCACTCAGCACGTCTCGGCTTGACAAGTGATCAAGGTCGACCAGAAAAAAGAAAAAACTGTGAAAAAGAAGCTGGTTTTTTGAACTTGGCTTATTCACCAGCTGAGCATGTGAACAGCTTCCTTGAGGCATTTCAGAAGCAGTACATTTAGTGGATGAGAAAGATTTCCCTCTGGGAATGTTGGACGAATAGCTTCAACTTTATGATGATATTTAAATGATTATATTACATAGTTCCTTGGATTCTTATGTATCTCATGTGATCCGAGTGTCATGTGAACCTGTACCAGGATCTCAGGAGGATGTGCTGACTTTTGCAAGGCTTCCACAGAATTCCTATAGATCCAATATTTATTTCCAACCCTGTATCCCCACTCTGTAAAGCCTACCTGATCACAAACTTTTGCAAATCATGAAAGAATAGCGTCGAGCCAGAGGTAAGGGATTTGTGGATGAAAGGGGTTGCTCTTCAGCTGCTTCCATGTTAGTAATTGACTAGTGAAGGCTTGATTGATGGTTGCATCCTGCTCTTCTTCAACTGTTGTGCCTTCTGTGTTGTCTTTCCTCCTGCCGAACCATCAGCCACAGAACTGGTAACCCAGTTTCAGAAGATGACAGATAAAATATATATATATATAACTCTTAATCGTTACATATTAATTTAGACTTCCTCAAGATAGATATTTGTAAATGCATATTGCTACAATTACTGTTAATTTTCAGGCAAGGATATATGACTTGTATACGTCTTAATATTCCAGCTTGGCAACAGATGTTACTGAGACAATCTCTGATATTGTTGGCGTGCTGCTCATGCTATGAAGAGCGGTGATAAGTCATGTGTACCTTCTCAGCCGAACATCTCCTCTTCCTCTCATTAACTCGCTGGTGAGCTGCTCATCCCCTCATTTACATCCCATAATGCTTCTCTGTTTTTGTCTATTTTGAACATTCTCAGTGGAAGATGCTATGTAGACAGACATATCTAAGCTCTCATTTAATCTCTCCCAAGTTTTTCACCTGTCATGGACTCTTTTAATAGCTCATTTAAAGGTCAAGTTACTTCACACAGTAATGTTAAAATGTCATCACTTGCTGTAATGACCGCTACCTGTATAAACCTTCCCAGTAAGGAGATATGCTGCAAGTTAAATATAATAAGCTTCAGAGAAGCAAAGTGTTCAATATATGCAAGAATTACTTTTGTTAGAACATGTCAATTTATTTTAGATTATAGATAATGCAAATAAATAATAAGTCAATCCCTCTCATGCTGCAACCAGGTGTCGTTTTAGGAATACTCAGCTGTAACCTCTATGAGACTTAACCGAGGAAGGAGACATCAAAACGACAGCAATAATGATTGCATTTATATCCACGCATGCAAAGAAATAAAGATCACACGCTACACAGCAAGAGAGCTGGTATGAAAGTGCAATGACACAAGTGGGCAGCTTTTCTGAGATAGTCAACCTTCTGGACAACCTGTCCTTCCTGCCAGACGCGTACAGACAATCTTTCTAAAACAAACCAAGACTCTGAGGACTCTGGATTTGCTTAGTGAGCTATCTTTCACATTTTCTGCTGTCTTTTACATTTACTAACACAATGGAAATAAATTTGCACTTCAGATGTCACAGACCTCAGGCTATAACACTGAATGGCAGGTAATAGCAATCTAAGGCATGGTTCAATGCTTAATGTTCGCTTGTCACCATGTAATCCCAACTGTCCCAGAGGAGAGGGAAAACCTATTCAATAGATATTCTATTTCCACAACATCACCCCCCCCCACCCCCCCACCCCCACACACACACCACCACCCACCCCCAAGCCTCCTGCTATGTGCTGGATTCCCTTTGGTAAGTTTAACAGCTACTTTTCTATTGTCTCCACTCTAAGAGGTCAGTATATCACAGTGAATGAATCCTGTCAGTTTTATTACCAGTGGAGCAAAGCACCACAGATAAAAACAAGACTTCATATACCCACACATCTCCCTGGTCTCACAAAATAGCCTCGCTTGATCGGTCTGTTACTCTACCCCCCCCTCCCAACTCTCTTGCCCCTCTTTTTCCCTACTCTTGTCTTTATTTTGTCCATCCGTGTATGTCTCCTGCGCTGTTTCTATCTCTTGAGAAAACACCCGAGCGGTTGCACCTCTATGCCACCTTCCTCTGTCCTCCACCCCCCCTTGCCTGTGGCCCTCTGTTCCCAGGCATGTTTACTGGAGGCTCTGTAATGAAAAGGTTTGGCAGAGACAGAGACAGCCACAGGCAAGCCCTGGGGGCCCCTGCCTCACGTCTCACAACCCTTCCAACTCTAGGATCAGTGGTGTAGGCTGCCTGGTTCACATGGATCAGTCTGTGTCCTCCAGCCGTATCCAACTCCTCCATCGGCTTCCTGTCCTAATCCTACCACAGCTCCCTCATGCCCGTCTGTCTGGTATCTGTGTTAATGGATGGCTTGGATTACTCCTTTAAGCACAGAAATCCACCAATCATATATTGAGAAAATCATACCTAGATCTGCTGAACAGATTAAAAAGCACTTCTTGGATCATTAAAATCTGAGAAGGCCTGGAAGAAGGTGTGTGTGTGTGTGTGTGGGGGGGTGTCTCTGCGTCTTCTTTCATTCTGGCCAGGAAAATAATGAGCAGGGCGACATATGCCTGTTGTCAATAAAAAGTCACAACAGCAGCATCACTGTCAGAAGCAGCCAAAGATGCAAATTGCGGAGTTGGCTGTCACCACATACTGTATGTCAAACAGAACAATATAACCTTTACAGATGACAGTGTATTTGTGTTGTTGTTTGAGAGGCAGTCTACAAGGACCGTAGACAGAATAAAATGCACAGCGTTTAATGGGCTTGCAGGGTAACACAAGCATCCCCCAATCCAATAAAAAAAAGAGAAAACAGTGCAACGAATCAGTCAGTGTCAGCTCCATACAGCCTTATGACACTTTGAACATGAAGAAGCTCACAGTCAGACCTGATACCCAAAAAGATAAAAGTCAGCCATATATATATTTCAAAATATTCATGTGAATCAATCTATAAAATTGTTATTAATTAACTGTGAGATTAAACTTAGTTGGTGTTCAGGGGAAATTCACATGCAACAGCAGCAGGCGCATTGATTTTTTGTTATGAAATGGAAAGTCACATATATTGCAAATCATAGATCCTGTAAGTGAACTGCTAAAATATAGCTTTAAGTGCAATATTAAATTCATAAAACTCTAGGTTTGCATAAACGAAAATTTTAGACAAATGGACATTATCTCAACTTAAAAATGAGAAAAAGCAGAATGGGGAATTGAACACAACAAAATAGTGGGAGCGGCGTAACAATAACTTTAGTCAGTTTTACTTAGCTGCCTTTGAGCTCTGCACCCCATGGGAGATTTACCTCTCTGTTACCTTAATCAATATGATTTAGTGATCGCAGGGGGCCGCTTAACCACTGGTTACCACCATGCTGTATGTTGGATGCAGCATCTAAGACCAACATTTCATACAAAGACACCCACAGATTTTGTTCAGACAATAAAACACAACCCCAGGGTTGATAGATGGTGAACAATATGCCCAGACAAGGGCAAAATGGATTGGTGCAGGGGGAAAAGAGCATATTTTTTAGTTACAGTAATTCAGGCTCTGCGGCTCAGCAGTTGACTGTTTCCAAATTGATGCGTTCTCATTGGGGAAAAGGGGCTCACAGTGATGGGGCTGACATGATGGTAGTTGAGTTGCAGATCATATTCTGTGGCTGTCATGGAGATGTGCGTGGCTTGTCTGGGTGTTGACATAGATTGAGTGCTCCCAGTGTGAATGGACACCGAGCCAGACAGAAGGCCACTGATGGCTGACATATGTCTGATGATTGGAGCTGCTACACCCGAACTATTGACACATCCTATTTAGGAAGGTTTTTTTTTTTTTTATGCTACTGTTCTGTGCTTGTTATATTCAAAACAATTAAATAAAAAGACTAATTGATGAAACATTTGTAAAAGTGTCTCCACAATTTACGTTAATGCCAGACCGTGCACATGCAAGATTTAAACATGATGTAATGCAGTATTATCACGTTTGACATGCTGCTTAAGGATAAAAGGTGGGATCATAAATGGGCAAATCCTGTTTATAAAAATAATAAAATAGAAATCAAATGCAAGCTGTATGTCCACACTGAGTAAACCCAATTAAATGTGTTAACAAACAAGTAAAGATCCACTGCAGCTGGGTCAATAAGACCGAACTCACGCAGAGCATGCAAATGTGAAACTGTCTTCCCTTGGCATAGCCACTCAATATCATACATATTGAGCTGGTCCAGCATCATAACCAACAGGTCAATAGCTGATAAGGATAGTGATACTGTTTCTTGGCTGAGTTTGTTTGGACAACCTGTTGTCCCCAGTGAGCGTTGCTGATCTCCAGAACCAACCACATCTCCTTAAGTTTTATCCAACTCACAGTTGATCAATAAGGGACTGAGTGGCTGTCTGCACTATCTGGAGGAAGGGAGGGGGGTCATAGATCTTAGTCCCATCTGTTTAAGTATAAATATAGGGTTTATTTGAACCCTGTGCTGTTAGTGTTGTCAGGTTTAAACGACCTAACATTTATTAAACACACAATAAGGAAGGAAGACAAAGTCAGTAAGGTTTTCATACATCATCACGGAGGACGGACAGAGAACTCAGCCACATCTCAGCTGCTCTCGTCTCTGTCCGCGCCCCCCCTCTGATGGCCTCTTGAGGCTTTTATTGAAAGTAAGGAGGTCACAGATGACATGAAGATAAGCAACTTGTACAAGATATATTCTCTGACGTGTACAACTATCTTATAAGACAAGCAGTATACCGTGCGTAAAATAACAATGAGATTAAACAAAGAGTGTGTTAAAGTTTAAACCTATCATTCCCTCCTGCTTTAACACAATCTTTGTTTATTTCACGGTGTCCAAGACCACTTCAGGTGATCTTCAGTCATGGAGTCATTTTTCATGAGAACAAAGACATTTACGCTCAGAGGGGTTTCTATAAGGCAAAAAAGAAGAGATATTAATATCATCATTATCAGAGTCATTTTCATCATCATTATCAGAGTCAAGACCCAAAATCAGATACATTTGTGCCACATGATCTTCCACGGGTGAGATGGCTGTGGTCATCAATCGGTTCAGCAGTGCACGCAGACATCGGAATGAAACAACAACCACACAATGTCAGAAATGCTGAAAATACAGCGATGGATACTAGTACAGAAGATTCAAGGCTCGGTACTTGCCACATGCATCCACATGGAGGTGTCAACACCGGAGTGCTTCTCAGCACTTTTACCATTCAGGGTCCACAGCCCTCGTATGTCCTTGGTACGACTACCATCTGCGGTGTTATCAAAAGTGCAACACTGTTTTCCAAACATGGCACACACACACACACACCTCCCTTCTCCAGGACAATCCTGTTCTGGAAAGTCATAAGAGACGTGGCAGACAGCTGTCCAAATACAGCCTCGAACCCGTTCTGTGTCCAGCTTCCTAATTTCTGAACATTGTAGTAGATGTAGTTTTATTCTGTCTTCATTTTTGTTTAACGTGCACCAAACAGAGGACTCAAATCCTGCTGCTATCTGGTCTTACAAATTTATACTCATCTGACACCTCGTGGAAATCTGATGACATCAATGTATGTGGGATCGTTGTCAGAGGCCCAAGTGGAGCTGCTGGATCTCTTGGTTCTGTGAAGGCTTCTTGATGTTACGGGCGACAGTCGTCAGTTCTTCAGCTGAGATATCAGGATTCACTGAAACAGGAAGCAACAGGGTGACTAAAACAACACAAACTCAGGATGAGGAATAAAGTCTCCATCCAGCATCCTGCAGTATTTCTTACCCGTTTGGTGTCATTTCGATTGAATTTTTATCTCCTCTACTTGGTCAGGTGTCTTAAAATGCTTCACTGACTTTCGGGTCTATTCAGACTCTAAATGTCTGAATCCACCCTATTATCAGACTTTGGCTCACCTTTCCTATCGGAGTTTTCAATCCAAATGACCTCTGACCCCTTCCCTCCTGTTGAGACATGATCATCATCATGGCTCACACAGCAGCCCATTGGTACAGATCTTTTTTTTTTTTTTTTTTTTTCTTCTTCCTTCTTCTTCCATCCAGGAATCTGAAACCAAACCAAGATCGGCTGTCCTTATGAATGGGGACAGAGAAAACGGTGTTCCTGATGTCCACCACTGTGAAGACCGATGAAGCGTTGAAACGTTGTTTTGTTCCGTCACCGAGTTCCTTCACTCTGCGTCGCATCTGCATTTCATCTGGATCCAAAACATTACCGTCATACTGGGGGTCCCGGTCACCTCCTACATGACGCCAGTCACTGCCCAGAGCAGTCATCCAAACCCGCTGGACCTCTCCGTCATCAAGGTGGCAGGACCGTCCGAGGTCCTCCACGTCACAGACAGATCCCTCCACATCCTCCCCATGGGAGGTCAGGCCTTCTTCAGCCTTTTTAACATCGTCAGTGTTAGGATTTGCAACTTCAATGAGAGGAACAGTGTCAGCGGCTGGCGGAGAAGTAGGTGTGTTATTCAGTTCAAGATTAGGAGGCGGTAACAGTGGATAGATCGGGATACTGTGAGAAAGAATTCTGTTATCCTCGTCCTCGTCATTTTGTACAGGCCCCGTCTCATCTGCTCTGTAAAACATGACCTCGGGTTTTTTCTGTCTACAGTCCCCCCTCCCTTCTCCTTGTTCACGCCACTTCGCCTCGTTCAACCATATCTGGCTTTCTGCGAAACCGCGTTTTCGCATCTTCTTGGTGTTCTGTTTTGTGTCAATAGTTATCTTATCCTGCAGTTCAACTATTTTCTGTGAGTTTAGAGTTCCCTTAAAACCATATTTACTGATCCACAGGTTAAGGTATTTTATTGACTTCGGATCTTTTTTCTGCATGTATTTCCAGTCCTCACAAACCAATCCTCTTTTATGGTCGATTTTACTGATCAACTTCCCCATTTTTTATTTTTTTTTTTATTTTTTATTTTTATTTTTAGATGTTTTAGTCCAGGTCGGTCTCAATACCTAGGGTATTCTAACACCTGGATTTTTTGTCAGTAGGACAGCAATTAAATCTCCTGAAGTGGTAATCCTCACTTCAACTTGACTTGCAAGCGAAGGATTCTTGCCTCTGCTTCCACAACAGGTTGCTGTTTACATTCCTACTGGTTTTACATAAGACAAAATACCTACTGGTATTGTATCTCCAGTCACACTCACAATCACTCAACACAGAAATGACGTCACTTTACCCACGGACTTTATCGGTTCCGTCGTCTATTTTTCTCTTTTTACCGTCAGTATCTAGAATTTTCACGTATTTTCTCACGGACTTTATCGGACTCCGGCGCCCCTCTTTTACCGTCAGTGTCTAGAATTCCACGGCCTTTAACACGGACTTTATCGGACTCCGTCGTCCCTCAACACCCTATTCTTTCAGGGTAACACAACAATATTTCACTTACCGACTTTGTCTTCCTTCGGTTCTCCCGTCAACCTTGGACTCCAGCCGGTGAGGCGGACGATCAGCCTTGAAATTTATAAACGTCCACAGTTTCCCTGAAGTCCACCGCACCTGCTGGATTCCTTGGTTTGTTGGGATCCGGCTCGAAGGACCAATTAAATGTCAGGTTTAAACGACCTAACATTTATTAAACACACAATAAGGAAGGAAGACAAAGTCAGTAAGGTTTTCATACATCATCACGGAGGACGGACAGAGAACTCAGCCACATCTCAGCTGCTCTCGTCTCTGTCCGCGCCCCCCCTCTGATGGCCTCTTGAGGCTTTTATTGAAAGTAAGGAGGTCACAGATGACATGAAGATAAGCAACTTGTACAAGATATATTCTCTGACGTGTACAACTATCTTATAAGACAAGCAGTATACCGTGCGTAAAATAACAATGAGATTAAACAAAGAGTGTGTTAAAGTTTAAACCTATCAAGTGTAAAGCTTTGTCCATTTTCTTAACTGTTACTGTGTTTGTCCCCTACCGACAACAGGTGAGAGCAAGTGCCATCGCTCAGGATGCTGATCAGAATTACGACTACGCCTCCAACAGTGTGATCCTCCACTTGGACGTCGGCGATGAGGTGTGTGTTCAGCTGGATGGAGGAAAGGTCCACGGAGGAAACCAAAACAAGTACAGCACTTTCTCTGGCTTCCTCATCTACCCAGACTGAAATGAATCTGCCACCAAAGGAGCGACAAACACGCCAACATGCAAACAGACACACTGACACTTAGAGCAAATGTATTCAGATTACTTCATGCACAATCATACAGTGTACCTACAACAATGTGCACAAACATGCATGCAACACACACACAAAGACACATACGCGTCTGTGTATACTGGCAGGAGATTTTGCGAGGCTAAAACAGACTACAAAAATACCGAGTCAAAATTTAGTAAAATTGTGTGATATTGAGCCAATCATCATAAGCAACTATACTTACTGGCACCCTTTCTGTGCAGATATGAATTTCAGCAGATGTACAATGCAAGTGCAAATAACAATTCTTTATTCTTGCTCTGAAATATCTTGAGTATTTAGTGTTCCATATTAACTAACATTGTGAGAACAAGAATATAAACAAAAAAACAAAAAAAAAAAACACCAGAAGTCTGAGAAGTTTATTGCAACCATGGTGTTGAAGGTGCCATCTATTCAGAAGTAAAAGGGGCAAATGCACACTTTGTTTTTTCATCAAAGTAGATTTTAATTTTACATTTCTAGTCACCATGCTATCGATCTCTGATTTATCACCGTAAAATATTTCCCACACGATCTAACGTAACACACACCCATTTGGATGAATTACGTGTTGTGATTCAAGCTGATAGCACACAACTGATTGAAAAAGGCTGTTTGAATAAAAACACATTTGACTCTTGTTCTTTATTTTCTTCATCCCACATTTAGAAAGATGAAAAAAACATATGCTCGTTATGTATTTTATGAACGACACCTGTATAATGAGTTTTTATTTGCCAAATGTTTTATTGCTGACATTGTACAAGTTTGTCAGAGAAAGAGAGAGAGAGTGTGTGTGTGTGTGTGTGTGTGTGTGTGTGTGTGTGTGTGTGTGTGTGTGTGTGTGTGTGTCTGTGTGTGTGTGTAAATGAGTTTAGATGCGAACACTGTTAGATACTGGGGGAGTAATTGCAACTAGTTAAGTGTTTCACTTAAATTTTATGTTGTATAATACATTCCAGACATTTTACTAAAATTTACACTGCCGTGTCTGCAGCATGTTTATTTTTGAGAGACCCTTTTTAGGCATCATTATGTGCAAACATGTGAACTTTGAGATGGGCTATCTGGTAAAAAAGTTGAGTGGCCTGTTGCTATTAAAACGTCTATTCTGACCCTGTCTGGCTTCTTGGGTGTGTTGTTTTGACGTAGTGAAGGTCGGGGCTGAAAACAGGTATGTTTATACAGAAGTCATAAACCCCAACAGACCCTGGGTTCTATTTTGATTTGAAGTGACCATTTGGACAGACCGGTGAATTGGTTACATGACACAGTTATCTGAACTTAATGCCAGGATCGAAGATGACCACAGCCACTGCCTGCTTCAACATGGATTTCCAATATTTCTTGAGACACTGTATAAGACACAATCATTGATATGGACTTGAGTTTATACAGCTCCCAGGATCTACTAAATCTGAGCAATGCATACATTTTAGGGGTTTCAAAACACACATCAATTTTACAAACTAAATTGGTCCAGTGTTCACAAAGGGAGGACCTGATATACCAGGATTGTTGTAAAAGCTGTCATTAATAATAAAAGTAAACAGCACAATGGCGAAACTTTCTTAGATGTTATTTTTAGAATTTTGTTCTGATTTGTTATCCCGTGAGGATTTTGTGGATGTCTTCTTCTCTCGCTCTCTCCAGTGCACTAACGCTTATCCTCTTCAGCATCGTTGTGTGAATCTGCCCACCGTGAATCTATATGTCTGGTTACAAACAAGATGCTTTAATCGAGCAGTGGAGGCAAAAAAAAGAAAAAGAGAACGTGCAAACTTTCCATTGCAAGTTAATCACTTCAAAAACTGAAATAAACTAATGAGGGATGAAATCAATAATTTGTTTCATTACTTACTAATAATCCACCTATATTTGCAAGTTATTGTTGTAGAGTTCAAAATTTTCCTCAGGCAAAGGTCACGTCTTCTTTGTGTCTGGATGTATTGAACTGTCAGCCAGAAGGGAAAAGAGAGAGAGAGAAGCAACAGCAGCACGCAATTGTGTTTGGAAATGTGGCTGAAGCAGAATTTAGACAAAATATGTCTAAAAATGATAAACGATTGCTGGAGTAGAAATGGGCAAAAAGAAATGACTGATAGGAATAAAAAAAGTGAAATAAAATAAAAAAAAACACTTATTTTCTTGTTTTGCCCATTAGCATTGAAATTATTCCTGATTTCTTCTTAATCAATATAAAATATGTATTAATGAAAATTAAAAGCTGTTCAAACCTTTCTTTTCAAAAACACAATATGTGCAATATATTGGCAAACATAATGTTTATTAATCATTTATAAATTCTAATTTCTGTTATGCCCGGTATAAAATCACTGAACTAAACACTATATATATATATATATATATATATATATATATATATATATATATAGTTTTTTTTTTTTATTTGTTTACTTTAATTACTGTCACATCGGACAGTATGAACCCACGTTATTTCTGAAAAATACATAGATGACCTCTAAAGAGATGGTGTGTTGAAGACAGCAAATATAACTCTAAAATCTCAATCTACATGTATGTGTCAATACATCACAGTGGAGTCATTTACCTTTGCCAACGGCACTGAAACGACCCCAAACTATCACAGACGCTGACTGGTCGACTTGTCGCTGGCAAAAGTCCAGCTTCCATCTGTGATGTGGGGCACATGGAACCCATTTCTTCCAAAAAACTGTGATATTTGACAATGTGGCTCTATATTGTAGATGCTTCACAGAGGTTTCCCAAAGTAAACCCTTGTCCATGAGGTCATATTAGTAATAGATCAATGAATGATGGCATGATGAATGATGGTACTTGATGCAATACCATGTAAAGGATCAGAGGTGAGAGAGACATTGGATGTAAAGATCACTTCATGTCAAGCTTCCGATCTTGCCTTTTACACACAAAAATTCCAAGAGATTCTCTGAACTTTTTTTTTTGTTGTTGCAAAAATCAAATTATGTAGAGCAAGAAACATGCTTGCATCTTCCTAGTCTTTCTTAGGGAGCCATTTATACATCTAAACATTTATCTATACATCTATAGACATGCAGTCCCCATTTTTTCCCTCATTTGGGGTGTCTTATCCATTGTGAAACACACACATGTTTAAAAATCAATAAAGACTCATCAGAGGGTAGACTAGGGCAAGAGACAGAAAAATCATCTCTATGATAAAAATTCATCTTAAGTACCCATTATATTGCAGGAAAAAATAGAAAGTAGTCCAGAAGTAAAGGATTTGATGAATCTGTTGCTCCTAAGTAGAAAAAGAGGGCTGAAAACTTATCATGTCTGGACCCAGCCCTCAGCGTTCTCTCCTAGCAGATACCAGTTGAAAGTTAATTGGACGGGGAGAGGTCTGAGGCGGGATGCACTGAGGCCCATTAGCAATTCCCCTGTCGAATGCAGAGCCACGAGGATCACAGACTCACAAATAGGAGGATTAAAATAATCAATAGCCTTGACTTGCATCGACCACACACATACACACGCCAAGTAATTAGTGAGCAACCTGTTCAGCAGCGGACTATGACACCCTCCTGAACCCTACCACACACATGAGCTGTACACTCCAACAGCTATGGGGCCTAATGAGGCGAAATAGTTGTGACCCCTTGAGGACAAAATGAAGAAAAGGTCACGAAGCCAACGAACAGCATTGTACCGCTCATGCGTCTGCCTTTATCAACTGCGAGGAAAAGACAAATACAGCAAAGCTCGGTGGCTTTGCTGTATTTGTCAGGTTCGGAACTTGTAAATATGTTTATGCATTTGATGCACTAAAAAAAAAAAAAAAAAAAAAAAAAAAAAAAAAAAAAAAAGGGGGGCTTCACTCAAACTTTTTTGTTCAAGCACAAAACACTTAAATATTTTCGTAATGTATGACACCGTTTTGAGAGCAATTTGCGTCTTACCTCAGATTTATTCAACAACACTGCCCTCTGGTGTTAAAGGAGAAAACAGCACAACAAAAGCCAGAATAAATTTTCAAAACCTGTAGGAACACCTAGGATCAGATGCTCTGATCCTAGTTTGTCTGTCCTGGTGCTGAAGCCCAGGCTTTGCACATCTGCAGATAACCAGTACTGATCCAATACCACAGATGTGACCTTAGTTACTTTTTACCATTGTTTTTAATAATGTATAAACCCTTTGAATCAACCAGTTCTCTAGAACAATTCTCCATCAAATTTGATCTCAACTTCATTTAGACAAGATAAGACAATCGCAATGCACTTAGGCTAATTAAGAATTATAAAATTTGTCTTCATAGAGGCCGTGGTCTAAAGAAAAAAAAAAAATGTTTAAAGAGCTGATCAAAATGATGCCAAATTAATGCAGAAAACTCATAAGGAGTTACATGGGGTTCACACATCAGTGCAACTGATGACCAACATTTGACACACACACAAACTTAAAAAAAAAAAAAAAAGACGAGATCAACCTGATGGATCCAGCCCATCATCCCATACCTGATCTAGATCAATATTAATACTGAATCTGTGCAGCCCTAATCCCAGCACAGCATCTCTTTCATTCTACCAAAGAAAACAAATCCACTCAAGACAACCGCAGTAATGTTTCAGAAAAAAAAAAACCTTTATTCAAATGAGGCAACAAATGTGGGGTGAAATGTATTTAACTCATGATGGCATGACTTTGAATACACACATTTGCTGCTAAACCAGGTACATTTCAATTCAGCAATAGCAAGTCTTAGCCAATGATACAAGAGTTAAATGACAGTATCATGTGCATGTTTGATATATTTATATATATTAATGTCTTATCCAATGTTGACACACTAGTATCTACAGTTACAGCATATTTATGTTGTCATAAATGTGGCATTTTGTAAAATCGGATTTTAAACTGCGCAAGGACAAAGGCTTGCAAAGGCTTAATGAATAATGTTGGTCATACATATAGCTAGACCTGGATGGGGGGGGGGGTTTGTGGTCCTTTCTCTGGAATGTAAAGGCACTTCTTAAATTAAAACTGTTTAACAAATTCATGGAAAACGCTGGAGAACAGTAAAAGCAAAATGCAAAAAAAGATGTAAAGGGATAACATAGGATGCTCCTCATCTTCATCCACTCATAACCATTCTGACCAGTTCTGTAAAAAAACAAAAGGGAAAACAGAAATATGAGTTGTACAGTTAAAATCATTGAGAGACCTACTCCAATTACAGCATGTGGCGCCAAGGGCAAGTCCTTTTCAAGCTTTGGTGGGAGATGCTGCATTTGGACTTAGATCCCTCAAACTTTGCTCAACAAGAGCAAAAGAAAATGGGTAAGTTGAAAAAGGTACTGAGGAAGAGAGAAGTAAATATTTCTATCCCCTATTCAGTTAAAGCATTTGGCCCTTTAAAATCCATAGAAAGTTGGTTAGAGAAGCCATCCTCGTATGCCTTTCTCTAGCTCAGAAGCAAAGAAAAAGGGAAAAGATCAGCGGAGCTACAATCCGTTTTAGAGCGGCCAGCTACAAATTCAGTTGTCAACAGTTCAGAGTAGAAAACAGTCAGCATAACAGCCACTCATTGCGATTCTGTGGTTAGTAGAAAAAGGGACTGGTCCAGTCCAAATCTGGTGGCCATTAGGCTACTAAACGTAAAGCACAACTACTTTGAACAATAATATCTAGCACCTCTGACACAGACACGGGAAAATATCTACTCTAAACAAAAAACGCCAATAACATGCAAATAATATTCTAAAAGCTGCCTGATAACCACACCATAGCTGCCAGTGACCACCAGGCATTCCCTGAATAAGACCAGTCTCTTCCACTATATCCCCAAACAAGGGGAGTCGGAGACAAAGGCATAGGGGCATGCTGCAGCCAATGGCCAAGGTAAAGGGCTGCAGGAGAGCGACAGCAGCAGGAGGCTACACGTGTGTCAGTGCCTCAGGTCTGCAGGTGAGGCCGACCACCAGGCGTTCCCACAGACACCTACAGGTCAAATCTAATTCACATCACCTCGTTGTTCCTAGTTCCAGATAGAAACAATGGAACTAGAAACAACAAGTTTAAGAAACAACCTATGCTCAGTGCATTATTCACAACTAAGAAAAAAAAAAAAAAAAAAAAAAAAAAAGAGGGGGTGGCAGGAAAGCCTGGAGGTGCCATCCCAAGGTTTACACATTGCCTGTACCAACCCTCAGCCCGACATGATGTGGCGAACAAATGCTGTGGAGGAAGAACAGTTAACAGTTAACATTTAACGAGAAGTCTAGGAAGCAGAAGTGATGAGAACAAGTGTGAAGAAATGCCGTTATCAATAGTGTGTAGTCCCCAGAAAAGTCCCTTTTTGTAGTTTGTGTTTGGATTGCTACGGTATTACTTGTCAAAACTTCATGTGATCGATATTTTAGAAATTGTGTTGGTCCAGCCCAGTAATAACACGCAGTCACTTAGATAAGAGCACTGAGCCTAACAAAGATGACGCAGCAATATAAGATGCATTTAGTGTTCACCACTAAAGAAATAAATAAAAACCTCATGCATGAACATTCACATGGCTGTTAAAAGATAAAGCTGCTCTTTCCAGTGGTTTTGGATCAAACTGTGACTCAGTCTGTGTTCATTTGTTACCGTTAATCCCAGCTACATTCAGTCTCAGCAAAAGTCCGTGGAAAAGCTTGTAAACGTGCTTCTCTAGTTCTGTCTGACCGCAGCAGCAGATTTGTACCTGGTAGCCACAGCTGAAGGGAGACTGACATTTTTTACTGGTGGTCATTTCTATATTACGGTATTGTAATCAGATCAGAGACACTGCACGTGTTACGGTGTCGTGGTGCAAAATTCTGACAAGAATCCTTAAGGTGCTCATGACAATTCAAGTCCACTTTACATAACAGCAAATCTAATTATGAAATAGAATTCAGTTGATGCATTTCAAAACTGCAATTGACTAGGGAAAAACAACAACACTGATATCATACATGTATAACAAGTCAACACTTTAATGTAATGATCTTACAACTTTCAGTCTTATTTCAGCCAGAACTCTATTGACTTGGTACACATTTCTGTCAAGCTCACCTTCATAATTGATGCATCCATTTGCATCTTCGTGTCCTGCCAAAAGCGTCTCCACTTCTTCCTCTGTCATTTTCTCACCTGAAAACCAATCATAAAAACATACATACGACATTAGTGCCGGAATTACTGAAACTTTTTAAAAACACATTTGCATGGCTAGTGATGGCAAATAAATAAGTAGGATAATTTTTCATGATCATGCTTTAGAGATGGTTTAAAAAAAAAAAAAAAAAAAAAAAAAAAGAAAGAAAGAAAGAAAAAAAGGCAGCAACCTACCTAGCGTTGTGAGGACATGACGTAGTTCTGCTCCCATTACTGTGCCATTGCCCTCCTTATCAAAGACGCGAAGTCCTTCAACAAAATCCTCCATGGAGCCCTGATCTTTGTTCTTTGCGATGGCTTGGAACATGGGCAGGAACTGCTCAAAGTCAAGCATCTTGATGTTCATCTCTAGATTTAAAAAAAAATAAAATAATAAAGTCAGTCAGTCTCTGTAAAAGGCAGAGATGTTTGTGACACTACAACCCAACTGTTTACATTAAAACACACATTGTTTAAACAAATTTAAGATTTCCCCTTCACCTTCAGCCTTGGGGTTGCCCAGGACTTTGAGAACTTCAGCGTTGACAGGGTTCTGCCCCAAAGCTCGCATGACATCCCCACACTGGCTGTAGCTGATCTTGCCATCTCCTGTCCTGTCGAACAGCAAGAATGCCTCCTTAAACTCTGCAGGATAAAAGAGTCAGGAGACAAAATTAGAGTAAGAACTTTAACTGCCGAAAAATACTAGGGTAGTAGTAAAATGAAAAAGACAAGCAGACGTGTGAGAAGAAAAAAAGACAAGTAGCTGTGAGACAGCTTGCAGGAAAAAAAAGTGCAAAACAAGCAGACTAAATGCAGACTGCCTGTTTGACAAGTGTAAGCTTGCAAATGTTAATATTGCTCAACACACAAAAAAACTTACACTTTAAACAGCAATTCATTATTTAAATGTATATAATAGTGTTGCACATCCACCGAATAAAAATTTTTTCTCCTTTCTTCTCTATGCCGATTGACACTTCGAACATCATTCTAAGTTCCTAAATCCAGCAATTACATTTGTGTTAGTATTGTTCTCTAAAGAAAAAAAAAAACAAAAAAAAAAAAAAACAACTTCACTTTTAGGACAGAACATGCCTTGTTCTTTACGCAATTCACAAAATGATATGGCAGTTTTTGTAATATGATATTCAAGGGGAAAAAAAAAAAAAAAAAACACAATCTAAAGCTCAGACACAACCGCAAGTCAGAAATATCCTGTCTCATATATTGATAGTAATAATAATTAAAAAAAACAAAAACAAAAAAAAAAAAAAAAAGACCAAAGCACTAACATAAGTAAAATGCTGACAATGACTCAATAGTATTTTACTGAAGTCATACTAAAATGCGTTACCGCATTTTTTTTTTTTGCTTGAAGTTTCATCTGGCAATGCTTGTTACATCCACAGATCAATATATTACAATACTGTTAAATGATCAAATATTACATAGAAGTAACCAAGCTTTCTGATGAAAAGTATGCAAGTATTAAGCATTGTCGTTGCATTTTAAGGGGAACTAGGCTTTATCAAGTCTAAAAAAAGGAATGTTACTTCTATTTTACTTTGGACACTATAAAAGCTCAACAGACAAAAAGCTTTGTTCAGATCTAGAAATCAGGGACACACACAGTTGACTACACGGGATTACGAGAATCAGGGAGTTATGGGACAAGCTGTTCACCAAAAAAGCACAGGCACTGTTTGGAGTTTTTTCCTGTTCTCAGGAATGTGCCTCTTCCCTTCTGGCCTGTTAGCACTTTTCCCAACACCATATTTGGTATTAGAGGAGTGGAGGAAAGTAGGAGGAGAGTGTGAGCAGCTATGGCCTATTATGTCAGTAAAGATTAAACAAACCAGCCTTGGGACAAAAATCATCCACCAAATATATGTAGTACCAAAAATGGGAAGACAAGCTTTATGGAAGATATCCGACATAATAAGTTTGTGAAAATCTGACAAAAAAAAAAAAAGCAAGACTACGTACAGCCTGACATAGCAAAAGTAACAAGAACAGATATAAGCACAAGATATGTTTGGCTTCGCTGAAATGCCCAGATACTAAAACACTAAAATACACGTCAAAGCAACACGAGTAATGGCTGGTGTTGATGCACCAGACAACAGTTGGGTGCAGATTTCATTCGTATTTACAAACAGGCTTGGCTGCAAAACCGACATGCAGATCACACCCTACACACTCAGAACAGCCCTCAGAACAGCAAGGCGGCCTTTTCCCACCGACTTACCATGAATTTGATCCTGGTTAAATTCAATCTGGAAAGGACAAGCAGTTGCAAGTGGTAAAGTGATGAAACAGTACGGAAATAAAAAGGAGGAAACCCCAAGTCAAGCCCTAAAACCGTGACTACTGCGACAGGCAAGTACAGAGCAGGGTGACAGTAGAGACACGGGGGCAAAGTGTCGCCAGAGACGCTCTACGACGGAGGCATGCCAGGAAGAAGGGGCAGAAAAAAGCGCCACACAACATGAATATATGTGAAACTTACCAAGAATTTGATCTTCCGAGAAGTCAGACTGTTCAGAAAAAAATTATGCTTGATGAAAACGGTTCCTTTTGTCGAGCAAAACTACTTCGGACTCAGACCAGTGTTCTATTAGTATAATCGTTTTAGTAACATAAATCACAGGAGGAAACAATTTACAATTACAGCAAAATGTGAATTGTTTTTTTTTTTCGTGTACTTTGTGTTGATACAAGTTATTTAATGATAAGAAACATGTATTTAACCCGCGAGCTAAACGCTAGCTTAACAAAAGTTGCACTTCCGCTAAGGATTGGCGAACCAATCCAGAAAGCCTAGCTCACTTTAACGTACTCAAATCATCTGTCGTAAAATATTAACGCATAAATGCAAGACAGTATTGACGCTACTAGGGCAAATGAGACCAAGAAACCCACCATTTCTGTGCTGATTGAGGTACGAGCGAAGCGACGGCAAACCAAAGACTGCGACGGTGCGAAGGGAAGGCAGGGCCAGAAGAACCCCTCTCACTGTTGCGTCATCACGTAAAGGACGTACGTGCGTCGCAGAGGGACGGCAGGCAGAAGCCCCAGCACTCCATATATAGAAGCAACCCAAGGTCCGGGCTGTGCTCTAAACTACAAGCGTTAGAGGCCTAAACATACACCCATCCATCAATTTTCTGTACCTGCTTAATCCTACACAGAGTCAGGGGGAGACTCCCTAAACAATTCTCAGACAATTCCACTTATGATTGCGGTTATAGAAATAAAATGTTTAAATTTGGCTGTTAATTAAAAGGAGATCATCTGGACTTGAAAGGTAGCAGAAAATTAGTAGAAGGATGGAGGGGAGTTTTATTTTAGTAGAGCAGACAAGGCCAAGAAATTACACCACTGACCCTTCCTTTTAAGTAGGGGTAAATACCCTCCCATTTCAAAATATGTATTGCATATGGAGGTTACACTTTGCTGCTTGACTTATATTTACCTACTTTGGTTATTCAAAAATGTATCTGCTAAACAAGGGAAGCGTTTCTGTGCTCACATAAAATGTGAATTTAAAATGTGTACACGTATCCATTTTTCTGGCATGATCTATTTCTGATCAAGTTTCAGCTCATCTTATGGCGCTTAGTGTGGTTTAGTCAGTTATTCTTAGGTAATTCTAGACTAATACACCGATCAAAAAACCACCCACTTAATATTGATCAGGTCCTCCTTGTGTTTCCAGAAGAGCTCTCACTAGTCAGGGTTTGGACAAAGAAAATCTGAGTGCTTCCTTGTCTGTCTGTTAGATGGGGCGGGGTCTTCGCTGCTTGTGATTGCCTCCCAGAAATGCCAACAGGTCTCCTCAGATTGGTATCTGGAGGTGGGGGTGGGGAGCTGTGTGGGTGGGGGTGGGTGGCTGTACAACATTAGTCACTGATGGTTTATTACATAGTGTTAAAGGTTATGATTTATTACAATTCTGATTGTAGGATCTTTTATGAAATCCAGTTTCTTTTCATTCACAAATCCAAAAACATGCGCGATTGTATGTGATACGTTCATACTTCTTACTTCTCTAAGTCATGCTAATTTGTATGCTTCACATATTTTAATATTTAGCCAAACAGACTTTTAAAAATATTTTTACCAATACAGTCTGATTTTTAAACAGTTTTATATGCATATAAATAGAAGAAAAGGTATATTTGCCTCATTCACACAGTAGCGTCGTTGTCTACACATTTTGTTTCTTCAATAAACTCGAAATGACCTTTTATTTACTGAATATCCTGCATAATGTGAAGTGTATTTGTCTTGTGAAATGGTAAGAAAGCCCAGTGCAGATGGGGGACCGGCGGTTACAACAAAGAACATAGATTCAGTTTGTTTATAACTTTTTAAATTAATGTTTTTTTTGTGTCTTGAAGTTGGATTTTCACAATGAGGAATCATTTTTGTAGAGTTTTTTTTAATATTAATTACATTTAGTTTAACAGTTAGGGAGCCTGCTGTTAACCATTAAGGAAATAAAGGGATTTATTTCATGATGTTTTAATGTTTTCACCTTCACCAGTGTGGGTCTGACCTTCAATTTGACCATAAATGAGCAGCAGACTGCATTGATGATTATGACTTGCATTAAGGATGTGGGTGAATGGACATGCAGAATGATGACTTACTTAAGCTAGTGAGATCATGGACTTTTGAGATCATGGAATTGTATCTCTTAACAGCATTGGTCAAATTAGTGTCAGCTCAGAAGGTAATTGCCTTTCCCTTGTCCATGATTCCACTATGAGCAGACGTGGCTCAAACACTAAATGGGACAACCTCATTCCATTAAAACCATGCCGGGCATGCAGTGCATTGCATGAAACTCATGATGGTAGCAGCAAAGCTAAGATATATTTGTCCAATTTCTATTGTAGGGCATCATTAATATGTGATATTTATTGTATAATCAATGCTTTACATTAAAAAGCTAATCTGATAAACACTGCCAGCTTGTTGAAATACAACCTGGCTATAGCTATATAAATACATAAATGGTCTTTCAGTTCAGTGATCAATCTTTGAATTTGTGAAAAAAACAGCAAAAAAGCTCATGTAAGTGAGCTCTTTAACCATTTATAAAACGTTAGTAATGTACTGTATTGAGAACACACCTTCAACCACCCAGCCCAGTCCGAGCACCACCCCCTACAGGCGCTCACTTCACCTTCAGGGCCATAAAATACTAATAATTATGCAAGTTCTTTCTTTGCCAGGTTTTTCTGATTAACTGAAACACTTAATAACACGCTACTATAAAGAACGACATTTTAAAATTTGGCAATTGTACATGGATTAATTTAATCGAAGACCTTTCTTCATTCCCCTCTTATATCCTTAATAAAAAGAAAGAATTGGCACATGAAATAAAAAGTACTTTAAAAGGTAAAACACTTGGTTGTTATTGTAAGTTATTTACTGTGGCCATATGTTTATCAATATTTTAAAAAGAGATAATCATCACATCTTGAAAATGTTATATTGCATCAAACATAAATCTGAAACTACATTACAACTCTTGGCTTAAGCCCAGTCCCGTTAATAATCTACTCCCAACTAACAAATTTAAACTAAACTGAACATCTTTCTTTTTTGTGAATCCTGTGAATTTAAGAATATAGCGCTAAAGATATTCAATTTCAACAACAGATAAATTTAATTATATTTTCAACAAAATATGGGGTTTAAATGTTTTTTTCATATCATTGTACATTAATTCAGAAACAGCTGCTTGAAAATGGATTTGTAAAGTCAGAAGTGAAACAGGGAATTTAAATTAAACAGGGAATTTAACAGAATGTTGCCAAAATCTAAATTAGCTTAAGTTTGACAGTCTTACTCACTGTTTTCTGTTTTAATCAAAAAAGCAAATCCTTGTGACTATCGAAAGTAGGACTCTGTACTACATGCCACTGCCGGCGGACAGATATGTGGGAATCTCAGTGAGCAGGGTGTTCTTTATTTGGTCCTACCGGAAGAGAGAATTAGCTCACGCTGCTGCTGGAGACAGCCTCGCTTCCCTAAGGAGGTCACTGACTGACAACCAGCCGTCAGTGCCCCATTTCTTTACTGAATATAGACTTACTGTTACGCCAGATATAATGTTATAACATGTGATATATTTAATATTATAGAATTTTAGTCACAACACAGAAATCATCCAGCTGAGGTTACCATGTTTCCTAATATTAATAGGCTTTATGTTGTGCATGTAATAAAGAAGTATGGATATAAGAAAAAAAAGGACTTCTTAAAATTCACAATTAATGAATGCCCCACGTAAGCTTTGTCACAAAAAAACAGTTAATCTACTCACCTCTAAAGTGCTGGGATCAAATGGTGAATCGGAAGGACGCAGCATTCTCGGCTTCTGCTCTGGAATTGGTTTTGGAGCTGCAGGAGCTGCAGGTAGGCTGGGATAGGGAGGACCCAGTCTGGGTTGGGTCACTGGTGAAGGAGACTTCTTAATAGAGGGTTCTCTTTTAGGAGCCATTCTCAATGTCCTGCACCACCTAAACTTAGTGAGAGATCCCTACTAAAAGCTGCCACTTTGGATGCTGTGCGCTAGAAAAGTAAAATGTGCCAGCTGTGTGAATCCTGTGAAGGAGAGGGGGAGGAGAGCAGTGTATCATGCTGATGATGCTCAGGGAGAAGCAGGTGGATGAGATGGAGGGAATAACATATGAGTGAAAATGTGAAGCAAAGCGTAGGAGTGGAAATGAAGCATGAGGGAAGAATAAAAAGGGGACAAATTTAGATGTAACCAGGCAGACTCAGAGAACATGCTTTTATTTGGGTCAGATGTGTCTGTGTGTTTGTGGTGGAGAGAGCGTGAAGGGGAAGAGGTATCATAAAATACTGTATATACTGTATATACTGTACATACATACATACATACATACATACATACATACATACATACATACATACATACATACATGTCTTTTTATGTTGCCTGACCACCATGATGCCTGACAGTATCTTCATGAGGAGTCAGGTGATTGGCTGGTAGTTGAATGGGACTGCCTCCTTGCTGGGGACAGTGCAGTCTTGGGTTAACCATGCTGGGTAGGTCCCACCTATTAACAGTTAGTTTGTTTTTGCTGCTTGAGGAGTGCAGTTGTTGTTTTTAACCAGTAGGTGCGTGTCAGGTCTTGACCTATAGTTGTCTCCTCATACTTGAGACTCTTTCCTCGGGGGTTTGCCATAGTGATGGTAATTGGTTTTGCTCTGAGAGACTGTTGTGGTAATATAATATATAACATCTTAAATTGCTGTTTACTGTATACTTAGGGTAATTTTCCATTTGCATTGTTAAGTGCCTTTTCACTATCCTTTGTTTCATCTGCCGAAAAATCGTATAAAATCTTATTACAGAACTTTGGAGACATTTTCACTTTCACTGGAAAACTCTAATCTAGCTTTCTTGTACTTACATGCTACCAGTGGTTTGTCACCTCTGTATTTACATTCACGAACCCGTCTCGTGATTGTGATTTTGACAATGATTAACCTACCTTCTCCAGAGTATTCTTGACTTCTGCTTGTTCTGATTCTGCAATCATCCAGTTAAGTCGTCACAAGTGCTTGTCTTAAGAATTTACCAAATGTTAATTTGGCCACACCAAATGTGTTTACTTTCTCTCTTATACATTTATGCCAGCTTTCATGATGGCCTAATTCATTTGCACTGGGATCTTTGATGTGCCTTTATTAGTCAATGCATAAAGCCCATCCCTGTCCTATTGTAGATTCTGTACCAGTGTAAATGGCTGTAACTAGGAGGAGTAACCGTCCCATTTCATGAGAGAGAATGTTCATGAAGTCAATGGGTCATGGCAGACTACCCAGTACCCTTATGACCCTAAATAGACTGGATGGATGGATGGATGGATGGATGGATGGATGGATGGATGGATGGATGGATGGATGGATGGATGCATTTGGATGCAGAATTTGGAAAATATATAATTAATTATACTCTCAGATCATAAGTCACAATAACAACTAATCAATTATTTATTTGTTAACTGTATATAATGAAATACAAAGCAATATAATAATAAATATAATATTATTACAAAGCAAAATCTGTTAGAAATATGGGATCTTCTTCCTATTCGAGGCTTAATTTTTTTGTTGGTTACATTGCAACAAATAAAAAGAGGGTGGGGATCACTTTTTATCATGCTTGTGTAATAATCATGCTGCTTCTTAATAGGATCTTAATAGGATAACTTCTTTTTCCGATACCAGCAGCCGTACATATAACTTAAGGGAGGCAGCAATTTAAATAAATAACGCTAGATGTCAGTATAACACAAAAATAACACACAACACAATGCAACACAAAGTTTTCACACTCAGCAAATTTTGAAAAACGACATGTTATTTAAAAAAAAAACAAACAGGATTTATCCATCATTTCATAAATTAAATAATTAAAATGTTACGCGTTTGTGCAGTTTGTAACTAGTATTTATAACTTTTGGCGTCACTCTTCGCGCTCATCCAATAGTCGTTGCCCTGCACTCGTCAGACGATTTTGGGCACAATCCATCGCGCGCTCAATGGGCCTTGAAATCTCCATTTACGCGTCTCGAGCGTCAAAACAAAGGGGATGCAAGACCCTTGCTGTGAGACCAACGGCACTTCTGGTGCTTTATAGCGCATCATACATAAAAAATGAGGGGGGAATACAAAACCGATAAGATGTTTATTCCGATTGGGCGTCCATAAAAAAAATACTTTATTTAAACTGGTAAAATTGAGTTTTAAAAAAGAGAAGATGATTCAGTTTATTTATCAGATTTAACTGTCAATAGACTGTCAGCCTGCAGCCTATTCTCCAGCCAGCTGATTGTCTGCCGAGCAGACAGCTCAGTGTCAAACAGTTTAAGAAGATTACCAGGGCCTCACGTTTTTCTCATCATTTCCAACAATAATCCACCACAACAGTCTAATAATAATTCAGGAATATCCTGTGTTGCTTCACATTCAATTGCCACTAGATGCCTGTAGTGTAATCCATAATTAGGAAAATTAAAATATTATGTTTTTTGTGTTTGTGTGTGTGTCTGTGCCTATGTGTCTGAATTGTAAAAACAACAACAAAAAGGAAACAAAAACAAAAAATAAAACATAATGGTCAGACATTCATTTAAAAAATTAAAAATAATAAATTCTCCAATTTTACACTTTAGGGAAGGGCTGTGAAATCAGATTAATTTACTCTAAACTAAAGGAAATGTCTCAACAGATCCTTGGAGGTTCCCGACTGACTAATGAAATTATGGTAGCTCTCCCACCTTATGTCATTCAAACTCTCCCCCATAACAGAAAATCTCCAAACCACCTGATTTATTTTTAATGATATTACACCCTCAGTCGGCTGTGTCATGGTAATAATCGGGGCTGCTCCAGCTGCCTCTAGATCACATTAGGCCGGCTTAATATTGACAGTGCCAGGCCCACTAAACAATGAGGCTATAGGGAAAGGGAGCTTAGACGCAGCGTAGCCAGTGGGTATTCTGCAGGAGGTAGAGGAGGTGCAGGCCAGGATGCTCCAGTTCCCTATGCCCTGGAGGACTGGCACCATCATTAGGCAGCTTTTCCCATAGTTCTTTGGAGCTTTAAATCCAGCAGTACCAGATCCAGACCCCACCCATGCCCATGACATCAAAACCATACTGATGGGGGACCATGAAACTAGTGGCAACTTGATTCCCTGCTATTATTTCGCTGGATGGTAAGACCTGCCAAGACAACAGCTCAGCAGCTGCACCTTGTGTAGGTTCCTGCTGTGATGTTTTAAGAACTAGTATTTATTTTGATAAAGCTCAGGGTTACTGCTCTGAGCCCCGCGTACCTTGAAATCAGATGTAACAAGTTCATCTTCAAAAGTATGATTACCGTTTCATAAAAATAAGAACAACAGCAAGGAAGAATAGGAATAAAACTGATCAAATTTCTTATTGAAAGACTTAATGATGTACAGTTTTGGTAATGTCAGTCACAATCACCAAAGGTTTTAAAAGAAACACATTTTGCAGCTAAATTTATAAGAATGGTGTTTTGATCTATTTGCCACATTTATGTTGGAGGCTTGTTTAGTCGCTCTGTCTGTATAATGGTCACACTGGGATTCTGACTAGGCCACTTGTGGGACATTTGCACCTGATCACAGATACACCATGGTTCCTTGCCAATCACACCTTCCACAGTTGATTCTCCCAATTAAAGATCACCTGTATGTTCTCGTCAGGTTGTTCATTATCAGTAAGATGTCCCTGAATAGGAAGATTTTATCCTCTATGCCAAATTATTGTTTGAGTCAAAGGGGATTTTGTATGGGGACCCACAGATTAGCGTAGTTGATTAGTGGTTGGGTGTAATCCTTTCAGACCCTCTCTCTCCAAAACACCCCAGGGATATGCCTATCTCCCTGAGGACCGGCAGCGTGGCAGATGGATCCTCCTCCCCCTCTTCTGCCCTCTCCAACAGCACACCCAAAAACAGTGTTGATGTCCTGGGATGGAGGTTGTAAAGTATCCTGAATATGAAACCACAGGCACCTTTGTTTAATGGCTCTTTCCCCACTTAGTGAGAATTGCCCTCAGGCCCGATTCCCATTCTGTAGCCACATTGCTGCTCGATTGGAATGTTTTCCAAACCCATTAGCCCCAAGGAAGAGGAATAAACGGCAAGCAATCTGCTCTTATTGTCAAGATGAAATGCTGCTAGATCTTATCAAAATTCACTGTGTGATCAAGGCTGACTGTATTGACAAAATACTTTACTGAGCATGGTGATCTATTTTTCAAAGGGAATAAAATGTCTATACAATGTCAAAACATATATATCTGTCTTGGGTTACATGCCTTTTTTTTTTTTTTGAGACCTTGCACTAAAATGTAAAGTCTACTTCAGCACATCCAAAATATTCTCAATGGAGTTAAGGTCTGGAATCTGGGATGGGCAACTCATTTGTGAAAAAGGTGCATCATGCTTCCTGAACCACTCTTACACGGCTTTAGTCATCTCAGAATATGCCCCAGCTATCATCAGGGAAGAAAAGCATCAATTAATATAAATGATCCTCAAAACCACTTTCTTTATTGCTAATGCATGACGACTTTAACAAAATATTGTACATTTCATCCAGTATGTGAACAATTGTACAATCTTCAGTGTGCAAAAAGCACTTGCGGGTTTGCTACCTCTAGGAACATTTCTATGGTGCAGTTGTATACTATGTCCCCTAATGCAATGCATCTCTACAGCCGAAGAGCATTAGAGTGGTCACATGACTGACTTTTATCTGTAGAATACACACACAGATACATTTGAAGGCTCCCTTAATAAAAATCTGACATTGCGTTAGAATTGTACTTCAACAGTCGTTTAAAAGACAACAAAAAACTAAAACTAAAGTGTGTCCTGTAATTAGCGTCACAGGTGTCGTGATGTGGTAAACTGCTTGGTAAAGGCTAGAAGACCATCTCCAAGCAGCATGATGTTCCTGCAACTCCAGCTACAAATTTTATTCAGATGTTTCAGGTCCACAAGAGCCAACCTCCTTGGATGTGGCCCCAAAAGTTGATGACAAATTGAAGAAATGGATAATATGAATGGTAACCAAAGAGCCCAGAATAACTTCCTAAGACATTCAAAATGTACGCCAAGGTCAAGGTGTATCAGTGTCAGATCACATCATCCATCCCTGTTTGAACCAAAGTGGACTTAGTGGAAGATGACTGATAAGACACCACTGTTGAAAGCAAGTCATAAAAAGGCCAGACTGGAATTCATAACAGTTTTTGGCAACTCACAACACCACTACAATCACATACACGCACGCACGCACGCACGCACGCACGCAGAAATTAAACATTCAAAGAAAATACTGTAGCTATTGTGAAAACACGAAGGATGCTCAGTTACGTTTTCGAGCGGCTTTGCTGGCAGAGGTTCATTCTGGAGCAAAATGTGCAGCCCAGAGTCAGACAACTTAACCCAAACGCACAGCTAAAAACAGCCAGAAATGACTAAGAACCATATGTTGGACTGTTCTGAAGTGGTCCTTCAGACTTTTTAACATGGTGGAAAAATTGGAATCACAATCTGAAGAATGCATCCTCCAAATACCCGTCTACAGGTGCAGAGGTCTCACTGAGATGTCACCTAATCTAAAAGATTGCCTAAAACTTATAATTTGAGTCCCATCATTTCTGTCCAGATCAGTCTCATTAGTTTTTTTTATTATTCCTCTGTTGAACCACAATTCAAATAATGTTGCAAAAAATGTTGGTGAGCCTAGAACTTATCAACTGAATCCACCCCAGATCATGGCACCACCGCCACAGGCTTGCAGTGTCGGTACGAGGCATCATCCGCCTTTCTTAAGTTGAAGCATTCATCACTCTGGAACGTAGTAAAATCTGGACTCAGATGACATGACCTTTATTTTCCATTGAGATATTTTTGTTCCTAAAAAAAATGATCCTTGTTTATGATTAAGCATTGATGACTGGCTATGTTGAAGGAACCTTACAGATTTAAAACAACCATAAGTCTATGATGGTAAAGAGAACTTTCTTGAATCTTGTCAGACTCACAAAAGTGTGGATCATATTCACCCTGACTTAATAAGTGAAACAATAACAAGTAGAATAAGTGTTGGACTGTGTTAACATTAATTGCGATATTTGATTGTAATTTAAAACTGCATTGATTCATGTTGTTTCAGTCCCTAATGAAAGTTTTAACTACTTACCGTCTAAAACTAGACCTATAGGGGTTTTTCTTTTACATCTCGGTGTTCCTTTAAGGCTTCACAGCTGTTAAGTCCCACCATACCATGACTTCTCTTGTGATCTTATTTTCACTGTTGCCATGAGTTCTGCTCTTTATTTTCGTTAAGCAAAAGTGATCTCAAATCATGATCAATTAACTTTAATAATATGTTGGACAGTTCAGTTTTATTTGTCCTGGAAATCTCCATAGTTGTTTTGTTTGCATGATGCAGACCAATACACTGACAGTTCTGAAATAAATCAACATTTTCATCTTTCTCATTACTCCATGAAAGAGAAACTACTTGCCACTAACTCCATCAGTTAGGGTTCAACAACTTGTTGCCACCTAAAACGTAATACTGCAGTAATTTTACAATGTAAAGCTCTGAACTAAATCCAGGTCCTTTTGCTCACTTTACTTTTCTTTTGCTTTGTATAAGCCCTTCTCTATATTTCACTTTCACCTGTAATATCATTTACGGAAGTGACTGATAAAGACAGATGAAGACTCATGCTTGATAAGAAAGATTTAACTCAGGTTAAAAGCTTGTGATTCAAATATGTATATTTAATATGTGTGCATGTGCATGTCAGCAGGCCTGTCAGTCTTTCCCTCAACAAAGCCTGCTATGTAACCATATTCAGCCTTGATGAACAGCTAATGGAGAGAAGTGAGCTTTGGGACTTCTTAACACACATGCACACCCATTCACCAATTACGGTTAACCATCACGATATATAATAGATTGAAAACAGTCAGATAAAGTGTTCTGTGCACAGAAAATATAGCATTTGAAATATGAGTGACTGTAACAAAGGCAAAGTTCTATAATTAGTTTGAGAACAATACAGTTTCATTTCTCCAGCCTCCGCCACCCTGTGCCACATTACACCCCTAACTCCCCACGCCGTAGCACGCCAACTCTCCACACAAATCCAAGCTCACTCCATCTTTTGTGATCACTACAAGGGGCTCAGCTTTCATGAGCAAACCAAGGAGCATGTGTGGAGAGCTTTAATTCCTATTGTTTTGATGCAGTCTCGGTGTGTGTGTGTGCGTGTGTCTGCATTTTAGCAAAAGAGGGAGAGGGAGATAGAGATGAAGAAAAAGACAGGAACAAGGACCCATCTGTCAGCATAGTTCACGAATCCCTCCCAATCCAGTCTGAGTCCTTGGGGAGTATAGTGTGAGACAACTCACTTGTGGCAGTTTTTCTTTTTTTTTTCTTTTTAATGAAAGAGGTTTCTCCAATCAGCATCAACACTTGATATAGACTGGTACTCTTTGGTTTATATCTTTAAACAAAATCTTGTTTTCCCAGCTTGTAAATGGCAATGCATTTAGTCTTATGTTCTCTGGTGCAACAAATAAAAACATCGTACTCGCAATTTATTCGAAAAACTTCGTTTGTAACACATATTTCATGAAAATGTCAGATATAGATGATTACATTCGGTGCTTCGTATGTCCGTGTAAACTGATGCAGATTCATCAGAATTTGGTTCAGCTCGGATGCATTCACCGCGACCTCTTCCAGGAGGTTGGCTATCTATGCTACTTCTTAAATGGGAGCAGGCTAATTCCCTTTCCGTTACTCAGACAGTCATTTGGGAAACTGATGGGGAATGTGGGAGACTGGGAAGCTCCAATTCCCTATTGAGGCTGCAGGTGCGTCGAGGCCGTTCTCACACTCATGGGACTGCAGGAAAGTGTAGGCTACGTGTTTGAGGGGTAGAAGTACATGTACCTGGGGAGCTTTGCGCGCATCATATTAGTCACACATGCGCACACGCGCAGAGACGCACGCACACAAAGGGCAGCGGCTCATATCGCGCCATCCAATTGCCTTTATGACCAGTCCAATTGAAAAGGGAGCGACTGAGACCGTTGGCGTGGTGGATAAATGCTGTTTCAGCACGAGACATCATCTTGGGTTGAGGGGGTGACGCCAGCGCATTCAAGCAGCAGACCCCCCCAACGCTTCCTATTTTCAGCCATCTGTTAGACTGTGCACGATACATAGTTTGATAAGTAGCCTACCTGTTTTTACACGATGTCGCGGATTAGACACGTGACCACAACTTGCATCCCAGATATGAACGCACAATGCCGGCTTTAAAAACAAGGAGAGCCACAGTTGCTGAAGTTCAGTCTCGAGCACAGCTGTGCGCAATCGCGCGCACAATTGGATCAATGCGGGGGCACGTGCGGCTCGCGAGACCCCGGCTGTCTGTGGCCAGTGATGACAATGGACTCCCACTGTGATGCAGCTCGAGACGCACGAGGATGGCGGGCTTTTATTATCGTGTTTTTAGTCCAAATTATGCAAAGAGATTGGTCTTGACAAACGTCTATGTAGGGTTTTTTTTTTGTTTTGTTTCAGTAGCTCTCTTAGGTTGACCAGCTTCTAGTCCAGTGTGTCAATTAGTTGATTAAACTTCCAGCCTATACACAAGTCCGTTAACTAAAAAAGCAGCCTATGGTTGCCATTACGCAAACGTTTAACTGTCATATATATATATATATATATATATATATATATATATATATATATATATATATATATATATATATATATATATATATATATATATATATAATCTAAGCCCATCATTACACCAATCGATTTAATAATCGGCTTGTTTTTCTGGAGAGAATATGACGCTATATATATATATATATAAACTATTGAACGACTGCGTACACACCTGCTCTCTGCGCACCAAGCTGACCAAGCTGTCAAAATCGCTTAAATGCGCACAGAGAAGGAGCGTGTCTTAACTCAGTAAAGACCAGCTACGCTGGGTTTAATTAGGTGGAAAATTCTTAATCCAACCGACTAATAACGAGAAAGACAATCGATTAGGATGGTCTATTGTTAGTACACACGACAAGAGAACACAATGGTGGAATTATATTATTTAAGTATTTAATTTCTGTTCCCACTGTGACAGTACAGCATATAGGCTATATAGCTGTAAGAGGGAGAAAAAGTTAAAATGAGAAGACTTGGGAGTGATGAGTCCTGGATCTCAGCACAAAATAACTGGTACACGCGTTAAACGGCCACCATCCGGATTCTGTGACACAAAGTCGACACAAACACAGGTTAAGTGAAACAGAACGAAACAATTATTTCAATCTTGTTTTAAAACGTTTATTTATTTTTTGTGATCATACATTTTACATATTTGAAGGGAAACTTCCTTCGTCAGATAATTTCGTGGGTGATGCGTTTGGGTTTCCTATGTTTGGCTGATCATACATCCAGTAGATCATAACGTGAAACGGTTGTTGATCATTTCTTCCACAACAAGGTGTAATTAAAAAAATAAATAAATAAAAAAGCTGTTTTGTGTGACAAGATATGTGATCTGTTTTCAAATGTGGAAAAGTCATCCTTTAAAACCTTTAAAAGTTTTAAATCAACTAAATGTTTCATAAAACGTTGTTTGGCAGTAGTGATCTGGCTAAATTATGTTTTTGTTTTGACTGGGAGAAGCAGTGTATTTTTATACTCCAGTTGCAAGTAATCCAACTGTGAGATTTAGCCTACATAAGCACACATGCCAATAGGTGGCTTCATACCATTAGGACAGAGTATTGCTTAAAAATAATAAAATAATAAAATAATACATCCCTATTCTGAAAAAAAAGATGTTTCTGTAAACGATGAGGCGAAACTGATTCTGAAACTTAAGAAAGCGGCTAAGTTCACTGTCTATGTATTTGAAACATTCACGAACAGCCTTAAATCTATCATGTCCACTTAAAAAACTCTCCAAGCTACCATAAACACTCCATCCACATTTTACTTTTTTCCCCCTTTCTTTTAATTGATATGACATTGCGATTTGTTCTAAATACATGAAAGAAACAGCAAAAAGCGCAACAGCAGTCATTAAATATTGGACCTGAAAGTTGCAGTGCATTGGATATGCGTGCCTTATCATAACAGCCTCCTAACATGTTCTCTTTATTGCGTTCGAGACTGTCAGCCTCATCCATATTTTCTGGGTCTTTTCATTAAGGCTACAAATGAAGCACAGACTACGCGTGCACCAGAGAGCGCGCCCCCTCTGTTCAACAAACAATTGTTGGGGCGAAACTCTTGGTCACGAGCCCGCCACGCGCTTTTTTGATAAGTTGGCAGTGGGTGTGCAGCAAAGGGAGGGGCTTACCGGACTAAAGGAGAAAAAAAACCCCCAGCTTGGTCGTGCCATTTTAGAGATGAAAGTTTGGAGAGCACATGGCTATCTAAAGGAGCAGAAAGGTTTGGGACACAGGCGGATGCCCGAGCACAGAGACACAGCAATTTAGGACCTATCAGTTGTAAGAGTTTCTGAAATTAGTCAAGTCTTCTATTACTTGGGCAAGCCGAGCGCGGAATCCAAACAGGTGAGTTTGTATATATATATATATATATATATTATTATTATTATTATTATTTTTTTTTCATTTTCATCTGCATGTCAGTTAAGATGATAAATAGAGATTGCTTCAGGTTTAAATGTAATCTACACATGAGCTGCTGACTGGCATTTCCCTATCGGGGGAAACAAATTTCAAACCTATAACATATACGTTTCATTGCAGCTAAAGTTACAGGTTTCGGTAAAATGATTTAACGATGAAATACCAATGATCATTCTGATTATTTTTTCCCCCGCTTATAATATCAGAGTGCTTATGGTTAAGAATTCACAAATTACAGTAATCTGCATCACTTTTGCGCATTAATGAAAAATAATTAACTAGGGTAGGTTCCTGCAAAACAATGACAAATTCTCTGTCCCGGATCATCGGTCCAGTTAATAACAACATAAGAATAGCAACATGTAAGTTTAATAGATCATATATATATATATATATATATATATATATATATATATATATATATATATATATATATATATATATATATATATATATATATATATATATATATATATATATATATATATATAATTAATCTAATAAATAAATCCTCCTACAAACACTATGTGGGCGACTTGTCTACATGTTTGTTGATTTGTATGTTGCCTATTTAATCTTTGAGCTTTATGCTGAGTAAATCCCGTCGTGTCCTAGATTGACAGCGTCTCTGAAGAGAATGCGCAACAGTGAGGTTGGGGGGTAGGGGATCTCTAAACCAGTCATAAATTCTGTACTATCTGAATATTACAATTTAATATTTTGCATTTATTAAATCTTTTATTTCATGTAATTATGGGACAGAATTAGCTGGTTAATGAACGAGAAGGAGCTCTCCACATGGCAGTGCTGAAATAAACGCTCAAGTCATGTGTCTTATTTCAGCGTGTCACTTTATTTCATGCCCTTTTTCTAACGCCTGTCATAATAAAAAATGTTTACTTTAGAGTAGTAGTGTAGCAGTTTAATATAAAAGCAAAAACAGTAAATGGGAACAAAAAATAAAAAGAGCGCTAACTAAATATTATGCTTATCTTTTTCAGGTCAAAATGATGACCAAACCATTTGGGAAGACTGGGGATGTAAATGAGCTGGTGAGCTCCCTTGGCTGGCTGGAGGAGGATGGCAGCTCACAGGATGGAGATGAAAGCCCAGACATGAGGGGCCACCATGGTCTGACAGTAGGTGGCCGGATCCTCTCCTGCACAGAACTTGGCAGTGACGATATGGAGGAAGAGGAGGAAGAAGATGATGATGAGGAGGTTGGATCAAATGGAGAAAAAGCTCCAAAAAGAAGAGGCCCTAAGAAGAAGAAGATGACCAAAGCTAGACAGGAGAGGTTTCGTGCCCGGAGACTCAAGGCCAATGCCAGAGAACGATCCCGTATGCATGGGCTGAATGATGCCCTGGAAAATCTCCGCAGAGTGATGCCCTGTTACTCCAAAACACAGAAACTGTCCAAGATTGAGACTCTGCGGCTCGCCCGCAATTACATTTGGGCCCTGTCAGAGGTTCTTGAAAACGGACAGTCCCCAGAAAGCCATGGGTTTGTAGAGATGCTCTGTAAAGGTCTGTCTCAGCCTACAAGTAACCTTGTTGCTGGCTGCCTGCAGCTGGGACCCACTCCAATGATTTTCAACAAGCTGGAGGACAAGTCTGCAGGTGCAGTAGTGGGTGGTGTGGTGGCCGGACATCCCCTCAGTTACGCATCCCCAGGCCTTCCTAGCCCACCCTACGGCTCCCTGGAGGCATCCCATCTCCTCCATATGAAGGGATACAAAGGGACTGTATATGAAAACCCCTCACCTAACGAGTGCAGCAGTGGCACCCCTCCATATGATGGGCCCCTTACTCCCCCTCTCAGCATCAACAGTAACTTTGCTCTGAAACAGGAGCCTTCTCCACACGAATCAGAAAGGAACTTCACACCTCACTCTGGCCATCATGCTCACTACCTCTCGTCTCACCATTACCCCACTTCCACAGCCGGCAGCCTATCAGGGGGGGGTCAGGCCCATCCAATCTTTCAGGCTTCTCGTTACGAGCTGCCCCTGGATGTGACCTTTGACTCCTTCACTCCTTCTCATCTGGTTGCTTCTCAGATGGGCACCATCTGAAGAGTAACAAACCAGTGAGCGCAGGACCGATAAGTGACTGTTCAACTACTGGCAAGAGGAGCAGCACTGCTCCTGTATACACTACTGTAAAAATGATGAGCACTGTAAAGAGAAATGTTTGCATTCATGTTGTCTGGGAGAGCGCTGAATGCTCAGAGATGAAGGGACTCATCTCAATCCAATCTACCTGATACAAACATGCACCCATCCCATTTATTTTATTTATTCTTTTTATGATCACATATTGTTATTTGGATTTTAATTATTTCTGGGTACATTACTCTTTCAGTTGTTAAAGAGTAGAACGAAGGGTTAGTTTATCACATCAGATATCCACATTCAGATAACTTTGTTGGGGCAAGAGCGTGAGACCTTTTGTAAAAAGAAAAAAAAAACAGTTTGTTTACACACTGAAAAAAGATTTACCTGGCTTAAAGTGTGCACTACGGTATACATTCAATGTCCTGATTTAAGACAGCAATACTTTTATTTATATATGTATTTATTTATTTTGATAATGTGTTGTCCATTTTCTATTGTTCTCAGCACAGCTTTCTTTTCAGTCTTACTTGTTTGCCATTCACTGGTAGCTATAATGTATTTAAACTATTTATTGGAGGTCTTTCAGGTATTTGTTCATTTGGTGTCACGGTTTTGTCATACTGTTCATATTTTTGCTCTTTCGCACTTAATTGAATAAATATTCTTATATTTTAAGCTATTTCCATAGTAGCATTATGTGAAATTAGTGTTTGTTTAATTTTATTTTAAGCTTTCATCTCATTTTAATATTTAATAGAAATTAATTAAATGTGGGGAACCGTAGCAGTGAGACTACTTTATTTTTATTTTTTAAATTGAACGAGTCACATTGTACAGCCTATAAAATCAAGACCTCACATGAAATAGGCAAAATTAGAAGAGCATTTTGAATTTTTTATAATTTAAAATCAAAATCCACGTTGAGTGATTTAAATAACAGTTAAAGCAGATATTTTTAACATGTTATTTTTTTAATGTTAAACTACTTGTTTTATCTTGACTAGGATGGCTTGGAAGAAGAGATCTTGTATCTCAATGGGACCTTCCTGATCAATAAAAGCACAAATAAATGAAAATGATTGAGCATGTCCCCACATCACATTTACTTTCTGCACACAGGCTCTGTTGTTCTTAAGTAATTTGCCTCTTATTGCTCTGTGATTACATGCAAGTGTCTCACCAGTGAGCGTTTGTGTTGAATGCTTACTACACTACATTACTGTATGTAAAAAAAATCCATCCATCAAACTACACAACAAGAATCGCACAGTAATGAAAATCAATGATCCTGTCTGTGCTGCCTTAAATATTTTCGTAGCAGACATAGGAATTAAACTGGAGAAGACTTAGTTGAAGAATAAAGCAATATATTGTTCCATGATAACAGAGAAATATTGAAGCATGTGAGCATCTGTGTGTGATGTCATTCAAAGGCCTGCTCCGGGGTTTCCATCAGGTCAGGCAGGAGGCTGCTGTGGGTCATGGGAAAATGGCTCTGGGGAACAGGTGAATATGTCACAGGGGCTTTTCTGAGTTCTGGCGTTCACTTTCTCTCTCACATGTGCCCCATTTTCCCACCGAGCTCATGCCAAAGCACTGCAGGGCAAGGACGTTTTAAAATTATTCATACACATTAACAGCATTAAAGAAAAGTATGTTTTTTTCTACTCAGAAATGGATCATGTGAGCGTGGCTACAGTTGTACATTAATTTAAGGACATCAAAGTGACACCTTATTGCAAAAAAAGTTAAAATACAATCAAAATGACACAACATTACACTAATTTCAGATCATTTCAAGCTTGTAGATTACTTAACACATTTATACCACTTATTTAATGACAAAGTATACATTTTGACTTAAATGCTTATACTGAGGTGTATGATGGCCCTTGAGGAAAACAATGCACTGCATGGCAGAGTGCAGAGATGGAGTGGTGAGAGTCAGAGCTGGTGTTTGCAAGTGTGTTTATCCTTCTGATTCTTTGGGCAATTGAATGAAGGGGAAGGCAGTTTGGAGGCATTTATCCAAAAGGACATCCCCCTCTTCAGCTACCTCTCCAAAGGTTTGTCTTTTCCAGTTCTGGCAGCAGTGCAGAAAGGCTGCAGAAGAAAAGGGAATGATTGTTTTAGCGGGCGCCACTGGTCTATTGTGAACGCAGCCTGTTCTTTCTCTTGACCTGTGACCCCCATTGTTTTGGTCCTCTCGTTTGGGGAGGGCAGACAGCTGGGGGATCTACGGGGGGCTGATGGACAGCTGGGCCAATCTGGGGAAAAAGAAGAGAGTGAGAGCATGAGAGAGAGTGATGAGTGTGTGTGGTAAAAATGAAAAAAAGAGAAGGAAAGAAAAGGAAAGGGCGAGGGAGGTACCAGAGTTCCTCGCTCCTCACAAGCTTTGGCACAGGAATGACACATAGCTATACATACAGACACTTGGCACGTGAGAAAGGTCTGGCACAATTAACTGGCACATACCCTCGTTTTGCATCTCAGTGCATGTAACCTTTAGAGTTCAGATACACGGGTTACTGGGCATAAAAATAATCCTGGTGAATTGACTGTGGATTCAAGATTACAAAACAGACAAAACAATGTTAGACCGAGGCCTGGAGGAGCGCTTGATAGAAGCGCATGACGAACATACAATTCTAATCCAATCTGGATGAACTTTTAATGTTTCTTATCCTCTGTGAATGAATCAGTAAGCAGTTCAGAGCAAATCGTTTAAAGAACTCAATGCCAAAAACATTTAAAAGTACACTGTGGAAAAAAGTACATCTCATTGCCTTGGAGAACAACATCTGAAGTTGCTCTCATGATAATGGAGTGAGGATCTTTTAATGGGATGGGAACACATGCTGTTGTGCCATCTTGTCTGAGGAAGCAGGCAGCAGAGCACAACCTGTAGCTCAGTTCCCTGAGAGACAGGTCTCATCAGATATCACTCCACAGACCTTTCAGAATACCACGCTGCAGCACTTTATTACTACAAAAACCTTTGTGGGTATAGTAAGTGGTAACATGAAATACTGAAGTCTTTTTATTCTTGGCAGATGAAGCTGACATCATAGAAAAAATACTAATTCTAAGCAAACCGATTTCTGTGTGTGTGGGGGATGAAGTTTGCTCTCTTTTTCTCTCAGTCCCTGTGCTTATGTTTTAGTTTCTGTGTACAACACATTTAATCCACTGGCCAAACAAGAGTGGCCCAGACTAAAATGAAAAAGGTCCTGATCCATAGGAGCTAGATGGAGGGATAAAGCATTGTGATTAAGACTGTATTAATGGGGCCATAGGAGGCTGGAAGGCTTTAATCAGTGTCTGTGTGCTGATAATCCCCCTTCCTTTAAGCTGGGACGAACACAGTGATCCCCCCCACCCCGCACATGCACACTCACTCACACATAACACATTTGTTTCTGCGGGGCGCAAACGGCTATGGGTGGCCAGGTTGAGAGGTGGAGCACCCTGAAATGGAAACAAGCTAGACAAGCAGCTGGTTGAAGAAAGACCAAGAAGACGGTGTGAAGGGACAACAATGCGGGCGAAGACTGAGGAGCCCAACGAAAGATGGAGGAACATGATGGACACTGGAATGAGTCATGGTCATCAGAATTTGTTACTGAGAAACGAGTTTAATTTATTTAACTGACTCAAGTCAAATGCATCATCATCATCAGATATATATTAGATTTGAATGGAACTTTAATAAATGACTTCCAGTAATAATAAATACAAAAAAAATGAAACAAAAAGGAAACAATTTTAGAAAATGATTATAAGAAAGACCTAAGAGTCATTTCTGAAAAGTTGACACTTTTCTGTTTTTCAGAAATATCAGTTGGCAATCCTGAAATGTTTTTTTTATATTTTTTGCTACAGTTACAGAAAATGTTTTTGTCATTTTTTATTTAGTTTTGTTAATTGTCATTTTTTTCTGAAATTTGCTGCCCCCCACCCCTGAGTCTTGTCTGACCTTACTGAGATTTTGTGCCTCCTGTTTATCAATCTCTCTTTTACTAAAAAGAAACTATTTGTGAAAGTTAAAATAAACATACCACACATATGACAATGGTAAATAAAATAAAATGATTAAAAATAATAAGTAACATCTTGTTCTTACATGCCAGGGGAAATAAAAACAGAGAAGTATTTGGTAGGGAGGGAAAGAAGAGTCCTCAGAGGTTCATTACCTATGGAAGTGGGTGTAAAAGGTGACATTGTGTGCATCAAGATGAGGGGCGAACCTTCACCTCCCAGACTTCTCTCGGAGTATTAGGGAGTAGGAGTTAAAGAGCTTCTAATGGGATCTGGATGCTGTCGTGTTTACCATGGCCCCCCTGTGCACGCCCACTGCATTGTGGAAGTTTCTGGGCTTGGGGACACCACAATGGGCCGAGTGAAGGGACAGATGGAGGTCTCTTTGGAAGAAGGCACAAAAAGCAGCCAAGGTAGGAGGGTCATGGTATCTGAGAGAGCAAAGCAGCGAGCATGCCCAACTGCAGACATGGAAGAATATTAGATGTGGAGGAGGGAGAAGAAGAAAAAAAAACAACACACACAGGATACTGGGTTTTCTAAATCATTATTCGAGGAGCAGTCATAATTCAGTGTCTGCAGTGGCTGCAGCCCACACTCACTGTGAAGTCAAGCCCTCCCTGTCAGCTGGCATCCATACATGTCAACTTATTCTTCTTAGTTTTTGATGAGACAGATAAGATAATTGCTTGCTTAATTATTGTTAAGAGCTTTACACCTTTGTTGCCACAATGTGGTTTAGAGTGTAATATAGGGTATGCTAACGAAGAATCATTCAAGGGGAATGTTCATGTCATTTATTTAGAGCATTGTGTGGGGCATCAGAGGAAAGAGTGTCCAACGATGCTGATGAGGAGAGGACAAGCGATGGAGGAGGGTAAAGGGAGGTACTAGTTGTGAGAGCAACAGATGGGGCCTGATTGAAAGCTCAGGTTGTAAAGTTTCTGTTAGTAACATCTGTCCATTTGTCCATCTGCTACACTTGTTTACAGTTTGTTTAGATGAATCTCATTAATTAGGAAACTGCACTTGAGGCCGTTTGCGGTCTTGTATACACTGCATTATATAGAAGAGCAAAATGCTTCTCTGTGCACAAACAACACGATAAAGACTCCCGTTATGTTAATATCTTACTTTACGGTCTGATTTAAACCAATGCAACCCAGTTTCGGCTACAAATCAAAACATTTTGCCACCATTCCCACGGAAAAGCCACCATCACATCTGTGCCTTTCTATTCACTATGTTCATTTTCTGGAGCACAGACAAATAAGCAGATTGACACAGGGTGTGGGTTTAAGCCCCGATTAGAGTTACATTAGCAATTACTGCAAATATGCTTCAATTATTTGTGCACTTTAACACACCACTTAGCTGACAAAACCAAACATCAATTTATCAGTTTAGTCTGTTTTAATTATCTGGTATGTTTGTGAAAAACCTGCTTTCCACAACGCAATAGAATTTATTTAATATAGACAGCTTTGGCTTGGACAGCAGAAATGCTTCAGAGCACTATTGTTAAAGGAAAAAAAAAAGAAACCTGATGCATAATAGTTTCATTAGAAATGTTACATCATGTACGAGTATTTTACTTTTATCTAAAAAATATTTTCTTTTCAATTTGCTTTGCACTGAGAGGATAGAAGAGATTTAAGCAGCTGATCTGGGCTCAGTGGCCAGAGTGTTACATTAGACATTAATCCAGAACAGTGGATGGTTGGAGAGGGTATAGCATCTCTTAATCCAGTACTTTTTTGAGCCAGCACTGCCATCCAGACACAGAAGAGCTAGACAGAAACTGAGCCTTAGGTTTCTGCAACAAAACATTAAAAATCTTTTTGTTCCTGACCAGTGTAGCATTCTCACAGATCTTCCTAAGATGTTTGCTGCATCAGGACGTTTCCTAAATGTTTCATTGTCTGCTGCACCATATTGCTGTATTTCTTAACTCTCGGGGTTAGACAAGTGTCCTGGTAAGCTTTCTCAGTCCACACTGTCCCTCTATATGTAACAGATGTTACTGGGGCAACAGTTGGTATTGAAAAGGAGGGGCTTCAGGCCATCTGTCCAGGGTCAAGGTTTGAAAAGATGTGGTTGAGATGGTGCCACATTCATGAAAATGAAAAGTATTTGGCTGAGAAAAAGGGGAGAATATAGCCTGTATTGTGAACTCACTCAGTGTGCTCTTTCATTTTAAATGGCAGTTGTCAAGGATTGGAGTGAACGATTTTAAACTCCTTGAAGCCTCCATGACACGAAAAGACTATAGTTTGAGCTCAAAGGCGACATCTTGTGGGTATAAACAAGCATTACAGATGAAACGGTGCAAGAGTTTATTAAACAAAACTTTACCTTTAAATTCATTGCAGAAAAAAAAGGAAACATAAAAAGAATCATATGGAGTCCAACTGTGACTTAAGCCCTTCAAGCATGTGGTCTATGTCATCACGCATACATGCCATCTTCTTATGACATATCTTTCTCTAAAGAAAAACGACAAAAAAAAATGCACACTTGTTTTGGCAAAAACGTAACTTCAGTCCACAAAGCTTAAACTGACAGCTGGACACTTACGATGTAGACTTTTAGCCTGTCTTTTTCCAGGTTATAGAATTCAGACACAGTAAGTTCAGTGAAGTCTTTCTTCATAGTTAAAAACCCACAGTTAGGAGAGCGTTTTGCATGCTCAGACCTGAAACACAAACACAGAACTGTTGTCCTTATGTTAAACGTGTATTACGTTTCAATGTTAGAAGATTCTCTTAGAAACAACAAAATATAATGTCAAATTACTGACATACCCACACTCTAGTGCCATTATAGTCTTCAAAAAGGTTCAAAGCCTGTGTGGCAGCTGATGTGAGAGTCATGGTCTGAGGAAGTTGACACGCTTTTCTTACCAGGGGTCATCATCTGGCTCCCAGCCCTCCAGCTCAATCAGACAGAAGAAACAACAAGCAACATCAGGTTCATTCTCGCTGGGGCAGTGGACAAACCCAGCATCAGCCATCTGTTAAGACAACAATAAGACCATCAGTATGCTTGACACACAAACTTAAAAAAAAAAAAAACTGGACGGGCACCGATCCACAAATTTAATATACTAACTGAAACTGTCAAAGTTTTTGAATGTTACTCTTACAAGAATTACTTGTTTCAGCATGCAGTTTCCGGTCCGTCTATCAAACATCAACAGAGGCCATATCATTTTCCGTGCGGCTCATACTAAACAAAAATATAATTTCCAGTTGAAGAATGTTGCCTTCAACAGATCGGTTTCATCGAGGACGAAACCAGAGAAAGATCTCTTTCTGGCTCTTAACAGGGTTACAAGCTGGTAACATTACACATAATGTTACTCAACAACCAGGGTGTCAGCAGCTCATCTATCATGTCATGAGTGAAGTGGGCAACAGGAACTGTTCTTGCACTGGACACTTGATGAAACCGTAACAGGGAAGCTCAAACCGTTAATATTACGGATAAAAGCATGCATTTTAAAAAGGGAAAACTAAGCTGGGTTATAATTGAAATTTGCATTACATTCATCTAAAGAAATTCGCATGCAACTCTAAAGCTGATGAGTAAATCAGTAGCAGTGCGGCATTAGTGTCATGTCCAAAGACAATGTTCCCAAATCCAGGGCCTCCAGGGCCACTGCTCTGCATGTTTTTAAGATGTTTCCCTGCTCCACCAGTCCTGATTCAAATGACTGGATCACCATCTGCTGGTCACCAAGGTCTGCACACATCTATAAATGACCCTTTTTCAACAAGATACGTTAAAGCTGGGACAAAATATGGATGTAGACTATGTAAATTAAGCCGTATTCCAAAGTGTGTAAAACCTGTCAGACACAGCACGTCCTTCTTTACAGGCATAGTTCAGATTTGATAAAATATGTTCAGCTATGACCTGACCCGACAGCAAAAATCTTCACTGCTGCGCAGAGACCCTCTTACCTTTTCAGGTGTGCAATTACATTCCTCTCTAAATGGCCAGTCTGCAAAACTTTGTTCCCGCAAGTCATGGTTGTACATTTTGTCATATGTCAAAAACCTGGTTGTCAGCACATCTGTGGTTGCCATATTTTCAGTAAAAACAAGTTAGCCCAGCACATGCCCACATCACAGTGTCAGTTTTGCTGTGGACATGAGCTGAATGCTCCGGCTGGCCTGCACGCCTCCACAGGTGTTTTCACTTTTGGCTCATTAGACTTTATTCAGCTTCACGTGTGAGCCTCATGAGAGAACTTGATCATGGATAATTTCTGGAAGACACTTCTGATATGCGTTACACTCTCCAGATCATGGTTCGAAAGTGAAAAGTAAACAGTAACGTAGCAGCCAGAAAGCCAGTTGTTAAATTTTATGGTTTGTTGTGTAACTTTGACCAGCATGTTTATCTCTGTAGGAAGGGAGACAGTCGTGGTCCATAGCATGTCTCTGTAACATAACCCCTCAGCCCCGCCCAAGTGTTGAAATGTGCTTACAGCTGTACACTGATGCCCTTTCCCTCTTCTAACTTTATCTTTCCAAAGACTGCCTGAGGAGGGGCCGAGACACAGTGTGACAGCTTCCAAGTCTTAGTGTGTATCTTTAAAGTGTTTATACGCGGGTTTCACACTCTTTCCATTGCCAGCGTTCAAACAGGTGATGCTTCGTAAGGATGTTTTGAACAGCGCCTGTACCTTGTTTGCACCAGGTGACCAGTATGGTGGGTGGCTCCTTTTTTTGTTTTTGCAGTCGCTGCAGGATAACAATTATACCAGAGTTTCTACATGTGCGTGTTACCGAACACACTCAGGAATTTTCCATCAGTTCAAAATGTTCACAGTTTTTCTAAACATCCTCCCGACCTTGCTGCTGTTGTGAGGTGACCTGTAATGAATGAGGTTCAGGAATTTAAAATGAACACTATTCACAGTTTTGCAACTACACGGAAAGTTTACTCCATGTGCTCTACCACAAATCGTGTCTACCCAAGTTCTCCCCTCTATTTACTGGACCTCATTTTGCTCCTCACGCCTTCCCTGACATTTGACTCCCTTTCCTGCCTTCCTAACCTCCCGGCTACAGAATCAAACAATCCTCTCTCTCCTTCGTCTGACACAACTGCCTTCATTCATTAAGGTCTACCAAGATAAGCCGCTGGAATCTCCTGCCCTATCTTTCTTTTCACACGGAGCTGACAGTGAGTGGGAGTGAGGGAAGGAGGAAGGAGAAATGATGTAGAAATGTGGATGGGAGGTGACAGAGCCAGCGTGGACACACTCTTTATGTCCACATGCCTTTTACATAGCCATTTTATCTTCTGCTCGTGTGCTGCTCCTGGCGTAATTCAGAGAAATGAGAATCTAAAGTATTTTTTCTTTGAACCAACGAGGCCTGACCGCTTTCATAGCGGGAAGATTTTTGTTTTTATTCTCTTAATTCCAATTATACCTCACCAGGGTTGGAGAGTTGATTTTGTCAGCAAGTTCAGGAGGATTACAGAAGAGGTGTAGCCAATGTGGAGCACAGGTAAGAGCCAAACCTACTCTGTTATCATCTACTGCTGTTGTGTGTGACACAGCAGTCTTTGTGGGGATATTTGTGCAAAGGCCTCACAAGCAAGTGTGGTGATTTTTGTGATGGGTTTTAATGCTGTAACCTGCCTATTTTCACACAGCTGCAAATACACTTGTCATTGTGTATGTATTCAAGAACACGCATCTATGTGACCTTTGTGTAAATGTGTGCATGTTTGATAAATGTATGATGATGAGTACATTATGGATAAAGGTTCATGCTCAACTTAAAAATGTCTGAGATTCAAGAATAAACACTTTTCAAACACAATAACGGAAACTCGTTTGCAAAAGCTTCAATCTTGCATCATGCGCCACATTTTCTAAAACAGCATCAGTAATGGTCCAAATGTGTTATTTGAGTATGTCTGGGGAAGAAAGATGACCTGTTCTGCTGGTGTAAAAATGTCAGCGGCGTGCGAGTGTGACAGTCAACATCAACATTCTCCATCTTTGTAGGCAAGTGTGGATTCACAGCTCGGGCACGCCCACCTGTGCACACACATCCACACATCCGTGCAAATCTCAAAGTCTCACTTCCCCTCACTGCAAATTAAATTCAAGCATGTGAGGCTTTGCTGGCACAGCATCTTGTGCAAAAACATGTTACTAATGCTCAAACGTGGTGAAACAAAACAATGATATGAATCTAGAAAAAGAATGAATGAACTGTAAATTAAAACAATGGTCAGATTACAACTTTGACATCTTGTGAGTCTTTTTCTCTTTTTAAATAAAGACACCGTTTGCAGTGAATGGTATGATTACAAACTGTTCTTCTGTTATGTTGAATTGGATGGAAAATACTGGTATTTTGCAGGGTGATGAGGCATAATTTAGTTTTTACCTTTTTATGGTGTTTCTCACACAAGAAACAAGGAACAAAAAATGTTTTCTCCACCTATTCAGTTTCGCACCATCGACAGTCTTGTTTTAAAGAGCTTCATTGAGAAAAAAAATATAAACTTTATTTGTAGTAATCAAAACAACACATATATAGATTGAGAATTATTTAGGAGTTTTCTAATAGGATACATTAACACAAACTATACTATACCGCTGGCTACATTTCCTGCACATATATATACATGACTGATCAATAGTCTAAATTTAGTGAGACGATTATCCCTCACTGTTGCAAAGTGATATGCCTGTCAGACTTGCAGGCTCAGGCGGGTTCAAGGGGAATGCGGAGGTCCTTGTGCTCATACTTGGCTGACTTTCGTGTAGCCACTTCAACTCACCTCTGACCTTCATAGGCTGCCTCTAAATTCACCACCTTGGTGCCAGTAGACACCCAAGGTTTAATATATGACCTTAGTGCAGAAAAAAAAAAACAAAAAAACTTTTCCTCATGAAAAAAAAAGGCAAGGGAACATTTATGGAAAGTCACACCTGCAGGTCTGTTGTGTAGAAGAAAATTTATGATCAACAGAAGCTGGGTTTTGACAGAGAGTTCAAGCATTTGTAAGGAAATGAGTTACAGTCTAGCTGGTAAATTTCACCAAGTGTAGATTTACAGCACATTTCCCTGGCAGGAAAGAATTAAGAAGACAGATCTCAGAATTATTTGAATGGCTGCGTTTGATGTGCTCTTTCTCCCTCAGGTTTGATATATCTCACAGGCTGTTGCTGCAACTCAGCAGGATTAATCCTCAGGTCTTTCATGCTGTCAATAAAGAGTTTCAGTAAGGACAGCAGGCTCAGCAGCTTCACAACAGGTCTGTTGTGTGGCTAGTTTTCCACTTAAGTAAGGTCTTATAGATTTAGCTTGACAGACGATCAATTGTGTAAGTAGCTACGTCTCATGTCTGGTTGGTTCTCTGCGTACCCTTGTGCACATTGGTGTGAATTTAAGAACACGCAGTCTCTAAATTTACAAATTTGCATCACTTTTCAAAGTTGATGCAAATTGCTTTTTTTTAAAGTGAAATGTTGGAAAACTTCAAGCTTTAACGAGGAATGACTTCTGTGTTGACGGGGGTTCACCAACAGAGGGCAGCACAGTTTAATCCTCATCACCATCCAGGTTCTCAACTGCGTTAGGACTTGACAGGAGTAAAGATTGCCCAACGGGATTAATCTTTTAGCAAGTGTAATGATATATCAGTTGTCTACAAATGTGTTGGTGAATTAAATTGTGATGTGGGGTAATGTGAGGTGTTGCAAGGTAACAATTCCTGCCTTAGTCTGGGCTGTTGGAGTAATTGGCTTGAATCAGAATGGAAGCACCACAGTCTTAATTGTAGATCCATTGATTTTCATATTGTGTCACAGTGTTTCTGGTGCTCGGTCAAAGATTATATCATTTTCATATACATACTGTATCTACTTTTCAATTGATGTAAAGGCCTCAAAGAGGAATCAAGTTATGAGAGAGAATTTCTGTGAAGTGAATGGGAATGGCTGACCTTGCTAAGATATTGCACTGTAATAAATTGTGTGACTAAAAACTAAAGATTCCTTAAGCTGTGAGTTTAAAAGTGAATACATCCTCACTGCCTCCTTTAGATCTGAGAGGTTTAGTAGTTACTTTAATGCATTTTATTAACTGGCCATCAGCAAACATGAGCAGGTCTGGTTTGTCCAGTTTTCTACTCAGGAGCTTTGAAGCAGGTCTTAACACAATGCCAAACAGGAATAACATCATCATTGATTTTATTCTTGTCATTATTCACTGCGTCATATTTGAAAAAACAAACAAACAAAACAAAAAAACATTGTGGTGGTTTTTGCCAAATATGACACTAAAAAAAACTTTGTAAAGATAGTGCAGCAAAATTCCTCTGAGATGATATTAAAGACTGATAACGTAAAGAAAACAATTAGGTCCAGTTAGTACTGCTGAACATGGTTGTAGAGGTTATTTATTCATGAGGGTATAATTAGTTTCTCACACTCTGCTTGAGACTTAGGACTTAATCTTTGTTAATAAATATTGCCAGTTTAAAATGTGGGATTTTTAGTTATTTAATGTGGTTGAGCTTCTCTGATGTTAAGTAAGATAAGAATCAGATAATACATTTTATGTTATTTCCTGAATACTGATATGGAAAGCTTCCGTTTTAAAAAGAATATGCTTTCCTGTATGCACGACTTTATTATTTGTCACTGGGAGAAGTTATTGGGGTCAATCGGGTTTAATAATCACAATTATTGCTGGTTTAACCAAAAGATCACAATCAATAAGCATGAAAAAATAATAACGTCATCTCTACCAACATATGAGCTATAGAGAGAGAGAGCAATAATCATAAATAAATAGTTTGAATGGTATTGCTCATGAAAAAAAATAAAAACAATATTAATAAAAAAGTCTTTTGTTCTTTTAATCATTGAAATGTTCTCAGAAAGTCATTTATTAATTATAAAGACACTCCACAAGTGAAGTGAAACATCAGGTCATTATTCATGTACAGCAGTCTCCTCATAACAGCTTGACGTGTCCATAATTCCTTCCCATCCAGAGGTAACGGAAGTCTGCACATCCTCCTATGGCCCAGTGCCCTTCCCTCGTGCTCTCTCCTTCCTCTTTTCTTCATTACCTCTGTACTCACAAACCTGTTCAATAACGCCATCTGTCCTCTCCCCAGTGGCTTACTCCCTATCTACCTTTTTCTTCTCCTTCTTCTTGGCCATGGATGACACAAGATCTCCATGCTCCAATTTCACCCTCTCATCATGACATCCATTAAAGTGGCACCGGGCCCTGGGCCCCCGTTGGCCCGACATCACATTAGCACTCGGCCCATTGAACGCCAACAAGGGCCAGCGCTGAATTATTGATACCAGCACAACTAATGAGGAAACCCTATCTCAGCTTTTTTTTTTTTTTTTTAAGTTTGTTTTCTTTTTTTTTTTGTAGACACACATACTCACATATAAACTATCATGGAATAACTTTGCTTTCACGGTTGCACCAGTGCTAATTGTTGTTGTTGTACCTGCTATAGTCCAGTTTTGCAAAACAAAATCTTATTTTCAGTGCTCTGTCCATTTTCTGCAGACACTGTGCACGTTTGTGGCTGAGCCTAACAGCCACAGCCTTGAAGTCCTTTTCTAATCTGTTTGTAGTTCTGTATCTGTATCTGCAGATCCATAACTCTATACATAGAGCTCTTCTGCTGTTAGAACAATCACGGAAGAGAGACAAGTACAGTCCGCCTCCATGTGTTCCACAATAGCATCAGCTTTTAGTCGAGGGATTTTACAAAATCTGTACAAATTTGAGCAGGGGGTTGTGGCATCTAAGTTAGTCAATGTTTACATACAGTGGCTTAAATGTATGTAGTGGAGCTGCTGTGCAGAGAAGTACTGGATATGTCAGCTTGCCTCCTTAGTATTCACTCCAACACCCTGTGACTCACAGCCTGAGAGCTTGAGAGGGGTGGCGGCAGCGGGGGTGGGTTGAGGGCTGGGGGAGCCAACAGGACAAGAAGAGGCTCCATGAACATCAGGGAGCATTTTCTAGAGCCCCAGGCTCACGTGGTTGCTTGTGTATGGTTGCACGCAGAGGGGATTTAATTTTTTGACAGCTTTGTTGAGCCTTCTCTTAAGCACTGAGCTGCTCACTAACACCGTGCTTGTCTGCTTTTCAAAACGTCTGTCCACAGCTATCCTGTGATTCGTCTTTACAAGGGAAGCTGGAAGCAGAGACTAGTGCTGGAACATGACAGCAGACATTGTTTGAGAGGATTCTTGATGTAGAGGAAGTGGACCTTAACAAGCTGACTGTGAGGCTCCTCTTCAATTAGTGACTGGATTGCTTTGGTCCACAGTTTAATTCTCTGCAGCCTGTCTTCTGTGTCCGACTGTTTGTCCGTCTTTGTTTCCATATCCTAGCCTTCTGGTCGTCTCTTGCTGTCACTCCATGTTTCTTCATCCCTCTGTCAGTTTGTATTTAGTTTAATCTCCACCCCTCCTTCTCCTGCTTTCTCTGCTCTGTCGCTTTCTATTTCATCTCTTCTTTTTGCCCACCCCTCCGTTCCCACACCTCTTCCAGTCCAAATTCCAACCCTCCGACAAAAAAAAAAAGCAAAAACCGTTGATGAAATGCCTAACTTTGCTTTGGAGGGTTACAAGGTGGAAAGAGAAAAGGACAAAGCCACACAGATAAAAGGTTAATCTTCTAACAAGTCCTCATGCGTGTGGAGTCATAGGACAGGGAGGGGGGGAGTAATAAACAACAAGTGCCCCAAACAGATGTGGGAATCAAGCTCTCGGCAAGTGGGTGATAGGAGAGGAAACTGTGGAAAATGAGAGGCATAAACAATGGTTGGAGAAACGACATTTTTTTTTGTAAAGCTGTTTTTCCTTCATGACTTCTGCTCTGCATGATGACAAATGTCTGCTGCGGCTCCCATTGGCCAGCCCGGCTACCAATCAGAGCAGAGGCATGTAAGGTGCCTTTAGGTTATACCCAACCCCAAAAACAAGAGGCAGAGAGAGAGAGAGAAAACCTGAGTGTGAAAGAGAGAGTGTGTGTGCTTACGGGGAAAGACCAAAGCCGGCGCTGATTTTACAGAACACGGAAGACCTTCCACTTGAAGCTCCCTGTGAAATGACACAGTTGAGAGGAAATTGCTTGTCAGCTGTTTGTTGGAGACCACTGCATTTCCTCCTAGCTGCTGTGGAGCAGAAGATCTTGGCTCTGTAGCCTCTCCCTGTGATTGGCTGTCACACTTTAGGCTCCCCCTCCTCCCTCTTTCTCCCCTCTTCTCCCTCTCTCCCTCCTCTGCTACCAACCACCTCCATACTGTCCTCAGGCTTACCTGAGCCACCACTGCAGAAACACTGGACCCCCTCCTCCTCACACACACACACACACACACACACACACACACACACACACACATACACACACACATACACACACACACACACACACACACATACACACACACACTCTCTCTCTTTCTCTCTCTCAACACACAGTTTTTCACCTGGAGAGGGCAGGCGCAAGGGACGGCATGTGCAGCAGCAGCAGCAGCAGCAGCAGCAGCAGCAGCAGCAGCAGCAGCAGTCTCTCCTCACATCTACCGCTGCCTCTCTGAGTTGCCTCTTTCTGGGGAGTGGAGAGGAACTCTGTGTTTTGGAGCCATTGTCTCTTGGTGAAAGCAGGACAGACGGGGGTGGGGGGGGACAGTGAAGGGACACTTGTCAACCCACCAAAGGCAACACACAGACAGCATGATTTTGGGTGAGTTGTCGCTTTCTGGTGCATGGGATTTTGGAGAGGTCAGTCATGATGTTGTATCACTAATCCCGTATTTAAAATTGGCCACAGGCAACTCTTGATTAACAGTGTGCGCCGCTTGGTATCACATCCACACAAACATCTGTCGATACTGAACGAAGGGATGGACTTTTAAAATTATGGTTAGTGCTTGTAATTATAGTAATAGTGTACCATTACTGTGGCAGGTGTGAGTGATGACGAGGAAGGTCAAAGTGTTTGTATCTGGACTGTATGATTATGAGCCATTTAGTCACATGACCAGACTCCACCACTCCTATGTTCTGTCAGAGGAGGCGAAGTGACAAGGATGGGTTGATATAAACTTACTGTTAACTGGTGGCAAGCAACTTTATAGTTCCTAATAATATGTTCATGCTCCTAATGAATTAACAACAAACTGCTTACAAGGACAAAATGGTATTCTCGAAAGTAAAAGAATCAGTCTTGAGTGTATAGTTTCTGCTCATGATACGTTGTTGCTCTGCTCTGAGTCAGCTAGAGCTTTCTTCTTTAGTATGCCGGTCTCATATTGGTGCCTGAAAGAGGGGACTCTGTGTGCGCTACGTAGTCAGCTTGTAAAGTGTGAAGAGGATGAGTCCAGTGATACGACTAGTCCTGAGTGTGCTGCTGTGTGGTTGGGGCGGCAAAAGAGCGAGTGCGTGTTCAGTAAGCAGCACAGCGCTTGTGAAAGTGTTCTAAAGTCTTCTGTGTGTGTGTGTGTGTGTGAGTGTGTGTGTGTGTGTGTGTGTGTGTGTGTGAGAGAGTGCGTGTGGGTGTGTGTGTGTGCCTGTTTCTATCAGACTCTGTGGCTATAGTGTGTGTGTTTGTTGTTAATGTGCATATGTGGGTACGTGTGTGTGTGTGTGTGTGTGTGTGTGTGTGTGTGTGTGTGTGTGTGTGTGTGTGTGTGTGTGTGTGTGTGTGTGTGTGTGTGTGTGTGTGTTGCTATGTGCTCTGTACGGAGAGGCCGCTTAGTTTTAACGCATGCCTGGGCTGATTTAGGCGCAGCTCGGCTTCTCTGCCCTCCCAGGAGGCATGTTTTTCAAGTAGACATCGTTAAAAATTATAGGGAGTCACGTAGGTTTAGTTGTGAGAGTTTGAAACATGTGCTGCAGAGCGTGCGCACCGTAAAGTTCAGGTCTGTGAGAAAAAAAGAAATGCTTCAAGGAAAACTTTTCACTCTCTTAAGATTGTTTACCTTTTAAATGTCATTTACATATTTACTTTTTAATTGTATTCATTTTTTTTCTTTATTTACTCTATTTAGACTTTTTTTTTGTTTTGCAGCTGCTCAAAAGTGAGAAATCGCCTGCACTTAGAGTGTCATGAGGCAGTTAAACAAGTTCCGTCTTGATCAAGTTGCAGGTGGCAGCAGCTGCCTTAAAAGATATTTGGCCCGGATGTGTTGACACCAGCGTGGCTCTGCTGCTGTAATGGTTTTAGCTTTGGGTCTGGTATGTGTGTCAGCGTAACGCTGACAGTAGTGTCAGTATTAACTGCTCAGCACTTCAATCATGACAGAAGTCAAAGAACACAGCTTCTTTATTACACCAGAAACACTGAATGTTATCAGCTTTCACTGTAAATGGCAGATTTTTTTCTTATTGTTTATTTTTTTAACGGATGACTGACGCCTGTGAATGCAGACCATAGAACAGAAATATGAAGTCGCTGTTTTTTCACTACATCTGATGGTTTTTCACACCTGCCAAAACAGCTGACGCATGCTTCAGCTTATTGAGCCGTCACTCAGATATGCATCTTCCATTATTTTTTTTTTGTGAACACCAAGTTTTTCCAGCATGTTTAACATCCTGCTCCATTTGCATTATGATGTGGCTAATAAGTGACTCGACATTTCAAGCTTTCCTCCTCTGGAAAGGGCAATGTCATTGTAATGACCTTTACGGGTTCTGCCGCGGGTCTCGAGCTCCGATCCTGCAAATGTTTTGAATTCGGCTCATTGATTGAAATCTGTTAGGTGCAGATGACGATTCTCAGAAAAATATCAATATGCATAATTTTTGAACGGTGGGTAAGACATTTCTATGTGATCTGTGTACGGCGTGCGGATGCACGTGTAAAGTGCATGCATCATCAACTCTGCCTGCGTAGCTCTCAGCTCCCAGCCCTTTGCTATCCTTTGTTTTCTATGACCTTGAGCAAATAACCATAACCAGTGCCTTTCTGTTCTCATGTTGTAATTACAAGTCAGCCGTAACTGGTTTTGCAGGCATTTTGGATCCCTGGCAGAGGTTTCTGGTCGCTGTGGCAGTGATGACAGTCCTGATGCAGATAATGGTATATGTGGTCATGCTGCACTGTACAGTGAGCTTTGTACACAGCTTTGGGCAGACACAACAACTGTCTGCGCCAGTCTATGGAGCTGCTGCCATTGAGTGTGTTGCGTGTTTATAACAAGATAATAGATGATATGATTGATGGGTTTTTGTTGGCAGTTTCTCAACTGAATATGGCTTCATTGTTTTCAGAAAAAGAGACTCTTTCTTTCCTTTCAGCTCCCAGATAGGTGCACCTTTGAATAAAAATAAAAAAAAAAAGCTTACTGTCACCCAAAATGCAGCATACTGACTGACCCTGGCAAGCACAGCTCTAAAAATCAATTTTACAAGCTTCGCCTTAAAGTTTTTGGGGGAACAGTTGGGGTTTGAATGTTTTTTCATGTCTAATCTCTCTTGTCTGATTGAGTCAGAGATGACCTACTGAGCTCAGGGCTATATGCGGTCTATCTGTCTTTCTGCTTTTGTGTTCGTGTGCCTGAAGTGGCCTCGTCTGTCTTCACAAAGTCCGTCTCTCTGTTGACCTGTCTGCATAGCTATTGCTCATTCCATTCACCTAGCTGTCCCACCTCCCCCTTCCTCTAACAGCCTGCACTCACCTGGCTCCAGAGGTTGAATGAAAAAGACAACGAAGGACACATTATCGAGCAAGTCAGCAGTTTTCCCCATAACTGCTCTGTTCTCTTTCTTTATGTGACATAGTAATGAAAACTCCTTAATGAGCTAATACCTCATAGTTTTTCCCTTTTAGAGCCTTTGTATGTTTGACATATAATTGTGAGACTTTTGTGCAGCTTTAGAACCCTGCAGAACTTTATGTAATTTTTTTTAAATTTTGTAAAATGTTGTTTTTTTTAGTCTTCGATGTATTTGTGCCTCAGGTCATCACACTCCCAGCTCTACATTGCGCCACGCAATTTCACAGATTACCCCGATTTCCTCCTGGCAAGCTGGACTGCAGCTGTGACATAGTGCTCTGTGATGAGTTGCTTGCTGCACTTGACCCAGCTCACCTCTCAATAGCTCCTCTATGTGGCAAGGCTCAGAATAAAAAGACTTATTCCCATGATTGTAATTAGAATAGGCCACATATCTTAGGTGTGACCTACAGCGGAAGATTAATGTGACACTATTCTGAAGGGAGACTACACAACGCGTGTGTGAGAGTGATAATGTGGGTCTGTGTGTGCGTTAGAAGCAGCACTAGTGGCAGCTCACATTCTTCCTCCTTATTTCTTTGTGTCCCCTTATGGTTTGTGGAGGTCCACCCTGAATCAGAAAGCCCCTATAACAGGTCTTTTCCCCTCCACCTCTTCCCTCCCTTGCTCTTTGCTGTTGCACCATTTGTTTATGCTGGAGTGACTATGTGTCAGCTTGCTGTCAATACTGTCTGTAAGAGACTCTAATGAATAGGCCGGTTATTGGACTGGTGAGAAGGCAACCCATTGTGTCTGTGAACGCATCTGTATGTGTGTGTGTGTAGCCCATCGGTGTGTTTAACACTGCAGAGCAGAGGGAGGTGGAGGTGTCTGCTCTTCTGACTCTCACAGCTCCATTGCCCTGACTGCAGTGTCCTCTATAAAATACTATTTATTGAAAGTCGAAGCAGATTCATGCAGTATAAGTGCATTAATTGGTTTAATAAGAGACAACACTGATCAAACTTTTAACAATTTTTGTTATTACTCACAAACGTGGTGTGGTTTTGTGGTATATGAAGTAAACTGTTTATACAAAACAACGGTGAAGGCACCTGCCGCCACCAGAAGCATATCGCTGATGCTGCTCTGTGAAGCACAGAAACACACCTGTGTGTGATTATGGTATCACATTAGTGAATTCACCAAGGCAGCCTGGGTTACTACTGACTGGAAATCCTGGGGCTACAGGACACCTGGGAGTTGAAGCCTGGAAAATGTTCTGTATGCTTCAACAGTCTGTCTGATCACAAAGTGGAAAGAGAAACAGATGATTTTTTTTTTTTCTCCACTGCAGCTCAGTGCAATTTTCAAAGCGGCAGTGTTGTCTTTATCATGTAGACGTCAGGTACTTTCTGGAAGCCTTCATAACACTTTTACTAGACTCTTTCATTTAGATAAATTAGTCTTACATGTCATTTAAGTGAAGGTGCTATAATTTTTCTTTTAATTATAATAAGACTAATAATAATATTAAACAACATTCATTCTGACAACTTTTTGAATGATGCAGTTGAAAGATATAAAATGTTCACTTTTTCAGCAGTGGATGCAGACTGATGTCTGCGCCACTAGTGTTGCACGACTCTCAAGAATAACAGTCAGACTGGTTTTTTGGTAAATTAAAGTGACAATTCGGTTACAGTATTAAAAGATGCATGACTGACACTCTCCCAAACAGCAGTCAAGTATAAAAAGACTGAGCAAAGCTAACGTTTGGCTGCGATAGATGTTGCATTAATCATGCCTGCTCTATTTCTGGGGATTTAAAAGAGAAGAGGAGGAAAAAGCAGGAGGGAGACCAGAGAGACGAAGGCAGGCGGATAAAATGGAGTGAAAAGTGTCCTCATGAAAAAGAACTAGCTCAATCCTGCTCTCGGGAAGTGAAGAGGAAATTCCTCTGAGTGCTATTGAGATAGAGTTTCACACAAAGCCTGAAAGAGAAAACAATTCTCCTTGAGTTGTGGCAAGGTCAATTCATAAAGGCATGGCTGACGAACAGGAAGCTGAAAGAGGAGGAGAAAGAAGTTTTTGAAGCAATGAGAGAATGAGGAACGGGATTAGGTGGATAGGTGCAAGACTTAAGGGAGATGGAGAGAGGAGAAATGAGGAAACAATGAGATTAACAAGACTGCCGATGAAGTTGGGTGGCATTATTTTAGTTACAGCGAGGCTACGGCGTAAAATCGATGCTTTCTCCTGACAGCGCGCATTGTGTTGTGGTTTCTTTGCATCATCTGACTCATGCAAAGAGGAAATGCGAGTTGCATACGAGACACACTATTGGGAATTTCATCCTTCCACACTGTTTTATCTTTAGTCATCGCCCCAAGGACATCTCCCCACAATGTGACCTCATCAACCCAAGCAGCTCTCCCTTTTGCTTTTTACTGTTTCGTACACAGACTGACTGAGGAGTACAAGCTTTTTCTTCCAAGAAGCTTTGAGCAAGTTTAATCCTTAATGTTACATGAACAGCTCAAAATAGCTTAAATCTCAACCTCTAACACCTTCCCTTCTTTAACTAATTCTCTTCCAGTGTGTTTTAATGGTATGTGTAATGCCTGATGGGATGCTGAGAGGTCTGGTGATAAAAGGGTGGCGGTAAGTGGAGCTAAAACTTGCCCTCCGTGGCATCTTGCCCATTGAAGACTACTATTGCTACAGCTTGCAGAAGGGAACTCTGAATAGGTTTACTTCAGTCTTGGATGAGAGTCTTGGAAGCTTTGGCTGCTAGTAGTTATGGGATCCGTGTGGCACTGGGCTTAACACAGGCGTCTGGTATGCACACCTGTCTCCATACAAGCTCTCCGCTTAACAAGCGTCCCTACCCGTCAGTTAGCAAGAGGGAGAGGGAGGGAGCAGAAGGAGCTCTGCCAGGACCTGCACCACAGCTCCCTGCCCCTGCCTGGGGGGAGCAAAGGGAGGAGAAAGAGAGGCCTGGGAGGATGAGATGGCATGGGTGTGGATTAGAAGGCTGTAAGGGACGCAGGGGTAACAAGGTACCTGAGGTCACTCGCTTATGTTTATATCTTGTGATTAAATCCTGTCCTGTGCTACACTTCACTTTTATAGATGTAGAGGTATGCTTATTTTCTTATGTAAATGTTAAACAGTACACAATGCCAATTTTATATCTATTTGAATGTATCACCTTTATGAAAAAAGGCGCTCTTTTCAAGAGTTTCAGGCAATTGCTAAATACTATATGTGGAAGTGAGGTCCATCATTTAATTTTTATTTTTTTTTTTTTTTTGTTTTTTTATTGTTTTTTTTTTTTTTTTTTTATTTATTTATTTTTTATTTTTTTTTAAATTTATTTATTTATTTATTTATTTATTTATTTATTTTATTTTATTTTATTTTATTTTATTTTATTTTATTTTATTTTATTTTATTTTATTTTATTTTATTTTTTATTTTTTTATATCCCACTGTCAAGTAATGTTGAGGCGGCTGCTGTCATTGGATGTACGGATGGATGAACGCTTCCAAATAATTTCAGCACAGCTCCCTGCTGGAACGCTGGAACTCAGATAGAGGCTGTTAATGTTATTCAGAGGAGCCATGATAAAATGTAACAAAGCGAGGCAGAGGAGAGGGCTGGAAACAAACCATTTCCATAAAATTAGCATAGTTAGGATGCTCCAGTTGGCCCAATGAGACAGGGATAACAGCATAAACATAAGCGACTTCACGTTGCATTCTTCACATCTGAATAATGCTGGTTAATGTTTGGGCTTGTAATGGTTTTGCCTTTTAATAGCGTCAGGAGTTTCACAGCATGTCAGAGAGCAACATTTTCCAGCTCATATACACCCAGGCAGCAGTGTTTCTGTCTCCATCCTAAATTTTCTCATTTCGCCTGTAATGGCTTGTATAAATGTGAGAGATTGTATTTACTGTTGCACTGAAGATGGTTTTTGTGCTGGTGCGGGCCAATAATCACAAGCCAGCCACTGCCACAAATCTTCATTAGAGGATTAGCCTGCTGGGAGACAGCTTGTGTTCCTTTGCTGTTATTGGTGTCCCTGCGTCTGCTGCGATCAGCCTTGGGTTCTCCCCCTTCCCATCTCCTGTTCTTATGTGAACACACGAACACCTGAAAGTCACACATTCACAAACAAAGCCAGATGGGGACTTGTTATGCAAAGGTTTGGGCACCCCTGGTCAACATATATGTTACAGTCAATATTTAATGTATTGCACTAAATGAGCAAATCAACTTTTGTATTTGTATTTCCTTTTTAAAGTATTCGCACATGACTTTTTTTTATTCATTTAGTATCAAAAACAAAACAAAAAAGATATGCATAGATATAAAAAAAGTCACTGAAATCTCAGACTTTAAATGGTTTGTTAGAGCTTATAACTTGTTCACATATGCAAAGTTTATATACGTTTCAAAGCAGTATGAACATTTTCACTCTTGTTCAAACAACTACCAGCAAACCTGCACTCTGAAAACGAACGCAATTGATGCCAACAAAACAGAAGAAGGCAACAGAAATATCCTGTGTTTAAAATCCACTTAAGAAATGCCAGTTAACAGAAATATTGTAGTCAAACTGAAGCCATGTTTCTCACAATACAAAGAGAAGTAGTGATAAAAAAAAAGTCTGCAGTTTGACACAAATTCCATATTTTGATAGACCATCCTGTGGGACTTTAAGGTAATCTGCATAAGTCCTATTTATTTTTGTGTGTGTGTCAAACACACTCTGCTTGATTTGTTGAGTCAGTGGGAGTGCCTGCCTTTCATCATGGGCACTGTTTTAACGCAAACTGTGATGTTTTCCTATCCATCGTCATTTTTAATGCATGACCTTGAGTTACTTGTAATTTACAACACAGAGATGAAACAGCAACCAAACAGCAAGGAAACAGAAATTGAAATCTAAAATTAACTATTAAAATAAAGTTACTAGAAAATATCAGCAGTTTCTACGGAGCTGAATTGGATCTTTCTTAACTTTGACGCAACAACCACTGACCTCCAAAATCGGGCTTTGTCGGTTGTTAAATGTGATGTAAAAGTATGTACATTTGTATTTGACAAAATTTGATATTGACACTATTCTTGAGTGTCTATATTTTGATATGTGGTTAGTGTGAACAAATGTTCATGTTTTGCCGTAGAACTGAGTTTGGGAGACAAACAAAACCTCCTGAGAGAACGAGAATACTAAAGAAGAAACTCAAAGCTTTCCTCGATCTGCACGAGACTTAGCCAACACTTAAGGCACAACAGTACAAATATGATGTTTGTGGAAGAGTCAACAAAAGAAAATCGTCCCTTTATTGCCACTACTGGATGTCTTTTGAAAAGCAAGTACTCTTTTACTCACTTTGTGAGGAACAGCTATTTCGGGAATGTGTAAACTGAACATGCTGTTACCATGCGATGGCTCTTCTACCTGTCTAGGGTTTATCCCGCCTTTCTTTTGCTTTCACTGGGATAGACTTCCACCCCCCCGTGACTCTGAACCGGATGAAGTGGGTATAGAAAATGGATGGATGCTGGCTTCTTATTTGTCTTGGTCTTCTTCTTCTACTTCGATGTATAGGACTGTTTTTCTTCCACATATGCTCAGACCAGTGTGTTTGAGTGTTCGCATGCTGTCAACGTTTTCCCTTGAGGTGCATCAGCTACCCAGTGGGAATTCAAACTCAAGACAGAACAAATTAAGGTCACAGCAGGGAGAGCCAAGCCAGCAAAGGACAACACAATCTGCCAAGTGTGTGTGTGTGTGTGTGTGTGTGTGTGTGTGTGTGTGTGTGTGTGTGTGTGTGTGTGTGTGTGTGTGTGTGTGTGTTTGGACATATTATCATGTCTTTTCCGACCTTCAAACAGTATCATGACTTCAGTAAAAGAAAGTGTCAAATGGTTCAAGTCCTGCTCAAAAGGAGGTGAACCTCAATGCACCATTTTGCAGTGTAACGTCATCAGGCACCTTTGAATTCAGATAAGAAAACACCATGAAGATGCTTATTTTTTTTCAAGGTTTCCTGTCATCTCATGATGAAGACTGTAGGAATGAAAGACCCTAGGGTGCCTGGTGCTCTTATGTGCCATTCAGTGCTTTTATTGTTGTGTTGCTAAAGGCTGCTGTGTCTCCTTTCAGACCTACAAAACAAAGACAAAACATTAGAATGCCAAATTTGATTTGAAATGTGATGCAAAAGTACTTTCATTAGTATTTGACTGGATTCCCTCATGGTGTATATTTTGTTATTCATTAGTTAGCAAAAGGATTCTATCTCTCGTGTGTCTTGGGTCTCCTCTCAGATGGACATGCCCGAAACACTTCCCCAGGGACTCATCGAGGAGGCATCCCAACCACAGCGCCCACACCAGATTGCCTTCTGAATCAGCTCTCTCTTCATCAGAGCAAACTGGTACAGAATCTGCATTACTGCAGATGTTGCATCGATCCGTCGTTGAATCTCCCGCTCCATTCTTTCCAAACTCATGGACAAGTCTCTGTGATACTTAAACCCCTCAAGTTGAGGCGGCACCTTACTTGATACTCAGAATGGTCTTTCCACCCTAATCCAGCTGAGGACCATGGTCTCAGACTTGGACATGCTGATTCCCATCCCCATCACTTCACACTCAACTGCTACCTGAGGCCTTGAAGGCCTTGGCGACTTCAGCAGACCCCTAACCTCTTGGCTGTGCCTATATTCTGTCCATAAAAGCCATGAACAGAATCTGTGACAGAGGGCAGCCCTGATGGAGTGCAACTTCCACTGGATGTTTGAAGAAAGGCAATTCCACTGGAGAAAAGCCTGTCTCCAAGATAGAGACTCCAAGCTGGAGAGCAATAAGTAATTACTCTCCAGCCCAACACCTTTTACGTTGGGCAACTCCAGAGGGGAATGATGTTCAGCCCAACTCAAGGAGACTGGTTCCAGAACTTGTGCAGGGTGTTTGGGTGAGCTCAATTGTATCTCTCAACCTTGCACACAAGCTCAGGTTCCTTCTCCACCAGAGAGGTGAGGGAGGAATACGTAATAAGATGCAGAGTTTGTATGTTCTCCCCATGCCTGTGTGGATTTTCTCCGGGTTCTCTGACTTTGTCCCACAGTCCAAAAAACATGCATGTTAGGCTAATCAGAAACTCAATATTGACCCTAGACAGGAGTGTGCCTGCTTGCTTATGTTTGTGTGGTGCTGTGATGGACTGGCGACATGTCAGAAGAGAAGGGTCATGATGATTATGGTGATGATGATGATGATGATTACAATTTAATTACATAAATAATAAAAATTGAAACGTTATTTATAACCACCAATCTCTGAACCAGCAGGCAACACCACAGGATGTTCCAAAATATTCTTTTCCATCCTCCTCTAGAGAAGGATGGAAATAACATTTGTTTCTATTTAATGCTTATCTTAAAACTTTGATGTGAAATAAAACGTCTTTCCACCACAGATGATTGAACAAATGTATGGACGATGAGATGCTGTAGACGTCATTTTAGCTATTAGTTATTCAAAATTCCCGCTCTTTCATCCATCTATTCTTTTATCTTTCAGTTGCACAAGATGCATTTATGTTGTCACACTCGCTGGTCTTCATGGGTCCAGAATTTCCAGAGGGCTCTTCTCTGTCAGCCCGTAGCCTTAGACCTCCCCTCAAGGGCAGTATCATATTCTGCCTGACTCTGCGTGCCTGTGTAATCCATAGCTGCAGGGAGAGTGACCTTCACAGCAGGCAGCCTCTCAGCAGGCTGTGATGCAGCATGCACTCAGGAAAAAGGACAGGCTGGACAAAGAGGGTGCTGGGGGCAGCAGACGGCAGTGTCTCGATAATTACCCTTTCATATTACACTCTACCTGTGGTTGCTCAATACCAGCAGATGCAATGAATATTAAAGTGTTATCTTTCCAAAAGGATGTGTTCTAATTTCCAGCAGCACGACTCATTGTATGCATTTGTCCAGTTTCTCTAAACTATAGAGTACTTGTTGTTTCTTTATACAGTATATATACTTGTACATGTGATCTGTCCAGAGCGTAGCCCGCCCCTTGCCCAATTTCAGCTGGGCAAGAATCCAGCTCCCCAGTGATTTTGAATGGGATGATGTGGGGATAGAAAATGTGCAGATGGATTTAACTTGTCCTCTGCATTAAATCCTTAATTTGTTTCTAATATTGTACACATTTCTCTCCAGCTTACTATTCCTTGATCAAATTTGTGATAGGCATCCAGTGCACCGTGAGCATCAGAGAAGCTGGAGCCAGAAAAAAAGTTATTGACACTTAAGCAAGAAGATGACGCAGCCAAATAAGTACAGTCTCTGCTCATGAATGATGCATGTCCCCACTGGCCCTGATGGAGAAAGACAGAGAGTGGATGACAGCTGGGGTGCTGTTTGTGCATGGTGCAGAACAAGGTGAAACTCTTTATGGCACAACCCAGCACTCTCCCCCTCTGACTTTTCTCTCCTTAACCCCTCTTTTATTTTCTACTCACTGACAAATCTAACCTAAAGCAAGAGTTCTCAGTGGGGCTGTTATGTTGAGTCTCCCATGTGCCTCTCTAGATGCACAGTGACCTCAAACTTCTCCCTCTATTTCCTCTGCTCTTTTCTCACCTTGTACTGTTATCCTTTGAATACCCCTCTCATGCATTTCCTCTTTTTTAGAGTCTGCCTTTCAGAGTCCCTGTGTTTTTGACAGAAACAATCACTGTATTTTCCATTTCACTGCCCCGCACTGCCGCAGTCTGAGGCTCTGATAGCAGGACGGAGAGGGATGGGAGAGGAAAAGGGATTGGGCGTGGGAGGTGTGCAGCATGCGAGGCGAAAACAGGAAAGACTACATAATGGTTTGTTGTCGTCGTCACTGTAGCGTCACATCTGTCTGTCCTTTTAGCTGCAGCGAGCGCGCCAACGCATCTTGTCAGCAGCGTGAGTGCTCTCGCAAATGCACACGGTGATGTATGCAAGTGTGTAAGTTGCAGAGGCACAGGGCTTCACTTCAGCTGCATGGAGCTGGGATTTTGTGCCATGCTGCCTTTGGCAGTTTTGGGGGCAATATGTGCAGAAAAAGAACACAGAGAGAAAGGCCAGAAATCCAAATTTAATCTGAAACATGAGCAAATCCTTTAAGGCTGTAGCTGTACAAAAATAAATAAATAAAGCTGCAGCAAACCTACAATTTTTCTAAGCAAGTACAGTGCAATTGCAGCTTTTGATACACAGATCACAGTACACTTTTTTAAAAATACCAGAAACTTGGCAAGTCAAATGAAAATTATAATATAGAGCAATGTACTTCAGAGTTGCTCCATACAATGAACCCACTTGTTGAGAAATCAGGGAAGGATAACTAGTCTCAACCAAACAGTACAACCCTTTTCATATCTGTTTTTGTAAGTTTTACTTGACGTTTTTATTTGTTACAATCTGATCAATTCCTGCTTTGATATCACTTGCTCCTAACTTACATATTGCACAAATGAAAAAGCCATCACAGTTATCAAATGTGTGTTTTGTAAATGTATGAATTCAAAATGATCCTATTTATTGTATGGTCTCCTTCCTATAAATCTAAATGCAGAAGACAGGTTATCCATCGTTCCTGCTGACATAGTGGTCAGTTGAGCAGGTTTGGTGCCTGAAATTCCTCACATCCTTGCCTCAACAAATCACAATCTTTTTACAGTTATTTAGATGTTCATTTCTTACCATCTTAATTCATACTCGGAATCAACAGGGCTTGCACAGTAGTTTTCATTCATATCATAGAGCATGAGTGGACATTAAATGCTTATATGTAGCATGTAGTGCAACTGGATGAAAGCATCTGCATTCAGGCTCTTCCTTCAATTTACCAGCTGTCTGTACAATGCTTTGAGCATTTGCCTTGGAAATGTAAATATATTCATTGAATGTGGAGCACCGACTTTCTCCCATCTGCTTGGTTTAAGCCAGTTGAGAGAGGGTGTATTACCTGGAGGTTAATTGGTGGTGATAAACTAACTCTTCAGACGTAGCTACATTGATTTTGATGGAGTATTTGGGTAGGAGCAAATAACAGTGATAGATCCCAACACTTTACGAACAGATCCAACACAGACTTGAATAAAACATTGTGCAGTGAAACAACATAATTGGGGAAATACATTGACTCTCAGATTAGCAGCAAGGGGCTAATGTAGTCGGTGGCTGTGTAAAGCTGTGAAGTCCTCCTCCACTCAAACAAACCCATCAATCTGACTAAATGTGTGTGTCAACATGCTCTATGATTACCATACTAATCCCAGAGCAACACACACTAGACAAAAGGAGATCATTACAATCAGTCAACTCACATCTATGCTTCACACTTCACCCATGAATATTCTTTATTTTACAAAATCATATTTATTACAGTTAGCATGATGTAAATAAATGCTGAAAGTCCTGCTTCAGCTCTCCTCACATAAATGCATAAGAATACACCACAGGCAGGCACAAGTTTGATAGCACTTAAGCGGCCATGTCATGTAAATGTGTTGTGAGTGTTAAGCGTTTTCATGGTGTGTTAGCAGGGAGGTAAACACCTGGAGGCTGCAGAAGAACCATAATGTGTAAATGTGTGTACATTATATGGCTAAAAAGTATTCGCTCACCTGCCTTGACTCGCATATGAATTTAAGTGACATCCCATTCCTAATTCATAGGGTTCAATATGACGTCGGTCCACCACCATTCTTCCAGGAGCCCATTTGTGAGATCACACACTGATGTTGGAGGAGAAGGCCTGGCCCTCAGTCTCTGCTCTAATTCATCCCAAAGGTGTTCTATCGGGTTGAGGTCAGGACTCTGTACAGGTCAGTCAAGTTTATCTACACTAGACTCTGTCATCCAGGTTTTTACGGACCTGCTTTGTGCACTGGTGCACAGTCATGTTGGAAGAGGAAGGGACCACCTCCAAACTGTTCCCACAAAGTTGTCCACAATGTCTTGGTATGCTGAAGCATTCAGAGTTCATTTCACTAGAACTAAGGGACCAATTCCAGCTACAGAAAAACAACCCCACACCACAACCCCCCTCCACCAAACTTTACACTTGGCACAATGCAGTCAGACAAGTACCGTTGTCATGGCAATCGCCAAACCCAGACTCGTCCATCAGATTGTCAGATTGAGAAGCGCAATTCGTCACTCCAGAGAACATGTCTCCACTGTTCTAGAGTCCAGAGGCGGCGTGCTTTACACTACAGAATTCAATGCTTTACGTTGCACTTGGTGATGTTTGGCTGGGATGCAGCTGCTCGGCCATGGAAACCCATTCCATGAAGCTCTCTGTGCACTGTTCTTGAGGTAAACTGAAGGCCACATGAAGTTTGGACGTCTGTAGCGATTGACTCTGCAGAAAGTTGGCGAGCTCTTTGCACTATGCGCCTCAGCATCCACTGATCCTGCCCCGTCAGTTTACGTGGCGTACCGCTTCATGGCTGAGTTGCAGTCATTCCCAAACACGTCCATTTTCTTAAATTACAGCTGACAGTTAACTGAGGAATATTGAGGAGAGAGGAAATTTCACCACATGATTTGTTGTATCACAGTTCAACGCTGGAATTCACTGAGCTCCTGAGCATGACCCATTCTTTCACAAATAGTTGTAAAAACAGTCTGCATGTCTAGGTGCTGGATTTAATACACCTGTGGCCATGGAAGTGATTGGAACACCTGATTCGATTATTTGGATGGGTGAGGGAATACTTTTGGCAGTATAGTGTATGTTTGCAGGGTGTTCAGTGTGCATCAGTTCAGCTGCACTTGTAGCACTGAATTGAAAATGATGATTGTAACACATTTTATTTTTTTAGCACATAGGGTGATGTATAGTGACAGTGGGAAAAGAGAGAAAGAAGAGGCTTGAAGTGTTGTGAAGGTAGTTATCCCGAAGATATTTGCGAGAAATCTGATTCAATTTAACACTAAATGAGAACTTAAAGGTTTGCCCACAGAATAACATGACAATCCCAATAGACATGTTATTATAACAACTATTGTTATCTGTAATTAAAAAAAAAAAAGCTGCGCTAGATTTCTGAATTTGTTCGATATTGATGTCAAGTTATACATCTTTGCTGTGGCTAAGACACATATAATGGTTCAGTGTAACACTGAAGACACTGCAGACAACTGGATGAAGCATTTGTCTATGTTTATCTGTCTAGCTTCAAACTATTGCATCAACAGAGAAGAGCCAGCAGGTTTGGCCGTGACAAGCTCCTTTTGAATCCTATTTGGGGAAGAGTAAAAAAATCTCTCCACAAGGAAAACTTTCATTTTTTAATATATGTTCCTGTTTTAGTAAAGAAATGTTCCCCAGTTGTGGTTTTGTTCTTTGTCATTGCTGAGTGTCAACATGCCTAAAACCCACCCATAGTTACCACCTTAAACTAACGGATGCGTGGGGCTGTGCCTGGATTCTCTCATGACCCCGATAAATGTCACAATGATGATGAATATTGCAGGAATTCAGTTGCCTCCCAGGATGACTTTGCTTGTGCTAAAATAAAGGTTGTTTAAACAGTTGCCTTAGCACAATATGAATATTTTTCATCTTGTTTTTTTTTCCCTTCGTCTGCACATATATTTATGGTTAATACTAAGTTTGGCAAAACATTAAAGCCTCATATATATGCATTTTAATCAGATTTTTAATTTTTTGTACTTTTGCGTGTGCATGGGTGTGTGTGTGTGCTTCCTTCACCAGCACTCTTGACACTCTAGCCATATTTTATTGATCCCTAGCAACAAAAAAAAAAAAAAAAAAATTTGCCAAAGAGGACTAAGATCACCAACGGTGGGATGTGAAAGACAAGGAAAGAGTGAGATACAAACAGAAAGAAACGACAAGACAAGACAGTGATGGGTGCAGTTTGGTGACTGTGTGATGTGTTGTAGTGTGTGTGAATGAGTGTATAATGTGTTGTGTTGATATAAAAAGAGATATAGGACAACTGGATATTTATAAACAGAAGAGGACGGAGAAAAGGGGAGGAGTATTCCCTTTTCAGTTGTTTAATTTTACTGTGTGGCATGTGTGTGCTGTGTGTGTAGTGTGTTTGGGATGCATGTAGGACAGTGAGTATATTTAAGTGTCTGTGTTAAAGCGAGGAGGGGGGGGGGGGGGGGGGTATTGATACCAGTTGATCAAATTGATATCAATTAAACACAACTTATACATATGCATAATATACATACCAACATCTTTACCTGCTCAACATATGTATACCAATATAAAGCTGTGTACATGCAGTCAACTGGCACTATTAAGTAGTGGTACTATTAATTATGGGAAAAAAAACCAATGTAATTCTTAAGAACAATGTGTAAACATCTATTTGAGATTACATAATCATCCCACATTTATCATCTATTTTGATATTATATATATTGTGTTGTGTACTATATCACAATGCACTGTTAACACACTAAACTAGTATAAGTAACTATATCTATGCAAGAATGTAAAAATATAAAAATATATACATACCAATATTCATTCTTTCATATATAATACATATGAATACATATTTATTTCTCACTTAGTAATTGCAGCTAAGATATATTTTCTCCTTGCTTCGTACTAGAGTACAAGGAAAAATGTTTCCCCTAGGAATCCTGGAATGAACAATTGAAGGATACCTGACATACTGTATAGCAACAAACATCCTGTCGGATGGTGCTGGTTTGAATATGCTTTGTTCTGATGGATTAAGCTCTTTTGTTTGACAGTGAAACCCTAAACCACTAACCTGAGACAGTAATTATGCAACTAGTAAATTTATATAGTCTATTTAAAAATCATTTTGTAACTTAATGAGCTTTATGCATTGCCATCACGGATGTAGAAGGTCCATTACACATATACTTCGCAGCTGGATCAAAGAATTCAAATGCTTCCTGCAAAAAATCGAACTGACGCCTACTTCTGCTGCATATACTAGCATCATATGTACACACCTTCATGTACACACGTTTACAATGGCATCACGGGTCATCATCAACATTATTAGTTAGGGCTGACGACGCATGCATTCATCTGCTCTGTGACAGAGAAGTAAAGAAGAAGAGAGCATGAGTGAAACTGAGGGGTAGTGTTTCATTTTAGATGCATGGCATGTGGATTTAGGTTCTTTTTTTACACCTCTTCTCCACCACACTGTTTCTTCAATTAGCATTTACTGCAGAGAAAGAGAGGGACGCGAAGAAAGAGAGAGAAGAGAGGGTGGTGGGGAACTCAGTGATGCAGGGGATGCAGGGGATGGGGATGTAGACTTGAAACAGTTGAAGTGAGTAAGTGCATAAACAACAGTAATTATTCTGGGTACAAGGAGTGAGCAGAGGACGCAGGGTGGTGTGGCTTGGTCGTGGCATAAATATGTCAGACAGTGTTGTGTCCTTACAGCGCGAGACAACAACCTTTGAATCTTGCTTGAGTCGCTTGAACTAGAACGTTAATATATTAGAAATCTGTGCAGCACAGTTTGCTTGTGTAACAGCTCTGGATGTGCCATGCTACTGTTATGAAACACTGCCGCTGTTCCTGCTTTGATAAGTGTCGTGGGCTGTTTGTGTGCTTAAAAAAAAAAAGAAATCAAACAGAATACATTCCCAGCTCCCCGCATGGGGTCCCAACCGTACCAAATTGAGATATACAGAGATATAGCTCAGTGCGCCAACCCCCTCATCCATTCTCCCCCTCTTTCCAGAATCCTCACTTTTAAATCCTAATCCTTCCCTCCTTATCTTTCTGCAAGTCCCCCACTCCTCCCTCCCCTCTCTCTTTCTTTTTTTTCTCTCTCTCTCTCTCTGGCGAGCTCTAGGTCCAGTATATAGAGCAATTACAGAGATGATATCCACTGTCAGTCAGCGGCTCACAGATGAAGCTGGGCCTCTTTAACATTCTAATGGAATGCCAGATTCAATCAGGGGTTTGTATGGCAGAGGGGAGGGCAGCACTCCTCATTAGAAAATAAATCATAATAACAATGAAACCCAAGCAGCAAAAGAAAGCAGCACCTAGGCTGCTGTACTGAACTCGCTTTTTCTCACTGTTTTATCAAAAAAAGTCTGCCGGCCCTCTTCTCAGCCCGCCCTCTCTTTCCCCTCTGATCCTCAAAACCACAAAGTCACCGAACAGCGGCATTGATGTCGTGGGGATGTGAGAGTGGAGGTGAGGACAGACAGGGTGTGTGAGGATGCACACTCTTTGAATCATCTGACAAACAGAAAGAGATCATGTAAAGTCAACACTCTGTCCTTCTAAGGGTTCTCAGTCTACACACTTGCATTCTTGCAACACACACACACAGATATGTCAGCATTCCACATCAGGGAACAAACACAAATGTTTAATAGCTAGGAAAAACATGAACTTACTCCTGGTTAACTTTTTTTTTAACACCAATTGAGGTTTCCTCATCCACTTGCATGCAAACCCTTTGTGATGTAAAATTCTGTCATCTGCACTGATCTGCACTGGTCTGCAAAGGTAAACCCCTTCACTCTACTGCCTACTTCATGCACCCAAATGTTTTTGTGTGCACTTAGTGAACATGCCATTCCTGCATGCTACTGGATCAGGCTTCCATTGAGAAAAACTTTGAACAAACAAAACAGAGCAAATGATGGGCAGAAAAGAAGAGGGACTTTGCAGGAGAACCAGCTATATCCATCAGTTTACACCATACTCACAGCACAGAACAGAACAGAACAGAATAGAATAGAACAGAATAGAATAGAATAGAATAGAATAGAATAGAATAGAATAGAATAGAATAGAATAGAATAGAATAGAATAGAATAGAATAGAATAGAATAGATGCACTTCAGCCAGTGTCTAGGGGTAAATACAGACTACATAGGAACCTTTAAAGCAACACAACTATGTGCACACAAATGCAGTTACCATGTAGACTAAAAGTAATGAGTAACTTCTAAAAAATATGTTCTTATGTTCAATATCTAATAAGTATATTTAAGACCCATGAGGTGCAAATTAAAGTAGAACTCAATGTTTTTTATTGTCGCGTTTCAGTACTGGAACAAATGAAATGGACAGATAAGCTTCTTCTTACTTTTGTTTTAGATTGCTGGATAATGTTTTGTATTTGTCTTGAAACTCCTTGGGATTTTTGTGCTTCAGGAAAATGTTGAGGCTGTGTATAGGTAACAAAATTACTTGTGTAATTTAAAAAAAAAAAAACAATGATAACAATACAACCCAGTCTCTATTCTCCTTTCATTTCCACAGAAGTGGTAGTAATGTCACTACGGCCAGGACAGGACACTCCACCCTGATGGCCAAACAGGCCGGTCTGACATGGACATAAAATGAGCAATATTTATTAATTCTGCGAAGTCAGCGGAGAACTGGCTTGTCACTTTTCGTAATTTGCTTCTTCCACTTACTGCGGTGTTAAGAAGTTTCTTATTTCATATATTACTGTGAGACCACCATTCAAAGCATACACTGATATTTACCCGTACTCTTACTCATGACACACTTATTTAACCCCCTGAGACCTGGCATACACATATGTGGACATCACATGTTTGGTTGTCTATGTCATAATATTTAATTTCTTAACAGGGGCCTGGAGCAACAAGAAAAAAAATGACATGACAAAATGACATGCAAATATATTTTCATGTCTGACAAATTATTGCCTTAAGTTGATGGTGGAGCTGCTTAATGTTGCATGGTCAGTAGCACTGTCTTTTCTTGAATTATTTAGTTGTATTATCCACTGTAGAGGAATAAATTAATATCTATGTAATCTAATCAAAGTCCTTTCTTAAAAAAAAAATATATATATATATTTATATATATATATATATATATATATTTTTTTTTTTTTTTTTTTTTTCCGCCCACATTTGTTAACAAATGTCAAATCATCATCACCCCAGTCCAACTGTTTGGAATGTGTTACAACCCCGACATGTAGAAAAGGATGTATTTTGACAAATTAATTAATTGTCTGTCTGTCTGTCTGTCTGTCTGTCTGTCTGTCTGTCTGTCTGTCTGTCTGTCTGTCTGTCTGTCTGTCTGTCTGTCTGTCTGTCTGTCTGTCTGTCTGTCTGTCTGCCTGCCTGCCTGCCTGCCTGCCTGCATTGATTCTGCTGCAGCTTTACATGAAGCTGCCCTTTGGTTGTAAATGATGATAAAAGTGAACACACCTATATTAAAATGTGACATGACGAAACTATGGGTTGGAATATCTTCTTCAGAGTGTTTTGCCTCACAGGGGATAGAACTCTGGTATAATTTAGCTGTCACATTTAACAAGCATATTGCAGCATGTTCAGTGTCTGATATCCTCATTACTCTCATTAGCATGCTGCTTTGGATAGCTTTTCAAAAGCCAAGCGGTCCTTTCATCCATGCTGTGCTTTGTTGAAGATCTCTCCATGGAGGTGTGATTCATGCATGCTCGGTTTTACTTTAGTCATCATGCTTCGATACTGGAGAAGGCAGGTTTCTTTGTGAGCATTACAGTTCAGGTGTCGACAGACCAGAGATTTATTAAAACCAAGATCAACCAGAGCTTATTGAATAATACATCACTTTCAATGATAAAAAAATGCAGAATATGCTTCAACTGGTCTTAAAGGTGTGGGAAGTGAATGAAGAAACGTAAAGCTCATCTTTGCTTCTGTGCAAGAGACAACCAAAGGAAAACGTTGTTCTCCACTCTAACAAATGAGCTCGGTTCTAGTTCAAGGAGGTTTCCTCTGCTTCTGTAATGAGCCATGCCGAGGGAATCAGCATCCATGGGGGGAACATTTTTGTGCGTCTTCAAATTCACAGATTTTGATATTTTTACAGACTATTCCAGATTTAAATTCACATCTTAAAAATGCTCAAATAGCTTCCTTAAGCGTCCAAACCTAAATGACTGCTTGTAGTTGTCGGAGAAGAGGTGATGAGCACCGATTTTAAGAAAATATAATTTGTGGTCACACCAATGACAAGTGGCGTTATAGAGGAGACCTCTCAGCACTTAAAGAGATTGGGCTGCGGGAGCATTGCCCAGAGACAGACGAAGAGCATCATGTTAGAGGACATACTGGTATTAGGGTGCTCCATGTACATAGACATATCACTTCTAGACTGAAATGAAAAACAACACACATAAACCTTGATCCCACACTCTATTAAGCTGAGAGCACATTGCTCAGTGAACGTCTCCTTGGAGCTCAGAAGTCAATGAAATGGACAAGCAAACATTGGGGCACTGAAACAACTCATATCTAAGTAAGAAAAAAAAATTTGTTTCAAGACTATTTTAGAATTGTTTGGTAGTTTTGAAATAGGCCAATCCTGACTAGATTTATGGAATATTATGCTTATTTGTAGATGGACTGTTTTTGCAGTGTGGCTGGTCCACTTCAAGCTACACAGTTTTATAAATATTTTTAAATCCTAACACCCCCTTACTTGAACCAGCATGCCTCCTCTTTTACACTTCCCTTCAGGCTGAGAGTCTAATCTTACAGGGAATCTGCTGCCTTTGTTGCAGTCCTCCGAAGTGTAAATGGGTTGATCCACCTGTTTATTGTTGAGTGATAGAATTCCATACCTGAGGGCAGGGGTTTCTGGGCGGTGCATGGGAATAAAGTCACTGGCTATTGTTGTACCTGGGTGTGTGATCACTACCTTGAACGAGGGAAGAAGAGGAGGAGTTGGAGAGGGGGGGATGTGGGTTTGGGTGGGGGTAGGGTGGCAGAAACAAGTGGAAGCTGATTTGAACAAGCTGCAGGGAGCAAAAGGACAGGTGGAAAAAGGAGGAAAGTTAGAGGGGGTACATGTTTTAGTGCACTGCCTTTTCTGGAGAAGAATGTCACCTCATCCTCTTCTGTCCTCATTCATTCTCTGATTTTTTATTTTATTTTTATTTTCATCCTCCTGTTTTTGTTGCAGTGCACTGATGTACAGAACATATATTTGCTCCTTCCTTCTCCCTCTGCAGAAGGTTAATCTCCTGGCTTTGTGGTGGATGCTGCCTTTCAGCGCACACAACAAAGCAATGCCCCTTTTCCTCCTCACAGCATTCCAACAGCCCACCCGTCTCTGACTCAGACATTGCCTACAGCCAGCAGCATTCAGACACATCTCCTCTGGACAAAAACTGTGATCATTTTACTAGCCTGACCAGCTGACAGCCAAGGGAGGGGCATTATCACAAAAGAAAAACACACAAAAAATAGAGACCTGAAACAAAAGCAAAAAAAAAAGGCAGTCAACACGGAGGAGGAAAAGGAGCATCCGCCAAGTGAGCAAGTGAGCTGCGGGTGTTTCGTTTGGCATGGGTAACTTCCGTATGTATGCAGGTACCATCAATGCAGAGCTGTATATATGGGCATGTTAGAACTATGTGGGCCACATCAAAGCAACTTCTTGTCCCAGGAGCTCCATGGTTATTTGGGCAGGACAATGCTGGACCTCGTTCTGCACAAATTACAACCACATGGATTCGTAGACAGCAAAGGGATTGCATAAGCTTCAATGACCTGCCAACAGTCCAGCTCTGTCTCTTATTGGAAACGGAAAGCATATCATGAAGAAGAGAATCAGGAAATTATGATCTCACACAATTAAAAGGAAGGGTGACACAGTCCCTCTCTCAGTCTTTTTTCATGTGTTTCTGTCACCAAATTTTAGTTGTTTTAATAATTAAATATGATCTGGATGACAATAAAGATACAAACCACAATAAAGATGTCCGAAAACATGCTGAAAATAATTTTCCTCTGATTCGTGTCTGTTATATAAAGGTTTAAACAAATTAAGAAGTTACACATTTAAGACTTTTATTTTCTTTTGATAGTGATCCTTCTAATTAAATTCAAACGTTAATCAGTACAATGAACCTTTAACACTGACAGAGTGAGCATCCACCAGTCTATTGGCTCTGCCTGTTTAGTGGAGCGTTGCAGGGGGCTGCTGGACCCTGAAGACCCAGAACAAGGTGGGACACAAGTTGCACCTTGGATGTGTTGTCAGCCCATCACAGGATCAGCAGAAAAAAAGAAAAAATATTTACACTCACACTGGAAATTAGAATATAATACAAGAAACAAATACTTTCTTTACCATATTCTTTTAAACTAGCCACATTATTCTCATTTCAGCCTTCTAATTTTCACAGCTGGTATCTCTTGTAATCTTGAACTCTGTACATACTATACAACCAAAAGGAGTGGCTCCTCCTGAACAGCAGGTAGATACACCCAATTCACACCAATTATAATCCAGTTCGGTCCAGTTCTTTGTAATTCAGGCACAGTCCACTTCATTTCAAGCGACTCCAGTTGCTGTTGGGCGAACCTAATGACTCTTTAATGTCCGTAACTCCTGGTGCCGATCAACTCCTTATCAATGCTTTATAATCAACATTTTCTGTAAATGACCCCAGCACATCAAACCTTTCCATGCATGTTCAAACCGACGACAAAGATTACACCTGGACATTTTTGTTTGATTATGTCCTTCAGTCACTCACCGTCTTTACATGTTTTTTCTGTATACATTCATGTTAATAAGCGCAGCTGTGAAAAGTGTGGTCAGAAAATGTTTTTAACCGAGAAATGTTAGTGACGCTGTCTTCAAACTACTTGTGACTCCATGCTCCACAGTTGCTAGGGTGACAGTGAGCGTAAAAGTGGGACTCAGCAGCTATGAGCACTGTATCCATGATGCTTGCACTAAAATGCACACATACCAGTTGTCAACACAACACAAAGACTTTGCTTACCATTTACAGTTCAGACTCATAAGCTTCTTTTGTTTGAGGAACACTGTCTTTCAGCTTCAATCTCTCTGTAAATCCAGTGCCTTGTGCTTAAAACGGTCCTCCGAGGAGGGTTGGGAAACAAAACAAATATATTAGCTTCATTGGTGGCCCAGAACACCAAACTGCCCTCTGCTAAGTCATCATACTAAGCAAGATAATCAGTAAGTGGGACTGAGCAGACGCTGTGTGGAAAACACACTTAATCCTTGCTGCTTAGTTGTAAACCTCTGCTTTGAAAGTGTTCACTGAAACTTTTGGTGTGTGTGTGTGTGTGTGTGTGTGTGTGTGTGTGTGTGTGTGTGTGTGTGTGTGTGTCCTACCTGAAGAATATGACCATACAACGATGTTCAGCTCTCTGAAGCCATAATGAGCCAGCTTTTTAATTAATATAATTACTTTAATATTACAATGATAATTCACTAAAATGTGTTTGCATAAGTCAGAAAAAATTAAAACGCATGTCATGACAACTTTAAATATTTAGATTCATAAAGCAGTGACGTGACAGATTCTTGGTACTGACGTGGACCAGGGTTTGAGGTTGAATTTGGAGAATAGTAGAAAATCAGTGTAGACCAGTGAGCTGATAGGCAGCTGCACAAGGATGTGTGTGTTTTATGCTCTGATTGTAACCCCTTGAGTATGAGCGCTGTAGCAAGGCCGGACGCCTCATTTCAGCCCCTGCCCGTTCTGAGCGGCACAGCGCCGTTCCCTCTCTGCTGTCATCATCTCCGACTGTCCCCTCCCATTAACCGTGACAACTATTTGTCTGTCACTTTTGACCTCAAAACAGCACAAACACTCACTGTCACAACTCTGTGCACGAGTAGCCACATAAGAAGACTGCACACTAGCTGAGCCTTGCGCTTCCAAATTATTTTGTGCTCGGGTTATACTTTAAACTTAATTATATGTTATTCTTCTGTCACTCAAGGTGCTATGGAGATACATTTCGTCTTGGAATGTAACAAGTCTCAGGCCAGTTCACACATATTTTCATTAAGTCTAATAATCCTGTCCTGAATGGGTTGGTGCAAGTTGGAACATAAAACCTGACATGCAGCGTCTCCATTAAAATACAGATCTTATTAAGATGGAACTGGTGAATAAGAGTTCTTATATTAGGAGAAAGGTTGAGGCAGATTATTGTACCAGTCCACCTTTTACTGCTTCAGCATGGGTAAATACTACAAGTGTGGTGTAAAGGGAGAAGTCCTTTTGGATTTCCAAAACTAATTGAGGTCATCCATTACAACATGAACACCGTGAGTGCACATACAGAGATCGAGATCAGTCCGCTTGATCTGTGTGCATGTATGTGCATGTCAGTGAGTGAGTGCCGCCCTTAACCAGCTCACAACTCCTCTAGCACCACAAGAAACAAAAGTTCAGTCGCTGGTCATTTAGGAGCCAGCTGGAGATTTATTTGAAGGATTAAAGGAGGGTGCATCTGCCGCTGTGATTCAGGCATGTGCATTACCTCTTGTGTGCATTCTGGACAATTCTGGACAGCGTGTGTGCTGGAGCTGTGGGTTGACAGCCAGGGGAAGGTAGGGTATCAAAGGCGGGCTGTTTTCACCGCATTCCATCTTATTATTTGTGCATTAAACCTCCTCCCCCAGTGCCCATCTTTCTTCTCTCCATCTTGCATGGAATTCCCAGTCTGCTCCTCTGTGTCTACCAAAGAGACAGACTGGCAATTAAATCCTCCCAGCCTTGATTTGGCTACTTAGGAGAGATCAAGGTAGGATCTTTTGGGGGTCTTTTTAAGGCCTTCCACTGGCATATTATCTCGATAGGGTGTCATTACCACCCTATCCAGTCTGCCATTAAGCACAGTGTTCACCTTTGGGAGAGAAGGAAAGATTTACTCAGCCTAATATCAGAGGCATATCCAGTTTGTGTATGAATGTGGACCTGTTGAAGAGAAAATGCTTGTTTGGTGTCATTTGTTATATGTTATAGGATGGAAATTAACCTGCTCTTGAAGAAGACATTCCATTGAGTTTCTGGTAAATGTGCATGTGATCAAGAAGGTTTGTTTGTTTGCACTTTTACCTTAAAATGTTACCTATGCATTTGAGTCACAAGACTTTTACAACCTCTAATTTACTCTTTGGAATTTTTTTAAACTTTGTCTAGTCCTCATTCTGCTAGCATTTCTTTTTATTTATATATTTACTGGCCACAGAGCATATTACTATACATGCTGCAGCTTGTACTTAACTGTTAGTCTAAAGGACAACAACGCAGTGTAGGAGCTCTTTGACAGCATTGGTAAACTCTAAGAACAAACAAAAACAAAAAAAACAAAAATGCGATTAGAGGAGAAAGTCTGAAATCTATAGATGCAGAGAACTGTAAACAAACATTGCGCTTAATGTCTAATAGCATTTTGTTCTTGTTAGGCTACAAACGAAGGCAGAATTTCACCATTTTGCGATACCAATGTTACCATTTGGAGTGCATTTGTTAGATTATGTGGAGATTTGTAAGTGAAAGTGTGTTCACAGATCACACTCTTCTGAAGACTTAAAACATCTGTGCCATTTCACAATAACTAAGCACTTATAACCCTCTACTTGTTTTACCTAACCTTTTTCATTGTATACACTGCTTAGTCAAGCAGGCATACAGTTGGGCAGATACATACACACATTCCTTTCATGCAGCACAAATGCAAACCAAGCTTTCATTTGTGGCAGTGAAACAAGTTTCAGCTTTCCAAGCTTTCCCTGCATAATCCTCCCACTGAAGCGTAGCATAACAACAGCAGCTCCAGACAGCAAATCAAACAGATCTTTATCTCTGTCCAGCTCTCTTCTATGCATGTATTAACCTTCATAGGAAGCTACAAATTAGCATACCCTGATTAGAAAAGATGAGGCAGATAAAGTTTGATATCAACTTTTAAGTTTTAGGATTCATTATCATTTTTAGAAGCTAAATTAAGTATATGAGGGGCACTGCTTCAAGGGGCTCGACAGCACACTCTTGTGGTCATTTACGGGTATTTTGGCTGATGGTTTGGACCGTTTTGCATGTTTGGCATGAAGATGGAAAACGTCACCATGTATGCCTTGTTGCACCCAGTGCTTTCTCTGCTGAGCCACGTCACCACCTGTAAGTCACAGACCCTGAGTCCATAATTCATTCCCTGGAAAGGCTGCCACAGCTACATGGAAGTGGCGTGTTGCTTCCACAGCTGTCTGTGGAGCTTCCCAGCTCAGGATGCAGCTGGCAGACAAAACAGAGGGAGTTAATGACCTTCAGGGTGCTTTGTGCTGCAAAATTCATGCAGTTGACATGTTATTCTGATCCTTTGCTCTTTTGAATTAATAGGAAGGTGTAGCTATTTTTGGGGGCTGGAGGTAAATTAAGAAAACTGCTCTATGATGAACACAGGCTCTAAAGCAGGGAAGACATGTGAGTCGGAAACGTTCCCTGTGCATCTGCCCACATGCATTTGGAAGTGCACGCATCCATGCTTCAATCTGGGAGGAGTATATTAATTTAGTAATGAATGCAATTCATAAGTACATTTTTCTTTTCTTTTATGTGCATTTGTGCAGAGCTTTTTAACAAGGTTCTTGGGAGTCAAGTGACAGAGACCTCAATGTCCAGACTTTCTGAATCACTAAACCAGGCAAATTAGTTCATTATCACAAATCATAGCAGGTTAAGGGGATCTCCAGTTCTGAGGGTAAGATTCAAGAAAAAAAGAAAGCTGATTTACAAACAAAGAAGCACCCTGCTGAATTCAGTAATGGACAGGGCAGTAGAGCAAACAAGCAGACGTGGTGGTAATCAGGAGCCTGCAACTTACCAACAACACAGTTTTTGTTTCTTGTTACAAGGCAAAATATGTCAAAACCAGATTATTTAAGTTAAATAAGTAAAGATGCCCCTTTTTATCTGATGTAATAAAATACATTCCCCCATATGTTTAATATGTTTCACTCTTCAATATAATCGCTTTAAAATTTGGATTGTCTTCACATATGGTAGGAAGGGTCATTGAAGGCCAACTTGTAGCCATATAACAATAATAATGACTCAGGAACAATGTGATTGAAATTGTGGATTATAGCATCACAGCTATGTGTCACACACACACACACACACAGACACACACACACACACACACACACACACACACACACGCACACACACACACACACACACGCACACACAACGTAAACAAAAATGGAGAAACTGCTCATGGAAAACTGCAAAAGGTTTTGCTGCATGATTTCTTTGTGTCACAGATGAGATGTGGAGAGGCCAAATACAGGTGATGAAGGTCCAAGTTTAACAAAACGCTGGACACATAAAACCCGAAAAACAAGATGTAAAAGGACAACACATGGGACAAGAAAGCACAAACAGGAAATAGCACCACAGCTTTGCACACTGAGGGCAGGACAAAGAAACTAGAAGGTTTGATTTAAGGCAAGACTGTGCCATTTTCAAAACTGCTTACTTAGTAAAGGTTCCCATCCTCATCAAGTGCAAATTTTAAAAGATGCTCCTTTTTTTTTTTTTTTTAAATAAATGCTGCACAACAGACAGAAAACTGTCTGGAGCAAACTTACTAAAACAGTTGATGTGATTCATTTAATTAATTCTCTTCTGAAATGTTTTATTCTGTTACAGCGACTCCCATAAATACATATACAACAGACTCAGGTGCATTTATCAATGTGTGCAGACCTTTCAGGTGCAAACTCCCTGATGTGCCCTTTAGTAAATATCAGGAATGCATTTTTAGCATGCAAAGTTAAAAGTCAGATTAAATCTGGGCCTATGTGCCCTGTTGGGTTTGAGACCGAATCCTGAATGGAAAAGCGTGAAATTTTCATTCTCTCTACCCTCTGTGTTCATATTTTATCACTCAGCCACCACATTGAATTCCTTCGGTAATTCCTCTAGAGAGATTAACAACGGTGTACACCAAAAAAAAAACTCCAAATAAATTCATCATGAAGATCAGATCAGAGTGAGAGATAAGAAGAATAAATATCTTCTCCAAGAACATTTATACTGTACAAAACCATAGTTGAGCTGAGATATAAATACTTAACATAATGTTTTGATGGTTTGCCTGACCATCAAAACATTATCTTATGGCTGCACTCATTTTACATAACTAGAACACCCTCTTTATATATATATATATATATATATATATATATATATATATATATATATATATATATATATATATATATATATATCTAAAGCAGAGAGTATGCAGACAGCTGCCACCCTAAACTGCGAGATTGCGACTGATGAGGTGCCATCGGTGATTCTGCTGCATGAGTCTGTCTGAGCGAGAAGCAAAAGGGAGGTTTGATGAGAAGCTATGTTGGGATTACCTAGAGGAATCTCCCAGAGCAGCCTCCGCCTCCTAAATCATAGCACTTATTCAGAGCTCTCTCAATAATGTATGCATAGGCAGAAAGCCGGTTTTCTCAGGATTTAGAGGAGACAGTTACTCTGAAATCTCAATGCACCAAAAAAACACTTGGTCAATAAAACTAAATTATGAACGCTCCACTGTAGATCACTGACGCTACTTCATAGCGCACACCTTTATGACGTGTCTTAGCTGTTCTGGAGTTGGGGTTTTTAGCATATCTTCAAGTAATATTCCACCATCAAACATATCAGCAGTGCTGACTGTAAAATGAGTACATAGTGCTAGTGGTACAGTCACTTCCCTCCGGGCCTTGTGCAGGACTGGCGCCTGCAAAAAAGGGAACCTCACCGTTACCGCCTCCTCCTCTCTGCCCCAACTGCCAACGGCCTTGGCACATCTGTACACGTCCAGCATGGCTGGTGCCAGCTACCCTGCTCCCATTGTTCTCTCCTGAATGCACCCAATGCCCAACGGGAAAGAAGGCTGAAAACATTGTGGCAAAACCTACAAAGCCTGTTAGATAATCTCAAGACACAAAAAGATTGTCTTCGCCTCGATTCTGGGAACGTCTTTTTGTCTTTCAGCTCTGCATGGATAACACCCTTTGGTGTTTTCTTGTATAGGTGTAGGATTCTACTCTTTTCAGCTTTTTTAAAAGTAGTAATGATGGTGAACAAACGGTAACATGTTATAAAACAAAAAAGAAAGGACGCTCTCATGCAAAAAAGAAAAAAAAATGAAAGCGAAAAGATCACCTGCTATTTTAGTTGTCTAATTGATCATTACGTTTAACTCTTTTATTTTAACTGACCTCACGCATCAATCAGATTTCCTGCATGAAACGGGAAACACGGGCACAGAGAGCATCTCTGACAGTGATGGTGTGAAGTGATGACATCTGTGCTTGTTTTTGATACCTGCTTTTATTCAACCTCAACTACAGAGCAAAAGTGCTGAATGTGCCATATGGAGAAACATAATTCAATTGTGTGCGTCTTTGTTTGTGTTTTGTTTAATGTACATATTTTCTAATCAGAAGAGCAGGAGGAAAAGTGGCCAATAGCAGATTTATCAGGGTGGTGAATTATTTCAGATAGAACAATCAGTCATTTGGCTTTGATCTCCCTTTTGTACCTCTTTAGTTTCAACCCTCTGTTTTTCTCTTTGCTCTGTCGCTACTGAAGCTGTTAACTTTAACTGTAACTGTCATGTTCTGTCCTTTTTTATAATGTTATCACTTAACCCGTATAAATGACATCACCAAGGGTTGCTTGCTTTGTGTGGTGGCTAAATGCACAAGAACATCCCTCTAAAGTTTTCATAATTGTATCTTTCATCTCATTTAAACCTAAAGCGTAAACTTAACAAAGAAAAAAAAAATTCAAATCTTGCAATGCAAAACTCAAAATTGTCCTCGCAAAGTCTGAACCATAAGAACTTGGCACGCCCCCCACATTTCAAGCAGGCCCGCTGCACTGTCAAGCCTCCTGGCAGTGGTCCATGTGCTGTTAAAGTGCTCTGGTTATACAGCCCCCTGCGAGCCTGCAGGATTCTTTGCATGTCAGAGGCTTTAACAGCATACAAGTCACCATAACATTCCTGTCAGCGCCACATCGTCTGTTTGTGTCCAACTTAAATTCCAGCTCTGTCTTACAAGACCATGTATGTCCAAAATTATGAGATATTTGTGCTTTATTTCATCAGTTGTTTTGTAAAGGGCAGCTTTCAGGGGACGTGATACATTTTCGTAACCAAATTATTCATATTTAAGTCAAACTTAACACTCGTAGCAAATGCTGGTAAAGCCGGTCAAGTAAATGTTCTTGGCCGCAAACAAAAAAGTGACTTGAATGTTACTTAAATTAATAGCTTTATGTTAAACACAAACAGGAGGAAGGAATCAGTCACCAACGACCATGCAGAGTGGGATACATAAAATACTTTTTTGCACTTTTATAATTTGGATCCATTGAGATTTTTAAAACTTTTTTTTTTTGGAAAAACAGAAAAGCCAATTGTTTTGGTCTCAAGTGGCACCAAATACAAACACACACTTATGCCAACACATCACAATACCTTTGACAAACTTTTGTCTACAGTTATTAAGGAACAAATGAGAAACTAATGGCGAGGTAATCAGTACTTAATGACAAATATTAGCAAACTACTGATTAGTTTGGTAATCAGTGGGAGGAGAGAACATAATTATGACAAATGATCACCCATCAGAAAAAAACAAAAACAAACAAACATAGCGTTGACTATCCTATCATTCTTCTAACAAATGGACATTCTCAGTTTTTTCCTTCTTACATTTTAGTCAAGCTAAGCCTAATACATTGTTTATAACTGCATTTCTAAAGTCACAGAAAGTGACCTGATGTGTATTTCACTGAACATGTCTTGTAAAGTTATAATAAAACAAACTAATGGTGTTTTACTGTTATGGAAGTTGATCTAGCAGTCAGTATATGCTTATCATAATAGCCTGGCAATCATCAGATGATGTAATAACGCTTTTCTGCTGACTTTTGCTTGGTTGATGACAAAAGACATAAACCAATGTTTAAGTAATTTAACAAATTTAGTCCGTCTTTCTGTACTTCTGTACTTCTGTTCAGTTAATTCACAATTTCCACAAAGAGACAGGTCACTTTCATCAGTTAAAAAGAAATTTACTATGATTTTTTTCTTTTTTTTTTTTTTGATCTCACAGACGGTTCTGAGGTGAGTTCTCAATATCTACTTCACACCCCTCTTCCAGGGAGTTGTAACTATCCAGTTATTCTTGGTGGATAACTCACTGATTTTAGAGATAAACTGAACATTAAATAACCATTAGTTTTACAAGAAAACCAAGTTTCGTGTTAATCATTAAGTAAAGGTTACCAGGCAGGTTGTTCCTCATTTGTTACGTGGTAACTAAGTGACCAAACTTCTTTATAGAAAGTAAAAAACAATCTGTGCTGGTTGCAGAGTCTGTCTCCTTCAATTATTTGTCTGATTTACAATGTAAGCGGATGCTTAAAGAGAGATTAAATTAATAGGGCAATTTAACAGTGTAGCAAGAGTGTGATTCATGCTTATGGACAAACACACACTCGTTCCTGATGGGACACACTCTGTCTTTGCTCAAAGGACGACTGCTCCTCTCGCTTCTGTCTGATCACCAGCTCCATTCACTTCCTCAGATTTCAGCACCTCCTGCTGCTGCTGAGACACGCTCTGGTCTCCGCTCAGCCAATCTCTCTGTCTGCCTGCCAGACACCACCTGACCCACTGCCAATAGTGGACTCCGTGCCCGAGTGCAGACTCACTGGGGACCCGCAAACATCACTGCTGTGCAAATTCAGCAAGCGGAGCGCCACTGCTTTTCAAATAAAACACACTCTCGCATGCGCAAAAGAACTGAATGCAAGTCATCTATCAATATGAGTGTCGAGATCAATACTGTCAATCAGAGTTATACTAATCAGGTTTTGAGGTGACAAACTAAGCTTAAAAAAACATATTTCTGCATACTCTAATATTTGGAGCAAAACACAACAGCTTGTATTTTTTTAATTATTATTATTCGTACGAACAAGTAAATTGTTGCATTTGACAGGAATGAAAGTGTAACAGAACCAGCTGGAAACCAACAGGCAAATGTCCTCAAATTGGTTTTTCCGACTGTAAGTGTGATTAATTGCCTGAGCATGTTTTTTTTTTGTATATACTTTTATAAATGTGTTTGCATGTGTATGTTTGTTTGCTTAGTGGAGGACGCTTACATGCCTAACTGGTCATAATGACGTAGCCTTCCTCCAAGCCTTCTGCTGCACATCTGCAGCAGAAGGCAGCTGAGCATCAGCTGAGACAGCACTTTCACTCCACTTCAACAAAGTCAATCTCTCTATCCCTTTCACTCCCCTCCCGCTCTCTCTAATCCCAGCGTTAGAGACTCCATCTGGTAACATCATATTCGTCCATGTAGCAGTCATATTAGGTTCTCTGATCACTTTCAGATGACGTTAAGCTCGATGAAAATGCAGAGGTGTCAAATAATGCCCTCATTGCCATGGAAAGTGTGAAGCCAGGTGGAAATGCAGTGCAGTGGGAAGCAGAGCAAGGGACAGCAAGCAACGCAGTGGAAGAGTAGCTTAGAGCAATCCCAAAAAGGGAGAAGCAAAGCTTTAAGTCTCGGAGGAATTTGAAAGCTGCAGAAATCCAGTTGCGGATATTAAGAGGCTTAATCTAAGAGCTTGCTGAGGCTGAGTTTTGCTGTGTGGGTCCCATCACTATCATCCTTGACAGAGGTTAGAGAGGAGTCGAAGGGGATAAGGAGGAGAGGAAGGCAGATGGGAGCAGAGACGAGAAAATGGAGCTGAATATCATTAAAACCACTTCATATGTTTTTTTTAATAACATGAATTTAACATGAACTTATGTCATATTGTGTGTGCTAATACATTGTCTGGTGGTGTACTACTCTTGCAGTGGTTTTCATGAATTGTACTTTTTTTTTAGATCCTGTAAAATCATAATTGGACACAATTAAAGGCAGGGAGCATGTGTCAAACAGGAGTGCAGGAATTAAAGACTGATTCATTTATATCGCAATTAGGCAATACTAAGTGATCCAGCACAAGTCATAATAATCAAAAGCGACACGTGCTGAGATGAAAATCATTATCTTGCAGCTGCAGATGACACCCAGGAGATAAAAGAAAAAAATAGAGCAGACAGGTGGATAACAGGAATTCCCACTGTCTCTGTGATATTCATTTCTACTTCAAGCTATTCCGGCTTCATTTGGAGTGAATGCTTTGTTTTTTTGTTTGTTTTTTTGTTTTGTCTTTTTAAGCCTGATGTCTGAAGAATTTCCACAGTATCGTTCTGTTTTTGTTCATAGCTTCCATAAATAATCTAAATGTAACAGTTAACAGTTCTAATGCTGATTTTTCTCAAAGTTTAGAAGCCACAAGAAGCTCTGCACTGCCACAAAGCCTTGATTAATCTATTGCATTTTGCAGTGCATTAATGACTCTATGCCTTTTAAAATGATGTGTTTCATCCTCATGACACTGATTATTACATATTGTATATTATATATTGTGTCTGTTTTTCTGTGTTTAGGAGGCATTAACCGGGCGGGTGCAGCGGTGCCGACGTTCCTACGGACCCCAACGGTACTCCAACCCCACCTGGACATGAAGCCCTTCCTGCAGTTTCCCATGGAAACCCCGCCTCCTCCTCCACACAACATGAGCCTCTTCCACAACTTCAACACAGTAAGAGCTGACACAGAAACGCACAGATACAAACACAGGCACTGCAGTGTTTCAGGCCACAACAGTGATCCCTTCCTCACAGATTTTTGTCAACACAAGATTAAAAAGCATAATTTTGTTACATCATGCTTATTGCCGTGAGTGACATACTGCAGTTGTAGTTGAACAGGTCAACTTTAAAGCATTTATTTTGACTTTAACATTTTTTCTTTCTTTTTTTTTTTTTTTTTTTTTTTGCCACATCTGTTTTTAAAGTGTACGTTGAGGCAGACAGGTCTGTCTTTTAATGAGGCAGAGCGCAGTATTTCTTGTAGCTGCGCACACTCTGCCCCATTTCTTCATTCAAAGACCAGTAATTAAAGAGCTGTTCTGAGGCCATCCTTACAACTGTACGCTTCAAACTTCAAAGCTTTTTTGATGTGGTATTTATTTTAAGTTAATAGAGAGTGAATTTTCCATTTCTTCTTCCTAGAACTTGAGCTAACATCATTTAGATTAAACCGTGGAGGCATTTACCAGCTCAGCATAATGTAGCATGTGCTCCTTCGGACTCTGCCGAGCGATATCAGCATCTTTAATCATATAAATGTCCTACAAGTGAATTTGTATCAGCAGTTTGTGGGACAATGCCGTGATGTGTCGTATAATTCATTCAGTTGCGTTTCCTAAAAAGAGATACCAACCGTCTTTGTTAAACAAAAGCACATGTGCTTTTGTCTTGCACATTATTAAAAGGACACTAATGGGAATCCAGACGCTGTTGAGCACATGAAAATAAAGTCATTTTAATAGCCCTTAGTTAGCTTTGATGAAGGCATTTTTACTGCCAAACTGCACTCAAACCACCAGATGTGGATTCATAGAGGCACTAAAATTATGCAAGCACTCAATTTTCCCTCTTGCCTTTGTTAGCACAGCCCTCAAACGCTTCTCTCTTGATTTCTTTTTATTCTGTCATGCTGCCTCTGCAAAACTCCCTGTGGATTTCTCTCTCTCTCTTTTGCTCTTTTCGTAACATCCCCCTGCTCCCCGTCTTCCTCTTTTCACAGCGTTAACTATGTCTAAAGGTCCAGAGGGATGGTGTGATTGGTAATAGCTGTTGCTGCTGACGGCTGAGGGGCAGGCCTGAGTGAGTGGTGCTCTGCTGCTTCGTCTCCAGGAGATGGGGCCAGAGCCATGGAGGACAGTCTGACCTTACAGCTTCACTGTATACTGGCACATAAACGGGAGTCAATGCTTCTCCTGCGTGGCACAGAAAAATAAGCGCAGTTAGTATTTGATTTAAAGCTCTAAGAAATGTGAAGTGTTTGGTGCCTGAAGTGTGTCGCGCAGTCTCACTTGTTTTGAATCCCTGGTATGAAAATAAAAACCTGCAAAACTGCAAAACCAGACAAATAAACAAACACCAAAAAGAAAAATAAGGGAATCTCATTCAGTTACTGCAGATGAATGATGAATGCTCTGTATTGATGTGTTGCTGTAGAGGAAGTGTTAGCCCTGAGCACTCCCCAAGATGCTTCGTGTTTAATTTTCTAGTGGAGTAAATTTACACAGGAAGACTTAGAGTAAAAAAAGTAAGTGTCTGCAGCTCTGTTACACGACTGCTATTGCTGTCTTGCTTCATTGTGCCTCTCTGCACCATCAATCCTAATGTTTCATTAAATCCACTGCACCATAGCCCTGAGGACTACCCCTGTAGTGGGCCAAGTGCAGGTTTTTCTTTCATCTTGTAATAAGTCATATGTTTTGAGTTTGCATATGCATGATGAGGCTCTACCTCACACTGAGGATCATTAACCCCTCAGTACATGATAGGCCTCTCCTAAAGCCACATACAGCTTTAATTGTCCTCTAATGGGATTTGTCCTTTACCTGCTTGTCTTACTCAGTGCACCTGTAGACAGTGACAAGGCTGAATTATTTATCTGCAGTAGTCCTGATATAGACACATGCTCATGTATTTCAGAGCTGAACAGGCAGCTCTGATGTAAGTCTCCAAAGGATACGAAATGAGAATTTTAAAGTAATTTCATAAATTCATATAAAACAAAACTGTCTGATTCATGATAGATTCACCTCTGCAAACTATCCCTCCACTCTTTTGGACTGGACAAAACTAATCTGTTGATATCTAAATAGTTCATCATAGCTGCTGATTTTTAAGGATTCGTATGTTTAATTACGTCTCAAACAAAACACATGACCATGGTGGAAACGTCTTTATGCGTGTAAAAGAACAGTCGCAACAATAGTGATGATATTAATAATCATAAAGAACATCAATATTTTACCATTTCTATTTATTTAAATTTTTATAGTGCAGTTTTGTGAAGTATTTATGAGTAACTGGTGGGTTCCCTGCAGCAGACAGCAGTCATAGCGCCCTCACTTGGAGACTCAGCCAGGAATTCTGAATTAGTAGGGAAGAGTGGCGAGGATTTTCACCATCGAAAACCAACAGGACCTCATGAATTTCTTTTTGTTCAAGGAAACACTATGTTTTCACGTATCAAGCAATTACACAGACGGACTTTTGGTAGCACGGCTCATGTTATGACACAGTGTTACAACACAAAACTGAGTTACAAAAACAGCAGGTCGTGCTACAGCGCGGATGTTCTAGCGTATCACTCGGTGCAAGTTCCTTTCTTTTTTTTTAAGTTCAAAATTGGTGCTTTGTATGCTAATCCAGTATTTGCTTGAGCTGCCATGACATGTATTCGATTTGTGATGTTTTATATGTTAAAAAATGAACTCCCCTATGGCCCCATTCTGAGTGGCTGTAAAGGTACAGTAGCTCCCCAAATCCAGAGACCAGTCCTCTTCCAATGTGGCAGCTTTTCATAGTTAATAGATCAGAATTTGAATTTTTTAAACCCATAGAATCTTTAGATCTTTTTTTTTTTATATATAGTGCTCAAAGAAATGCTCCTCACATAATGTGTGTACATCTGCAATACAATGCCCACTGAGCTGGTGGGCTTGGTAAAGAAGGCAGTGACTTAGAGTGATATTTCATTGGGTGAATGTGTAATAGAGTGGGACTCAAGCTGGGGGGACACACAATCCTGGATGCATCTGGGTAGATTGAGTATGCATGAAGAAGTGGGTAGAGAGAAAGAGAGACGGAGAGAAACGGGGAGGAGAAAACTGGAAAGCTCAGAAGGAAATGCAGGGAAGCGTGAGACGGAGAGAGGAAAAGTAGTTGAGAGGCAGAGAAGGAGGAGGAGGCTGGTCGAAAGAACAGGCACTTGTTAGGTCATGCATTTAAAAAGATGGAGAGATTTAACTTGCAGCCGGCTGAATAGAAACCCAATGTGCTGAAAGGAGAAAAAACCCCAAAACAAAACAAAGAAATATCAGCCAGCAATGCATCACTAGGCACAAGTTCTTTCTTTTTACTTTTTTGTGAGTTTCTTTGCATTCAGCATTGACAAACCAGTAGGCTGAATGAGTGAGGAAGGTGTACCGCACACTCTCAGTCTCACACATGCTGAGACCCAAACACTCACCTTGGCCAGCAGCACACACACGGGAGGACCAATGCAGCTTCAAATCTCTACAGAGTCAGAGGAGAAGAGGGTGAGTACTTCGATTCTTGGAGCTTGTCACCACTTTGTTTTTCAGTCCAACTGTTCCTTATCCCTGGCACGGCTCAAACGTACTGCACAAGTTGTGCTTCAAAGGCTTCTTTTATCTGCCAAATTACAGTGGTTGCCAGAATGGTTGTGCTGAAAGTGTAGAGCAGTGCACACTTCAGTGAACGAAAACAGTCACTCTCAACATTTTAGTGTGAGGGGAGCAAACATGCAAGAGGAAGAGAAGGAAAGCAAAGTGAACTCTACGCTCAGTATTTTGGTCAGGTGATTTTATTGTGTAGTCATGGGAGACGCTCGAATGCTCTTGTTAAAGCTCTGGGGTTGTTGATATTATAGGTGGATCATGGAGAAGTCAGAGGCTTGTGTGGTTTGATTCTATCGGACACAGCTCTCACCTCATTAAAGAAAAAACAGACTAATAAACCGGGTATACCTTTATTTTTCAAGCTGAACAAACTTGAGACGCATTACTGGTGAAAGGAAACTCGAAACACAGCTGAATTATTCAAAACTATGTGTGTGTGTGTGAATAAGTTCAGGAGAAATTCCTTCTGCAGTTACATCATAGAGTTCTACTCCCAGTTCATGAGAACATGTTTTTGGAGAGCATTAGCTTCAGAGGCCATGTGAACCGTGTTCCAAAAAGGCTCGATGGCAGCTGTGTTTTCAGCAGCTGAATCGGCTGGATGGATCATAGCTGACCCACACTCTTCGTACTGTGCGGCCAGAGAAAAGCCCCGTGATTCATGTGTAACGGCTACTCCCCATCAGGCCTGTTCAGCCTTGTATTAAACTCCTGGGAGGATAAAGGGTCACATCGTGGCATCCAAAGCATTTAGGTGATGCATCATTTGACAGATGCTCGAAGGGTTTGATCAACGACTTGACTGCTGATATGAATAGGTGGATTATTGTGGATCTTGTGTTGAAGAGAGCCAACTCAAATAAGAATATTCTATGTGAGGATGTCCGGACTGGGCCTCTCTCTCTCTCACATGTTGTTTCTTTTTCTGTTTGGATGTTTTCCCATTTTCTCCTTTACTTTCTTCTATGTCTTCCAGTTAATCTTCCTTAGCAACTCTGCCACCCATTCTTCCCTCCAGATGGTGTGTATCTGTACTGTCCTGCTCTCCAGCTAAATGTCTACGGGCTTCTCCTCTCTCCTTTTGCGAAAAACAACTTTTTTTTTATCAGCTTTTGGACTTATTTGCGTTTGACGTTCCGAAAACTTAATTTCGGTTCCTTTTCTTTTCTGTCAAATTGAATCATTTGCACATTAGACTGAGGTTCAGGGTGGATCCCGGTTTAAGCTTGATGATTAGCCGAAAAGAATTTATTCATGAACACAACCGGAGTCATTTAGAGTTCGTCGGCCTCGCCACGCCATCAGGCTTGCATTAGACTTGGAGGACCCTCTGGAACATTTATTTGTTGATGACTTCATGAATTCAAAACACTGAGCATGAAAGGCATTAAGTTCTGCACACTACAAGTTTATTCCCCCTTCATTGTTGCACCCAGACACTGGTTTTTGTAAATGTTGCATGTTGTAGCTGCATACAAGTGCAACAGATTGTTGTCTGTTGTGGAAATCTTCTTCAGCTTCTGAGTCCCGGCTAATGCTTAAATCAACCAACAGTGATGGCTGGATAAATTTAACATCAAACGCAGATAAATAATTGCAACGTAGGCCAATGCAGGCTGGGTGTTTTGTGTCTGGGACAGCTTTATATGACGGGGCTTAAACAGTGACTCATTGGAGGTGCCGCTAAGTGAGTTAGTTAAATTTATACAAGGTGCTTAACACCAGACAGATGATTGACAACCCAGCTGAAACAATTACCGCAGGGACTCTGCAGCCTGCGTGACAGGATGCCGGACTTTCAGCAACATTCTGTCAGCGCAGCTGCTGAACATGCTCCGGGATGTTCAGTAAACTCTGGAAAGATGCTATAAACTGGAGTGCTTCTGCACTTTGTTTGCCTTGAATGGGATTATAGACTTTAAAGCGTGGCCTCTTAACCAGAAAAACCTGGTTAAGAGGTTTCTCCACACCTACGCCCAACATCAGAGGAAGAGGTCGCAATACGTTCACCTCATACATCACGGTGATGGACTGACCTACTGACTCGCAGAGTACAAGTTATAGCTCACATATTTCCTGCTCCTCTTTCTCTCTTTGGGTTCCCCTTCGTCAGATGGACCCGGTACAGAAGGCTGTGATAAACCACACGTTTGGAGTTCCTCTAGTCAAGACCAAGCGGCCAGTCATCTCCTGCAACGTCTGCCAGATCCGCTTCAACTCAGAGGTACAGGAGCAGATATGTACATCAGCGCATCAACCTCATCTCTCAATGATATTAAATGTGCTGGAATGTTTTTTATCTGTACTTTTCATTTTGAAATATATTGAAGGGCTCGTTGACCTGGTTTATTTACCCAAAACGGATAGTGAAACAGGATGTGTGTGCGTTTTTTTTAGGACGATTCTTTGGCTCTTTCAACCCCTCCGGGATTGACTTCCAGATAGTGTAGACTTAGTGGAGCAATAAGCGCTGCAGCGCAAACAAAAGTTGGACTGAGACTGTAAACATGTTGGAACATTTGGCATAAACACATCACAGAGGAAGAATCTCTTTAGCGTTAAACAGTCTGTTTGATTTTTCATCAGTTCCTGTTTTCCCATTTGGTATTGATTTCCAAAAACTCAAACTTGATGATTATACCCATTGCCATTGTGTGTATTAATTATGGCTAATATGACACGAATGAACGCAAAAATCCCATAGAAGTATTTTATGAGTAGTGATGCCAAACTGTTCATTATTTTGATGTGTAAGATGGATAGTCGGACCCATGACGACGTCAGCATTAAATGTTATATGTACAATGTATAAATTGACCTTGATTTCTCAGTGGTGCAGGATTCAGGGCCAGGGCATGCATCCATCCACAATACACAACATTAAGGAGTGGAGCGGTTCTATATATACTCAGCACATCTACAATCATGGTTTCTGTGTGGTCAGGGAACTGCAAGGCTATAATTTTCTCTTTGCAGGGTTTTCTGCTTTGTGTCCTTACAGGCAACAGGAAATAGTCAGAGATGTTTACCTATGAAATATGTTTTGAACTGGCTGCGAGCGGTCAAGTGCTGGGCTATTTAGTTTGCATGTGCTGTTGAAAAAAGACTATACCATATCCAACGCATTTTAAAACTTTAAATGTTTGTTTTTACAGTGCTTTTATGGCAGATGTGAGAAAAAAGTAGAAGAGTGTTTTTCTATAAATAGTGAGGATGCGTTGATTCCCTGGCCCAAAAGAAGTATAGTAAAAAAAAAAAAAAAAGGGAAAAAGTACACACAAATATTCTAATGTTTTTCCATTAAGGGCACTGTTAAAACATATCTCTTTGTCTTTGGTAAACACAACATCAGATGAATGTCGACTTATGAGATATTACACCAAATCATAATTTGTTAAACAAAGAAAACAAAAAAACTCTGGCAACCTTTAAACAGAAGCAGCTGTGTCACCTCACTAGGTTGTCATATTACATTCCTCTTTTGGAGGGTTGAACGGAGGATTAGTGGTTCGCACTGTTGCCTCACAGCAAGAAGGTTGCTGGTTCAATTCCCGAGCAGGAGTCTTTCTGTGGAGTTTGCATGTTCTCCTGGGTACTCCGGCTTCCTCCCACAGTCCAAAAACATGCGTGGTAGGTTAATTGGTATTTCTAAATTGCCCGTGTGGGAGTGTGCATGGTTGTTTGTCTTTGTATGTGGCCTTGTGCTTAATTGGCAACCTGTTCAGGGTGTACCCCAGCCCCTTGCTTGTAGGTGTGGAAAACGGATGGATGGATGGATGGATGGTTGGATGGATGGATGGATGGATAGATGGATGGATGGATGGATGGATGGATGGATGGATGGATGGATGGGTGAGTGGATGTATGAGTGGATGGATGGATGGATGGATGGATGGATGGATTCCTCTTTTGCATTAAATGTTCTTCATAGGGTCATTTCACGTTTTTGTGACCAGCTTGCCTCATGAGGAGACGGCCCTATGTCACAGTCTGATTAAGACTGATTAAGACTGAATGATTTGCCCAGAGGGCAGCAGAATAACCACATAAAAGACAAAGAAGATAGCAGAAGTATTAACCTCATATGCAAATGGCTTCCACGCAGTCAGAGTCATCAGTCACACGGACGGCTCTATGTCAAGGTTGATTAATGTTGAATGATCTTTGTTAAAACTATTAGTCCAACTAATACTTCTTCTCAGTCCAGCACTTTGTGCTCTCTGGCTTCTTATCACATAACTAATCTGTAGTATTTACTAGTTCTAAGAAAAAAGAATACAATCAAGTAAAATTTTAAAGTGTTTGACCAAATAAATAAAAGCACAATTCTTATTTCTCTTCTATGTTTGACTGGCATAAACTCACAAGCCCTCTGATTAGGATGGCCTCCATTTAAAAGTGTGGCTTCAAGTCATCTCAGTCCCTTTAGAAGTAACAGATTTCCCTCCAGGGCCCGGCTGTTTCAAGTTGTTGTTATGTTCAAACACCAAAGAGAATACGTCCATTCTCGTGGGTGCCTGGTAAATGCTTAAGTGGGAGATCAAACAAAAAAAGAAAAAAAAAAAAAGACAAGAATGGAAAAATAGAGAAAAATGACATTTGTATAGGATTCATGCTTAGTCGGCAGCCCTGGTGGAATCACAAAGTTTACGTCTCTCCATCATTTTAATTGAAGTCTCTCGGTGCGTTTGTCGGTAAAACCTCTCATAACAAAGTGGAACAAAAAGCGCTTAGAAAACAGAGAAACTTCAACAGTTTCCTGGCTGACGGGCAGTGAGACTCCAACACTCAGGCAATGACATTTGCAGTCCCTTCTGTTACAGTCCAGCCAAAACAATTATAAAGAAATTAATAAATATGTAGGATTTTTCCAAATCCAAAAAACAAATATATATTTAACCAAAAAAACAACTAGACGATGATGACTTTTTCATTGATGATCATTTGAGTGTTCAAGCCTGTGGATCACGTAGATCATTCTCTGTTATGCGCAGAAACACAACTTTTCTGTCTTTCTTGATAGTTTTCTCATATTTCTCACTGACTAAACGATTTCACACTCTCACTTTTTTTCTTGACAACGATGACTATTTCACGAACACAAATAACAGAATAAACAGCACAATGGAGAATTTTGCATTTGCTGCTTCGTTTACAAATTCATCCTCTGGCCTTGATGTGGACGTTCCGTCTTTCTCCCCTGTCTATGGCTTGATAGTATCGTTGCTAAGTCCATTAGTCTTCCAAAAAAGAAAAAAAAAATCCACGTTTGCCTTCCTGCTCTCAGCCCACACTACCCAAATTTCACACATCCGTTTTAACACAATCCCTTTTTCCTTGTCTGTAGTTTTCATTATTGTGCTTTTCCTTTTCCCTGCCTGTTTCTTCCTTAGCAACCTCCTCCCCATCTTTCTGTCCCCCCTCTCACACTGCATTATTTACAGTGTGGAAATGCCTAAAATTGCCTGCCACTACTTATTATAAAATGCATTTGTCAAGGACATGGATTAGTGTCTGGCTCTGACAGCCCCAGTGCATCTTGGGAAACTGGTAGCGAGGGGACTTGGAGAGGAAGGGCAGGAGCAGAGGGCAAGGGACAGTTTGTATGCTGTTGTCTGCACAGTGGTGGTGCAAAGTGCTAAATGGCGGTTAATGCAGAATAACCTTGGCGGTATACTGCATTAGTGACATCACAAGCTCCGAGTAGCTGCATTGACTGACGTCACAGCTGCTGCAGCAGAAATAGGCCGATATACATCTCTTATTTTTTTGCCCTTGCTCCCTCACAGCCACCCTCCGCCTTCTCTAGCCCTTTTCACTCTGCTCCCTGCTTGTTCATTTTTTCCCATCTATTGTTTTTCTCCCCCCTCGTCTCACCTGAAGCTCCAGCACCACAACAGCTACGCTTCAACGCTGCATTCTTCAGGAAGATAGTCGTGCTGTGCAGTTTTGAACCCTCAGTAACATGTGCTCAGGACTGATGTGGTAGATCCTTTCCTTTCTTTTTGCCACATTTACTTAAATCTAGGCGTCACGCTTCCGTTGACTTGCAGTCTCTGGTTGAGCACCATGTCTGCATCATCTTTTTTCACTCTCCTCCTCTCCATGGGTTCAAAGACCTTCTGTGGAGACTTTTCCATACATCACTACGTAACCCTTCTATCTCCCCAGATTTCCATCTTCGTCTAAGAAATCACTTCTCTCTCAGTCCTTGTTTTCCACTGCAGGTGCCCCCCACTTTGATCTATTGGCTTTGCTGCAGCAGCTCCTTAAAACCCATTTGACGGCAAACACTTGTCATTATGATTTATAAGAAAAATATGATACACTGATTTACTGCAGCTGATGCTTAAGGTTCACCATGCCAACTCACGTCTAAGATACCATCACACAAACACATATAAATCAAGAATAAACAACTGGACTCAGTAACATTACTCATTACCCCCCGCCTGCTTTCTCAAGCCAGACTATCTCTACAGTTGAGCCTTTGATCAGTGTGATGTCAGTCAAAATGTCCAAGCCTTTCAGCACCCATGGCAGCTGTCAGCTGCTCATCAACACAAAGTCTCTCCCTTTCAACTAGCTTTAATCCAGCCACTTAAACAAATAAATGTCTACAATATTGGTCCTACTATTTGACTGACAGTGCATTGCTTGGCGCATCAACTCAACATACTTGCAGAGTCAAGTGCAGCCCTGACACGAGTCTGTGTCCACAAGGAGCATCTATGCTCTTAGATAGACAAAGAGTGGTGTGTGTGTGTGTGTGTGTGTGTGTGTGTGTGTGTGTGTGTGTGTGTGTGTGTGTGTGTGTGTGTGTGTGTGTGTGTGTGTGTGTGTTTGTTTTATGGTCAACGGGCTGCAAAAGCAGACTACTGGCGACAGCCTGGTATAGCAACCCTATATCTCATTCCCCAAGTTGTCCCTGAGTCACATACCTCTATGCGGAGACATGGGAGTTAGAGATAAACGCCCCTGAGGAACCAGTAGTCTCCTGACAAATGACTCTAAACAAACATATTAGTTAGTAGCTAGACTGTCATCGGGGGATGAGCGTCACTAGCTTCTGTAATAGATCTCAGCACCATTTTTTTCTTTGCTGGAATGCAGGATGACCTTGCTTTGCTGAAAAACTAGACTGAAAAAGTGGATCCTTATTTTGTCTTCACTGCACCATATTGTTGACACGGCCTTTTCTATGTGGTTGCATCTGAATTACAAACTAAAACAAAAATACCAACAGCACTGATACCATAATGCCTCACCATACAGTGTTGTATATGTTATTTTCAGTACCTGTTGAGCAAATACAAAATTACTGTCAATGAAAATTGTGCGTGTATTTTAATAATTTTAGCGTTTACTCTGTGTTAAAGCTTTGATCGTTCACAAAAGGGGTCAGTTGTCAAATGTTTCCATCGCTGCATCATTGAATTGTTTTTTCTTTCTTCTTTTGCTTGTAATCCATCTCCCACGTTGGCTGCCTGTCATGACTTCAATACCCAGAGGAGACTGAACAATGTGCTATCATGATGACATGAATGCATGTGCAGGTGTCCCAGCTGTTGTCTACCTGCTGGCCGGGGTGTATAATTACAGCTAAGATTTTTCTCTCTCTCTCTCTCTCTCTCTCTCTCTCTCTTTCCTGTGTCGTTCCTTAGAGCCAGGCAGAGGCCCATTACAAAGGGAACCGACATGCCAGGAGAGTCAAAGGCATTGAGACCTCCAAGAGTCCCAAGAGGGACAAGCTTCACGCCCTACCCCCCACCTCATCCCCATCTCCACCTGGAGCCCCTGGCACTGCTCCAGACAGTGAGCTCAGCAGAGCGGGTGAGAGAGCACACACTTCTGTGAAAGTGTTTTGCCTTGTAGAAACAATCACCTCGATCCACACAGCATGTTCAGATGTTTACACTTTTGCTGGAAAATAAAATGGAACATGTACAAGAATGACAATGGCCTCTAATCACAGGGACACTGCAGTGTAGTCGTGTTCCTACAAGAACAACAAGAACTCGCTGTGAGAAAAAAATGCTCTCTGTGTGGTCTCATAGGGCCATAGGGATGCTTTCCTTCAAAGTACAGAGCAGGGTAATAATAGTGCAGTTTTATGGGTAAAAATAAGCATTTAATTAAGGACACTGATAGCTCAACCCAACTTATACACTAATATTGCTGGAAGTCTTGTAAGTAAAACTCTGATAAAACTAAAAGCATTGATGTTTTAGGTTGGAACTGATGCTGAGGAAATTATTAGTATGCAGTTTAATTCCTTTTTAAACTTTACCACTCTAGACACATTAGGTTATATTAGTGCATTAAAATGAACCTCGATGTCAATGAAATGGATCAGTTAACTGCTGCTTAATTCGTAGAGTATGACAAATGTCGCTGTAAATAGCAAAAAACAAACTTGGTGATGGAATGACTGAGGGGAAACTGGTTGATGTGAAACCTGAACTCTCTCCAATAATTCAATAACCATTACGATCAAGTAAGATTAAGCCGGATCGTTGTTTGTTCATTTAGACTGTGAGCAGGTGAGTTGGCACAGAACATGCCACTGCAACAGAACAGCCTCTTGGCATCGTTGCGAGTGTGTGTGTGTGTGTGTGTGTGTGTGTGTGTGTGTGTGTGTGTGTGTGTGTGTGTGTGTGTGTGTGTGTGTGTGTGTGTGTGTGTGTGTGTGTTGTGGTGACCTAGTGGAAGCTGTCACATAAGTTTCCACAGAATCAGAATAGACCCCTTTGCCTGAGTCTCCACATGGTGTTAATAAGTACTAAGACTGATTGAGAAAAAATAAAGATGACGCCGCTGGGGAAGAGTACGTTAGACCTGATTCCGAGCCAGAATTTCTTCCGGTTCATCCTCTTATTTCAACCTGGAATTCAGAGTTTGGGCACTGAGTGCATCTGCACTTCTCCTGTCCCCACACAGGATTTTCCATTCCCTCTGTGTCACCACTCTGTGTTTGAATCAAACACCAGAAAATGAGTAGACCTGCCATGTTTGGTGGCATTTATTACCCGCCCACTAATAGGGAACGTGAGCTGGGTTCAGACCGTCGTGAGACGGGTTAGTTTTACCCTGCTGATGATGTTGTTGCAATAGTAATTCTGACTCTTTGCCAGACTTTTACATCTTATTGAGGTGAGGGCATGGCATAAACACCCCAACTCAAACTCTAGCTTTTACAGGTTAGATACGCGTGAAAAATTAAGAGTCCCTGTGATTTTTACTGTGTTACATCTTTAGAAAGATCAGGGAAACTACCCCAGATATCAGTTCCACGTTAGGGAGACTTCCTGAGACAAAGTCGAAGACCACGAGGAGCCAAAACAAGTCTGCCTGCCATGATAGCGATCTGAAAGTAGAAGCATATGAAAGAATGCCTTTTTCCATCCAACTCTCTTTCTCGTGACCCTGGAACTTTGCCTCTTCCTGATTTTGCAGAGTGCATGCTTGTCTGTGTATGTGTATGCATGCGTGTGTTTGTGTCCTCGGCATGATCCTCAGGGCCAGCGTAGGGGGGACAGATCTCCGGGAGCGTGCAGCTGTGCATTTCCTCAACTGGGATATCATCGTCTGGGAGACAGACACTGGGGTTTGGTTCATGGAGCCTAACGCAGCTCACTCTAGGGCATGCACTATGAACATGACAAATACACATTGGGTTATATTTTATGTAAACACAGACAAACAGTGTGGTCAGGCCCATGGAAAGCACACAAATAAAGGGACAAGTTTCCCACCATGAAAACAACACAGTAAAACAACTTTTGTTGTTGAAGCTCGGATGGTTTTTTTCTGTGACTGTTTGTTTATCTCTGATTTTATGCGCCGTTGCAGTTTTCTGAGAAAAGAATCCGTAGTATTGTAACAGTGCAGAGTATTACTGCCATTGTGACCTTGACTTTTTATGGTTTATCATCTCTTATTTAAATATCAAATGCAGTCTGAGGTGATGACTATAAACGTGATATGTTGAGACCTCGCTGAGGGCTGAAACATTAAAAAGGATAACGTATAATAAATTGAGCTCTGTTGCCTCTTCAACCATACGGCTCTCAGAGCCGATTGTAAGTGTTGCAGCCCTCAAAGGGTTAGTGGTTAGCTTTGCCCCAAGAGGAGGCCCTTGGCTTTGGGGAATTTGGACTGGTGAGATGAGGGTTTGGCTAAGCCTGCGGTAGATGGAGAGGCAGCTGTTATATTGGAGAGAAACTGCTCTTCTCTCCGTCCTTCTCTTGGTCTTTATCCCTATGTTGTCTGACACTCCTACTTTAATGAAGGGCCCTGGTAAAACCGCCCTCATATTATAGCACTCTATGGTCCACACAAACACTTACAGGCCAGCACACACCCAAGGTCAATTAAACAGATGACTTTCATGTGAGAGCTTGGGTTGCATGGCTGTGCACTGACTGTGGTATTGAGTTACACGGGGCTGACGGTCTTTTCATGCTGCAGCTATTGACGATCCCTGGGTTTACATGTTCAGGGTATTTGCCAGGTTTTTGTCACTTTTTCAGTTTATTTAATAAAATCTACCTGAAACAACAGATCCCATATGAACATAAGATACATGCCTGTGTGCGTGTGTGTTGGTGTTCTGGTGTAGTCCAGACTGGGAAAAAAGGCACCCAAATGTATTATGAATGTAAGAACGGTATTAGGTTTCGTAGCTCTTTAATCATTGAGGGTGGGCACGGAGGTGTTGGGGGGGGGGCTTGGTGGCAGACAGAGTCCACCTGCCACGTTGATGCAAGTATTTCTTCGACTTGTCTTGCATAACTTTAATTTAACGCCTAAAATAAAAAGCATATGCATCATGCATTGCATAGCACACACACAGGATTCTTTTCTTTCAACTTCATTTTCTGTATAACAAAGGAAAAAATGACTCTGGTTTTTAAGTCTTCTTAGCATTTGATTACAGATAACTATTAATTCATCATTCTTTTTTATTTTTCTAATAATCCATTACAAACTACAAAAACTGCGATGCTTAAAGAAGAAGTAGTGCAGCAATCGGTTCTTATGATACATTAGTCTGTCTTAAATCCTGTAGTTGGAACAACAAAACCTGTCGCCATGGAGTGGATACTATACAGTACGCTTTAATTTCCTGACATGGATTAAGACAGTGCAGACACACCACACTATGGTGTAAAGCATCTGGACTGTGTTATCTCCTCTTGCTGACCTCTCCCCATGAATAATACCTTCGTCTGTTTGGCTTTGAGGTCAGCCAGCAGAGAAAAAGGTCATTTTGCAAAGTTCTCAATGATTAATTAGACTAAAAGCAATTCAGACTTTTGAGAGGGTCAAGTAACACTCACAGTGGGATTCGTAATGCAAAAAAAACAACAAAAAAACAACAAAAACACTTCATCCCTGCTGCTCAAAGTCATTGGAAGCCTACGCGCTTTTCATTTAAGTCATTACATATGAAAATAAATCGTGTTTTTTTTTTTCTAACTTTAGACAGATTGTACATTACTGTGCCAATGGAGGCCTGGAAGATTTGGCCTTAAGATGAACTTGTTTTATGAAACATGGAGGCCCTGAAATGATGCATTCACTGTATGAGGTGTAACTAGTCAAGTCTCATATCTGCACATTGTCATGAGTTGTAAAATCCGTCATTCCCTGCTCAGTCCTCTCCCATTTGATTTTAATCCAAAGCATGTGTTGAAGCAGTGGATGCATGGTTTGTTACCTCACTTTGTAAGGAAAGTGCATGTACATACTTTTGTATGGATAAAGTTCATAACAATAAAGAGAACTGCTTTGCTTTGTAATCATTCTGCCCTTTTATTCTGCACTCATCTTAACCAACTCAACCGGTCCGCAAATGAAATCAGCATATTTTGACTTACAAACCTCTCTATCATGCATGCAACCTCAAACAGTTCTTTGATTCATGGACTGCTCAATGCCACATAGAGCCAGAATAAGAAGTCTTTTTTGTTTTTTAAATTCTTTTTAACTCAACATCTGTTTGACAAATGCTTTACTGAGCCAGCAGCTCTGGAGCTGGAAACTTCCAATATGCAAAGAAAAGGAATTTTGATAGTGGAAAGCAGTGGAATGGAAAGCACTCACAATGGCATCTTCATCAGAGATGATGCAAAGAGGAAGTCGGTCCAAAATACCCACACTAGCACACAGTTAGACTTAGTACTGAACGAAAATAGAAGTATATCACTGCAGCAGTCAGGTGATGCATGTAGGAATCCTTTAAAGGAAATAAAGCAGTTAAAGTCAATATTTATTTATTTGTGAGACTCCTGCACTGTACCACAATTCAGTGAGTCTTTTTTTTTTTTTTTTTTGCTGTCTGCTCCTGGCACTGTATCCTGGGGAGTTTAGAGGAAGGCAGCCCTTTCCCTGCTTAAGGGGGAATTCTTAATACCCCACCTAAATTTAGTAGGTCTTTTTTCAGCCAACGCTCACCATTTAGTGAGTACGAAAGACCTTGCATGTGGGAGTGGCTGACCAGAAACGTGTCTGAAAATATACCATCATGTAATGGGATGAAATCAGCACCAGTAACGATAATATATTCCAGCACATGCAACAATAAGAGACAGAAACTCGAGAGTGTGAAAATTGAGTTAGAGGAGAGCTTGCTGAATTTAAACTTTTTTGGTCATCATGAGTTGCACTTTGGCAAAGCCACGGACATTACTGTCTCAGCCACTGCCAAAAACAACAGGTGTGAAGGCAGGGGTTAAAAACATGCTGAAGTGTCTGTTTCCTATTTCTCTCTTTGGAAACATTTCAACGCAACGTGACCACATCAGTATAAGATGAAGCCTTCAAACATACAAAGCACGTCCCACTCCCCTTCCATGCACGGCCGCGTTTACCTCCTGAAATCTGCCTTGCGTGTCATGTAGATTAAAAGTACTCAGTTTTTGTACCAATTATGACCCACAGTATAGAAGATGAAAAGCTCCTCTAAGTGTAAGCGCTTTATGTAGGTTTGTCTGATGTTGGTCTGATCTATGGAGCAGAGCAAGCTGGGAGTGGTTAACTATGTGGTTTGAAATAAAAAATAAAAAAAAACGCATTTCCTGGGGAACTTTACTACACTGTTTAAATTAGGTCAACAATAAAGCAAGTTGCTTTTGCACTTCTTAAACTTTCCTTGTAAAAATCTTCAAGTTTTTTTTTCTAATTTCTCTCTCTATTTTTTTTTCTTTTGTTTGCTTTTCAGATGAAACGCAACCTCTGCCCCAGTTAAACGGGTCCCTACTGGCTTCAGGGCCCCTTTCCTCACTACCCACCCCATCCACTCCACCCATGGACTCCTCAGCGCCATCGGCCTGCCCTCTGCTTCCAACGCCCACCACTCCCCTGATCCCCCCAGCCTCCTCCTCTCCAGGTGGAGGCAGCAGCGGCGGCACCACCTCAGAACAGCCCGCGTCGGCCTCTAGCAGCCCGTCCAACCCAGAGACAGAGGACGATAAGGCCAAGAAGCTGCTGTACTGCTCACTGTGCAAGGTGGCTGTCAACTCCTTGTCACAGCTTGAAGCTCACAATAAAGGTGTGTAACCCGTGACCCCACATTCTCTGAAAATGCTGCACTTTCCACAAATGTTCTCAAACCAGGTAGAATTTACTGTGAGGTGAACTCCTTGGAAGTTTCTCCCACCTTTTTCAGATGTGGTTGAATTCCTCTCTGTTTATTCAAACCACACTGTTTATGTTGGAATTGTGAGCCGCATATCACATCCTGTGTGCTCAGAGTTGTGCCAAGATAGACTTATCTTTGAAGTGGTTTTGTAACTTTTTTAAATGAAATCAAAAATTATTTATTTTTTTTGTCATTAATTTCTAACATTTCCATATTATGCATCATAAAAAGATGTTTAGAGTTTTGAAAGGAAACGTTTCGGAACGAAATGCATTTATTTATTTAGGTTTTATTCAGGTTTATTTGTTATTTATGTGTGTTTTTGCTTGGAGGACGATGTTACAGGTGATTACATAGGTCACAACCAAATACAAATATATGTGTGACTGTAAATCAAAGTACTGGACAAATGTTTGTCCAGTGAATCCAAAAATGGGCAAATAGGCAGAACAAGGCAGCCTGGCGGGCGCCGGCGACACGCCCGCTATGGCTCAATCACCACAACATAGCTACTTCAGCTTGAGTTACCTCATGATGACCTACGATACTAAATAACGGCCACTTACATCAATTCTTCCAACTGTCAATCCATCCTCATTTCTGATGTTGCCACTGATTTGCCAACATTTGGAGAAAGTAATGTTGGAGGACTTAAAGGAGGATGGATAGTATTCCGATCAAACGGGACCCACCATGAGCCAGAGCTAGGTGATAGCGGCATTGTTTTCCCTCGGGACTTCCTCACAGCCATCTCTGGTATCTTTACCCGAGCCACGGCAGAGGAGCTCTGGAGCTTCTTGCAGAGGTCTGCAGAGGGACATCCTGATTTAAATGTTGTTTTGGAGGCAACATCAAAAATGGCCGTGGCTTTGACACATCTGGGTCTCGGTAGCAGTCCAGGCAAAGTTAGTCAGACTGAAAGGGTAGCCTACCTGGACAGTGAAGCCCCAAAGCTTCTCCTCAGACCATTCCAGGCCAACCTACAGCCTGTCACGGTGGTCTGCTGGTACAATTAACAGAACAACGAAACCTATTTTATTTAAAATAAGAAAAACCATGCACTGTTAGGTCCGTATTTAGAGCTCAGAAGTCAAGAGAGTTCTAAGTAACTGAAGTGATGACAGTTAGCCATTAATCCACAGCGCTCAGTCAAAGATCTGCAATTATATTCATTTCCCGGTTCACATCAGACAAGCAACCCGGGTGTGGCCCCATACAAAATGTATTTCCTTGTCCTACTTTGGTCTCCTCACAGTTTCACATGTGCTCAAACACAAAACATATGCTCGGTCCTGACTGCATTCTTGGACCTGCACCCGTCTGTGGACTTTGATTAAAAATGCCTCTAGTTAAGAGTTTCAAGTTGAATGCACCTCACTCGAAGGACGTAGAAAGAACACTGATCTGCAGATAAGTGATCTGTTTGTTGCTGACATGCCTGGCCTTTGTAACCAGGCACTGCTCTCCTGGTTTCAAGAGCTACAGTATTTCAAAATGCCTGACCATTTCGTGTGCGCTCGCTCATATCGCCAACACACAAGCCCACTTCTCTCTTTCACAGAGCGCGTAGCTGTTTAATGTCCCTCCAAGATCAAAGAAATACAATGTGATTTGTCATTTGCAGCATGCAGAATGAAGAAAAATCATTTTCTATAATTTGTACATTCCCTTCAGAAACATTGTTCTCTGAAACAAGGTTTTACGTGTCAGCTACCTAAAGTTATTTCTGCTCAGAGCGGTTCTACAAACTACTGAATTGTGGAATGTAATGTACTGCTTCTGGCTCTTGGCCTATTGTTTTGTAAATAAAATATGCTGCAACCTCCTGATTCATAAAGTATTGAAACTAAAGAAAAGGGGAAATGGTGCTCTTTATTTTTTACTTGACTGCAGGATTTTCTGTGACCGTGATCTCCCCAGCAGACCGTTCGTATCCGCAGGACTTCTATTCTGTCCTGTGGGAGTTTGAAGACTATTCACTCCGCTACACATGCATGAGCAGCACAATTTGAAAACTAACGGGAGAAACAGCACACAATAATGTGATGTGATATATCCTGCCAGTTTTGCCTCATCTAGCTCTGTCAGACATCAAAGCAGCCAAAAATGACTTTTTAGCGTTGAATAATCAATAACAGCACAGTCATCACCACTGTTATGATTACATTTACCTCTTTAAGCTTTAGCACTCACTCACCCCTTTTTTTATTGCTGTAATTAATTGTTCATCTTTCACTTAACAACACACAAGTGAGTTTTTATATATCTGTCTGCATACATACTGTTTCTTTACCATGTGCATATATATATATATATATATATATATATATATATATATATGTCACACAATCCATTACAGCCTCTAAGCATGCTCCTTGGTCACAGGCTGCTGTCAGCTAGTTGGCTCAAATGTTCAGGTCTTGGATGAGTAGAAGTTGAAACAGCTGAAACGAAAGGAAAAACAATCTGGAAACAATCATCTTCACTCATCTCAAAAATCAAAACTGTGCATTTGTAGGTTTGAAAATAGAAGCATATGTCATGCAGATACCAAGACATGAACTGCGTGCGTGGCAAAGGATAATCTGGCAACAACATGCACGAAAAAAGTGAAAATTTAAAGTAAAAGTAATGTTATTGAAACATTTAGCATCCTCTCAACTCAGGGTTTGTGTTCTCCAGTGTATGCAGTGTATACGTGTGCGTTGTTTACACAGTGAGTCAAACTTACAAAGACAAACTGGGCCTTCATCCATTATCAGACCGAAATAGAACAAAGAGCACATTTTTGGCCACAAGCAAAACCTGTCAGTCCAGTCGGTTTCTCCCCTGTGAAGCCTCCACGCTCCCCACGATCCACGCCACACCGATGACTTCACCCTTCTCTGTAACATTATCTCTGTTCAAGGGGATTTTAGAGAGTTTCCCCAAATTATATCTGAAAGTCAGAGCCAATGACAGTAGGATGCTTTTCTTTGGAATTGTGGAGGGGAACTTTTCCAACCAAGGAGAAAATGGGTGATTATTCTCATTTAATAATATGCAGTGTGAAGTTTTTTTGTTGTTTTTTTTTTTTGCAAACTTCTTTGCAAAAGCAACCATCTACAGAGAGGGATTTAAAGAATACAAGAATTTGGATTTAGGTGTAGAAGAGTGCATTGTTCTTTGTGCAACCATGATGAGACATTATACTATTAAAAGACCAGACTATTTTTTTTTTCACTTTATATTTCTTTATATCCAAGACATGAATTGATTGCATTGTTCCTAGTGTTACACACCCTCTGCCCATTTAATTACTCAGCAGTATTGATGTCTGGCAGTGGCTGCTCAGCCAGAAACATGATGTTAAAGTACTGAATGGCACCACAGTGAGATTCAAATCTCGGCTATCTTCCTTTATATATACAGCACAACAAAAGGTTATTGTCATTGTGTATAATTCTTACACAACTTCATAACTATTCACTCAAAGGTGAAAACACACAACATAAGTCCAAGCGTTCATATTTTTTGGTCAAAATTACTGACTGTTAAAACAAGAGATCTTTCAGTGATGTCCACTACTAGTAGACATGACATAGAGCAGGCATGGCCTTGTCCTACAGTTTCTAAGACTAACATTAGAGGGCTGTTCGCCCTCCATCGTCACCCACTGCACAGCTGTCTGACTACTGCCCTCTTGTGGTGGAAGCTTAGCTCTACAGCTTCAACAACTATTTTGTATGCAATCGTGTTCCATATTTTCTCCTTATTTATTGGCGAATGCAGACGGAGGCGCATATTTATTTGTTTCATGTTGACATTTGTCACTGTCATTGTTTTGGCACCAGTTATTTGACCAACAGAGAAATGCTGTTCAATCTGATTTTACTCTGGACAGGTGGAAGCTGTATGTCTCATTTCTTTATAAATGGGACTCCATCTCCATTGTATTATGACATTATCCTCCATTAGCTTCTAAATTTATAATTTCATCCTTCTTAATGGCATTGCCAATCAGAGATTTTTGCTTTGCCTTCAGGTACGAAACACAAAACAATCCTAGAGGCACGAAGCGGGCTGGGCCCCATCAAGGCATATCCTCGCCTGGGCCCCAAGCCCAATGGAGAGCAGGGAGGGGGGCCAGTGGACCCCAACACTCAGGAACGAACTTTCCACTGTGAAATCTGCAATGTGCGGGTCAACTCAGAACTGCAACTCAAACAGGTAGGACGAAGAAGACTGAAGAACCACATTACAACGTCAAAATCCGTTTAGATCAATTGAATCTGATGAGGACCCGTTCAGGGTGTCTCTCACCTGAAGACAGGTGCGACAGGCTCCAGCAGAACCCTGTGACTCTGTGACCCAAGTGTGTTGTTGTTTTATTTTTGTTAAATAAACTATGCCTTATAACACACATATTATTAATACGTTGAAAAAGAAAAAAACTCGCATTTTCCCCTTTTTTTTTAAATCTTTGTATAAGCAATTACTTGTTATCTGCTCAGTGGAAAATGTTAGTTTATGCAATAAGAAATATATTTACTGAGGGAAAGCTTGTTCTCTCTTTCCAAGCACATATCAAGTCGAAGGCATCGGGATGGTATGGCAGGAAAGCCGAACCCCCTCCTCAGCCGACACAAGAAGCACAGAGGAGCTGATCTGACGGTAACCTTTTAAGTTACGCCACTGAATTTTGGCTGACACTGTCAGCAAACCTGAGATCCACAGATCAGATAGACAGTGACACTTGAGAACATGAAGTCTGCAAAGCTTTGGAGTTCATTTGATCCCTATAACAGCCAGGCATTTTTTTTTCTGTTTGTGACAGTGTCCTCTTTCTGAATATAATAGCTTATTTCAACAGAAACTTCTGCGTTATGACAGATCAAAGGAGTCTTTAGAAAATCTGTTTCTGTCTCATATTTTGATCGTCTGGAGTTAATCATTTTAAACCTGTCCTTCTTGTCTTTCTGCTTTCATTTCTATTTTAGTCTTCTTTGACCTTCTCCAAGGATCTCACCAAAGCTTTGGGCGCAGGGCTGCTGCCCAACCCCTTGGCTGTTGCTGCAGCAATGGCTGCTGCAGCATCTTCGAATCCCCTGGCTCTACGTGCACCTGCTCCCGCGCCTCACCCGCACCCGCACCCGCACCCGCACCCACACCCACACCCTCACCCTCACCTCTTGCAAGGCCCACCTCTCAGCCACGCTATCCTGAGACCTGCCCCCGGCCCCATCCGCACCGCCCACGGGCCAATCCTCTTCTCTCCTTACTGACACATCACCATGAGACTTCAGCCAGTCAGGAACATCTACCCCAAAAGCACACTGTGAAGCTACAAAAATGATCGACAAACAGCAATTGATGAGTGTGAGAAAAAAAGAAATCCAATAATTTAAATGTGTGACTGATTTAAACAAAAAAAGCAAGGGAAAGGAGCAATGGAAAGGAGTGCAAGTGTTATGTCTCTCTTCCTCCCTTTACCTGAAACTCTAATCACTCATCTCCTTTTTCCAAAAACTTCTGAGTGATATGCAGATGGAATGAGCTGAGAGATAATACTAATTATGCATTGAACTCCCTTTTGCATTTCTCAACACTCCTGGCCCCTCCCTTGCACTGTGGCCCAACGGTGGCCACCTTAACATAGAAAAGAAACACATGCAAGTCTTTCTAGAAACTTCAAAACATGCATAGTGTAACATTATTATTCTTGGCCAGGTTGGATTTCTCCTGTCACCACGGCTAAGCGTGTTCTTCTCATCCTATGCACCTCAACAATCAAGACAATAGTGTTATATCAGTAGGGTAGCTGCTTCCATCAGTCTTCGCTGTATGCGCCACAAGTAGCTGTGGCGGCCTCCACGGTACTGTACATGTCTTGCTTCGGAGGCCAGCGGCTCTCCAATTTGTGACACTAGGTCTTCGCTAGATATAACGTGACTTTGGCTGACAGGCAGGTGGCACTCACATCTGAGCATGTCTGATGGGTCAGTTAGGAGAGCCAATAAGTGATGTGGGGAGGGGTGGGAGGGTTGCAGCCCTGCGTCATTTCCGGAGAAGGTGAGGTGAGAGGACGGCTGGCACGGGTCAGTGGATGGATTGACCACAGGCGCCATGCGAATGCACGCAGGCCTGAGCAAATCTGTGTTTTAAAAAAGAAACTGTACAGATGAATACCACTACAGGGCACATCTGCCAACCTCCATAACAGTCAAAGACTTCTGCAAAGGCGAAAGGAGATGGGAGGAGCAGCAAAAGTCATTTTGGTACATACTGTACTGCTGAATCGAATATGTGATCATCACTTATAGCTTAGATTGTGAGTAACGCAAGCAATTCAGTGCCACTGGAGAGAGCGTAGGTGATATTTGGCAAAATCTCTCTTCTTATTGTGTCATGAAAACAGTCGACATCCTCACATCTCCCTGGTCTTCATTCTCAGACTGATGTACTGCGTGGACGGGCTGGTTTGGCTTACATGTGACCCGGTGTTCTGGTGTATTTATGTTGGTCCTGCATGCATCTTTACAATAAGGCTCTGCAGGGACAGGCTTTGCATCTTTGGGTTGACTCCTTTCATTCCTGCACAGTCCTCCTACTCCTCACCTCTCTGACATCCAAAGGTTATTTGAGTCAATTACAGAAGGCACACCTGGTAACTGGCAGACCACAATAGTGAAAGGGAACAGATTAAATAGAGGAAGATGAAAGCCAAATACAGTCTTGGAGAAATTATCTTGAGCTGGAGTGTGACAACCACGCCAGAAGCCAAGGGAAGCCGCCCGGAGCGGGAGCCGTGATGTCCAGCTCAAGGCATCTATACTTCCTGTCTTACAACTGAAAGCCATGAAATGCACCATGATTTGTTTTCTTTTACAAAGACTGGTGAGCACTTTGTTTTATTTGGTTTGGACTGTTGGTTAGTGTTTTTAATCCCTAACAAAAAACAAAAAAAAAAAACAAGAAAAATAAAAAATACGTTAAAAATATTTTTGTAGGTAGGAGATGTTAATAAATTCATCCATGAAGGGAACTGAAGAAAGGGGTGGAATGATTCAAGTGTATTTTGGAAGTGAGCCGGACACACTGACAACAGGCAGAGCAGGTGGGGAAGCCACTGAAACGAGTTGAGCAGCAGCAGACCTATCTTGCCTGACAGCTTGACACTAACACCCCCTTCTGAGCAAGATGTACACTGTGCCCTTTCATTGAGAAGCAATGAGCTCTAATGTCTTATCTTTGTCTGAATATTGCAATGCAATGAGCAATTTTTATCAGAGTGACTTGTTATCATTGTGACATGTTGTGACATGTTGTCTGGAGTTGTGTTAACTGGGAGCATGCCAGCTGACAGACTTTTCTGTTCTTCCATGAGGAGTTCAGGTCCTCTAAGCGATTGAGGGAGGTATGGCGGGAGGCTGAGGAGTAGCTTGGCACAGGGACCCACCCTTCATATTAAAGGGCCTTTTTACAATGGGAATTTCTGCTTGGGGAACAGGGTACAACACCAGGTATCAAAGGATTAAAGCTAGACGACCTGTTTAACAGGCTCTTTTTTTATTTGAATTACTGAGTTGCATTTTCTTTTTTTTCTTTTTTCTTTTTTTCTTTTTTTCTTTTTTTTCTTTGTTTTCTTTTTTTCTTTTTTTCTTTGTTTTCTTTTTTCTTTTTTTTCTTTTTTTTTCGGTGTGAGAAATGTGTCTGAGAGAAAATCAGAGGAACATAATCAATGCCATTACTTAAAAGAAGCTGGCTTGGTGTCCGCTTCCACCATCGTGCTCTTTTTGTTGCAGAAAGTAATCTTCAAGTTCATGTTTTGTGAGTGAGACATTATTCCAGGATTTGTGCTTTACTTTCTGTCGGTGTGTGTATCATATGTATTGTAGTGTGTGCTGGGACCTGCCCTCTCCTCACCTCACCGGTCACAGACAGAGGCAGCCTGCAGTCAAGAAGTGGCCTGACACAAAAGTGGAAACAAAAATCTGCATGTGTTTGGTTTAGGAAGATTGATCGGTCATTGAGAATTATAAGACAGAACAATAACTCAAGATTTTCAAAGTGTCGTCACCCACGCTAAGTCAGTCAAGTAGCACCAGAGCTATGTTCATGTTGTCATTGATATGTTCACAAAGTGGTTATTGCCATTGAGTCATCCTCATTACTCACGTTTGGGAAATAAATGTTAGATTCCTATATTTTGGGCAGGTACTTCATGTTAGCTGTGTTTAGGCTCCTAGCCTTAGCCTTATTCTGCCCTCAGGCTCTCTCTGAGTAAAGAGAGAGAGATAGAGAGATAGAGAGAGAGAGAGAGAGAGAGAGAGAGAGAGAGAGAGAGAGAGAGAGAGAGAGAGAGATGGAGAGGCTTATGGTGTAATTTCCTTTTGCCAATAAAGTTATTTTTTAACTTCATTATCAGAGGAAGGAAAGGTTTGTATGGCGAATTGTAGCAATACCTGACTCATTCTGGCTACTCTTGTTTTTGCAATAAGAAAAGGAAACAATAAATGTCTATGTGAGTAAAACATTATCTGTGTAATTTAAGTGAAAAAGAAACTTTATGGTAAATACTGTTGATATCAAGAGAAACCATGATGGAAAAAAAGTAAGTGTCAATAAATCATTAAATGATGCTGATGTCTGCAGTTTTTTTATCCACAAGTTATTTACATGCATGATGGCAAAAGCGTTTGAATGTGCCTGAAAAACAAACTACTTATATAATGTTTTTTAGTCAGAACTGAAGGTAGCTATTTGGCAAGTGATTATGTATGATTCATCGACTTGTTCTTTGTTTAAATTCAAGCAGGCAAATATAGTATTTTAAATGTTAAGTATCTAGCTCTACTCTAAAAAATAGACCGACATGTACAAAAGAAATCTAAAGTCTATGTGTAAGGACACACACATTATATATATATATATATATAGAGAGAGAGAGAGAGAGAGAGAGAGAGAGAGAGAGAGAGAGAGAGCGAGAAAGCGAGAGAAAGAAGAAATTTGTTTTGTTTTGTATTATTTTATTTTGTTTTTTCTTTGTTTTCTTTTTGTGAAAAAAAAACCCGCACTACAGATGAAGTCAAAAACCACCAGCCTTCTGTTGATTAAAATATAAAGACAAGACCATTCATGCACTTTTATTTTTGGAGTGCAGTTTTCCACTTTGTATCAGTGACTAGATCTACAAAAGAACAGATGTCTACTATGTGCTATTATTTTATTTTTTTTTTACATATGTACATATTTTCAACACAAACACTTTTTTTCTTACTCAGGAAAATTTACTCCACAACCGAGAAAACCTTGTGTGGCGTTGGAGTGTGGTGTTGACTCAGCTGTAGGGGGCGCTATGGAGCAGTGGTTCACAGTTTCGTCCCAAAATATGCCTACTTGCAGTGTAAAGCCACCTGTCTGAAGGAGCGCAGTGACAGCCAGTCGCCCGTGGATGGCGTGTATTCACGTCTACTGTCCATGAGAACTTACCAACAGCCTCAACCAGCCGGTTCATATTGATTTTTTCCTTTTAGTTAAAAAGAAAATACACTTATCTGACAGTTATACATATGGTATGTACATGTTCTAGTGTGCTCTTAAAAGTTACAAATACGGGGACCAACTTGGACAGAGTTACTGGGAGGGGGTTTATGTTCTGGCAGTCCCCTCTGTCAGAATATGAACCCCCTTCTATATCTGAGCCCAGATGATTTACAGCCACCAAATTCACAACATTTATCAATAATCATGGTCTGAGTGCACTATTTAAAGGTAAAAATACTGGGACCAACAGGGATTTATGTGTAATTTTTTCAGTTGTAAAGGTTGTAATTAAAACTGTTATTTGCCATCTATCCAAGGCTGTTAAACTGTTCTACTCAGATGCAAGTTGTTAATGCTTAACTGTAATGGTAGGTCTTCTCAGTCATTTTATCATGCTGTAGGTGAGGTCCAGCTCAGTCTCCTCTGGGCTGAAGTAAACCCCAGGCCTCTTGGTCATCATTTTCAGGTAAATGGCCTCATCTGGTTGCACCACAAACTCGTTGCTTTGTCACCAGCCATCAAAGATGTCTCCTGGAACATCTGTGAACTACAGACGTACTTCTGCTTTAGAAGTTTACCGCAGCGCAGAATCCTGATGAATGATGCAGGAACACATCACAGATAGATCAGCAGTAATCAGCTCAGTAGATCAGCAATAATAATATCGGCAAGCCGTTTCAGAGTTATAACAATTTGTAATGTGATTTATAACTAGTCGCTGTTTGTTTACAATAAATGCATTGGTGGGTGAAGTAGTGATAACCTTAGTTCAAGTAAAAGTACCAATACAACAATGTAAAAATGCTCGATTACAAGTAAAAGTCCTGTAGTTTCTTTCCACCACTGAATAATTCCTACCTGGTCGATGTGGTCAAACACGGTGAAGTCAAGGTGCAACTTACTTTGCTAACTTCCTTACAAACTTACTTTCATATTCAATGTTGTCCTGAGTTTGTAAAACTTAATTAACATGCTATTATCTTTATTTTTCCAAAGCCTAAACACTTAATTCTCCTGGGACCTAGGGGACCTAGGGGACCTAAGACCTAGGGGTAAATGGATGCCATTTACCTTCGCCGTTGTGATATCTTCTCTCCTTTCACTCCTTTAGCAATTTTGGTCCTGTGAAACTGACATTAAAACATTAAACATGTTTGAAAAAAAAACTTTTCTTGTTCTAGCTACCTAGTATTACCCCACATATATTACATAAACTATAAGTTAACATTAGTTTCATGCGAACACACACCTTGGGGTATGTTACCTTAGTGTTTTGTTTGGTGGTTCTTCTTCACAAAAAATGTTTTTGTTGTCATTTCTCTGGCATCAGTGTGTCTTCAATTTAGATTTTCTGTTTGATATTTTTTCTTAATGTACATGTAATATCTTTGGCTCTGAACATTTGATTAAAGCCTTTGTACTGTAGGGTAATTATATAGTTTTGTACAATTTCTTATTCAATTTAAAATGTATATATTTATTAATGAGAAAAATCAATAAATTATTTAAAAAGTTAATATTAGTACAAAGTTCAAATGGTGGAAAAAAAAATGTATACATGAAATATTCTGCCATGGACCTTGCTGGTCCAGGCTGGTGGACCAGCTTCCTGTGCTGGTCCACCCGCCTGGACCAGCACAAGGGGATCACTGTGTATCTGCTTTTCATTTTGTCTGGTTTAGGGCTAAAGACCGTTGGCTTTTGTGATGTTACAGTGGTGTTTTAGAATCAAGTATACATTACAAATGTTCAGATTCAATTTTCTTTCCAGACAGTTTTAATTACGCTAGAAAGAATCCAGACATTAAACATCACAGAGAAAGAAAGCAGGGCTTTTTCCGTTACACACAACTACATAAAAGTTGAAGTACAAATGAAAATGAACTTATTGCAGGATTGAGAGGTATCCATGAACCTAGAAAAAAAAAAAGGAAAATGTATGTAAATGTAAATCACTGCACACATGACCCACTGCTATACCGCTATCATCAGGGAGATCAATATATATGATCATCTGCAGCACAGTTGAATACTTTTTACCCCTTGTTTTCCTCTCAGTAACTGTGTGAGTGATCAGTGACAGCCATGTCCGGCGTTGGTCCCAGAGCAGCAGCGACCATGTGAAACCCTCTTGGCTTGGTGAGGTGGGCTCTGGTGGGAAGGACTTATCCCCTTCTTCCACTGCTCTCTCTGAGGTAGAGCAGCTCTGGACTTTCTCAGCCACTGTGGTGGAAACGACGTGGGCCTGGTTCCCAGTGGGTGCTGGTGAACCTGATGAACCAAGACCTGCATCGCCTTCACACCAGCCACCCAAGGATGAAACCTGTTTTTTTTTTCTGCTTTGCCAGCAACAATAAAGAAGACGAGGAGGTTTGTCGACAGTGTCGTGGCTACTTTTACAACTTTGAATGATGTCGTTACTAACATTAGACATGAAAGCTCTGGTTTTGAAAGATGTTCATTTCACTCGTAAGAGAAATTAGATATTTTTTTAAAGTTAAATCTGTCTACTAGCCTTAAAGACCCCACTTGAATGCAGTGAAGTGTGTCAGCAGCATCCGAACTCCACTCTACAAGGACCTAGGGGTGAAGGCGTTGCAATATTTAATATCATGATTTTTTTATGGCAGGATCGCGATCATGATTTTACCACAATTCTTTCTTATTTTGGTTTTTAAGGCTATTCTGCAAGTTACTGAGCAAAACAATCAATCTTATCTTGCCATTAAAAAAAAAACCCTAAAAGAAAAAATAATAATGCAGCATTTAGGCCATAGTACCTTTTTTAACACCAAAATCAACACTTGTTTGAAAAAGTAAACATCACCACTCAGGTAAAGTGCCTTCCCAACAGCTAACATCATCGATTGGTATATTAGACACAGATCTTCAATAAAACCCATCTAATCGTTTTGTTTTTCAAGGTATTACTCAGTATGATACGAAGATCAGTAATAGAATAAAAATAATTAGAACAGGGCATGAATGAGGAAAAGCCACATTTAAACAATACCTATGGTATTTGGGATAAATAAAAAAGTCATTTTTTAATTTTTTTTAAGTTATTTCAACCTGACTTGAGATTTAGATATTGAGTTAACTTTTGTTTCAAAGGCAAAGCACTAAATCAAGGATCGAAGGACTAGTGTCTTAGCAGGATTCTGAATAACTCATCAATGTGTTCTTCATTTGAATTGATTACTGCAATGGTGTCTTCACAGGTCTGCCTAAAAAGTCAATCAGACAGCTACCACTAATCCTAAATGCTGCTGCCCAAGTTCTCACTAGAACCAACAAAGTGGACCACATCACTTCAGTCCTGAGATCTTCACAGTGGCTCCCTGTATCTTAAAGAATAGACTTAAAAACACTCCTGTTAGTTTATAATTCATTGAATGCTTAATGACCAAAATACATCATAGACTTTCTGTTGCCTTATCAACCATCCAACCCCCTCAGGTCTTGTGTAAATTAAAAGGCAGACACAAAAGACCTGTGAAAGGGAGGTTTCTAGAGATAATGAAATGAAGCAGGGAAAACACTGAGACAATAGACGCAGTTATTCGAAGCATTCGATAGTTTAAAGAGTGGCACCTGCTGGCAGGGTCTGAGAACTGCATCTGAATGGATGACCTGAAAAAGCCTCAATACTGCCTGTCACCTTTGTATTCAATTAAGAGTCCATTGCAAAAATATCCGTCTTGCAGATTTTACTATAAAACGATATGTGTTCGAATAAAACAAACATGTTTCCCCATGCTGAGTACATTTCAAAATAAAAATACTGTGATTTAGAGCATTAATTGGCACGAAATGACAAATGATTAAAATAAAAAAAACATGCCGTTCTCAGATTTCAAATAATGCCACCAAACAAGTACCGTTGTCCTGGCAACCACCAAACCCAGACTCGTCCATCTGATTGAGATGGAGAAGCGCAATTCGTCACTCTAGCGAATGCGTCTCCACCGCTCTAGAGTCCAGTAGCAGCATGCTTTACACCACTGCAGCCAACGCTTTGCAGTGAGAAAATTTCACAACTGGATTTGGTGGCATCACAGTTCCACACAGGAATTCACTGAGCTCCTGAGAGCGGCTCATTCTTTCACAAATAGTTGTAAAAACAGTCTGCACGCCAAGGTGCTTGATTTAATACATCTGTGGCCATGGAGTGATTGGAACGCATGATTTCAATTATTTGGATGGGTGAGCGAATACTTTTGGCAATAAAGTATATATAACACTACTTGAATGCCAGAAAGAATTATCATTCACAGTGCTGCTGACTCCTAACCTGAATTTGTAATAGTGCCACCTGTTCGAGTGTCCGTATTTCTTTTTAGATCATCTGCAAAGGTTAAGGGCATGTTAGCAGTTTTTAGCCATGAAAAAAAACTACAAAAACTGAGATAATTTGACATGCAACCATCAGTTAAACTTGACAAAATTCCATCTCTGCATTTATTAAAAAGATCAAAGGTGGGTCTGTTTCTGGTTCTTTTCATAATTTTAATGACATTCTGTTTAATCTAGGCTCCCCTACTTCAAAATATGATCATTGATTAGCCACACCAATTAAACCAAGTGCTTAATACTGTGGTCCCCCACCTGCTGCCAGAAGAACTTTGACCCATTGGGATGGGAACACTGAACATGTTGCAGCCGATCCTTTGCATCCTTTGCATTAAGGGTTAGTCAAGCAGACCTTTTTCCTGCTCAAACAGGATGTGTAGAATATCGAGGCTGGGACAAATAGGGAGTTACACATGTTCTATGGTCTGTCATTACCCGCAAGCCTGAGTTTAGAGTGAAACAAATGTCCTCACACGTCCAGACCAAAGGTTCCCCAGTAGAACATTACAGCATACAGAGATAATCTGTTATCCCCAGTCTGTGGTTTTGACCTAGCAGGTGATCAATGTGTCACATGGTTAGGATTACTGAGATTACTGAGAATTTTCCTAATAGAGGAAAAGAACATCAGTAACCAGAGTCTCAGGAGCAAGCATGGCTTTTATTTGAAAAGTTAATATTTCTGCCCATCCAGAACCCAGGTCTGGGTTACCACGGGATGATATAAATTAAATTTTGTAGCTGTAAAAACTAACAAAGCCATGAGCTGGTAAGCTCTTGCTTCTGTAGGCTGGAGCAGAGTCCCTTCATGTGGTTGTTTAAGTAAAAAGTACATCAACCATTACAATACTAAAATATTGTCTAGTAAAAATACAAGTCAGGTGTCCGGTTAGGTTCTCGCTCCTGGGACTCTGCCATCCGGGCTCTGTATTTGCCAGTCATCTCCTCGTGCAGAGGTGTGGTGCCAGGGCATGGTACCTGGCCCTCAGCCTCACAGATGCACTCCCTCAGACAGTACTTTTTGGTTCCAAAGTTGGCCAGGTTGGAGGCCTGCATCTTGGCTTCAGCCTCAGCTACTTTTCTGCTGAGAGAAATAAGCAAGCAAATCATCAGGTCTGGATACAAGTCCACCTTTTTCTTATTGGATGTTTTGACATGTTCCAGTAGGAAAAAAAAACAAAAAACAAAAAGCAAAAGCTTTAAGTTGTGAATAAAATCAAACACGATTCCATTTATCAATCTCAGGTTCAGTGGTCTACTATTAAATAAGCTGTAACTAAGTGAGCCTTTTTAAATGGGAACTTCACCAACTTTGATATTATTAGCGCCATGTTTGTTTTTCCTTCTATGAGAAATTTATGAAAAATGTCAGTTCAGACAATTCAGGATGGTTTTATTTATTTATTTTTTTTTTGTTTGTTTTTTAGCAGAACATCTTTAGCAAACAACCTCAAATTATCTTGGAAAGGTATCACCATGCCTCTACCTTTTTATGCATTTGAAATGGAAATTTAAAGTAAATTGGAGAGCACAAAAACTAAAAGGTCCTGAATTCTTCCAGAGAAGATTAAATGCAGGTATGGAGCTGTCATGAAACATGGCCCAGGCTTACTCTGATTTGCCAAAAATCTTCCCAAAATGTTGTCCAATTTGTTTGTAATCCTTCCTCTCCACATCCACCAGTACCTGCTCCCTGTCGTCTGGGCAGAATCTCACAGACACAACACCATCCATCCATTTTCTATACCCATTTAATCCTGTATAGGGTAGATCTCATTTCAGGATAAAAGAAGACACAAGGCTACGCAGTAGAACTTCAAGAAGGGTGACGGTGTTATGTTTTTAAACATCATTATTTGGACACAAGGATTTTTATTTCTTATCTGTGGCAAAATTGAAGAGCACAAAACTTCCGCAAAACAGGATGACATTTCGCAATTTAAAAGAACATCCTACAACAGATCCTCCGATTTAAACATTATACACTTAGTCTACATAGCTACACTACTCTCACTTTGGTGCAAAAAAATGTAACACTTCCATGTCAGTCTTTTTTTTAAATAAAACCACTTATTTGTATTTGTACTTAGCAGTCTTCTCTGATTACATTTGCTATTTTTAAAGACTTTAATGGGTTTTTTTCCACAATTCAAAACAATTTCTATAAGTTTGAATTAGTGAGAATTTATTCTACATCTCCTTTCAGAGCACCATCAACAGCCAACATCAGGAGCTGATGGGTTCTTTGTTACAGTGTTTTAGTACAGTGAGCTGCACTGCAAGGTCCCATGATGCACGGCACACGCGTTGTTTCAAAAGACTTTAATGGGAACAATGTGTGACAAAACTTAGGCATTTCCACACAGACTAACTGACGGCGCAATACACAGGTTGGCCACTAGATGACTCAATTTATAACAATGCATTTTGGTTTAACGTGCTGTTTCAAGTGCTACTGTAGATGATCAGTGCTTATAGTACTTTTTCTAACCTTGTCTAAGTTTAACAAAGTGTTTATAATATGTTTTGACATTCACTGCAACACTCATACCGCTTTTTTTTAATCATGCATGGACTCCATATCCAAGATCGAGCGCTTAAACAAACACAGATCAACGTATGAAAGGAAATGTAGGGGTTCGGTCCCCTGTCTAAGCACACCACTTCAGCATCTAACGAGGCTGGAGATTCACCCTCCAGCAGTCCAGTTAGAGAGCAACCTACTCCACAATGTGTACTCCACACTTTAAACTGCAGCCTCCATAAATGAGTGACACAAAGCCACATGGTACAGAAGAAGTCATAGGTAAACAAGACAGATGGTTGCAATGCAATCAAAGGTGTCGTAAAACTAAATGATCTGAACAATTTGCAGCCATATATGATTTAAAAAGCAGAAAAAAAATCAATTGTCACCACTGAACGATGATTATTCATCTGGTACATGTGAAGTGCTGCATTCTTATCTATTTATATTTTAATATGCGCACACACATTTAATTATTTTATGTTTGCATTCTTAATTGTAAAGGTGGGAACATGGTTATTAAAAAAAAGCATAGAAGTTAAAATATAGTAGTTTAATAAATTCGATTATCAAAACTTACATTTTAGGAGAAAAAAACAGTATATTGATGCATCATATTTCACTAGCTTTACACTTAAACTGCTATGAATATTACATTTTGAGATAACAAAATTATACTTTGTGAGTAGGATTCACAATGCATCAAGTTAAGATGCGTTTTTCAAAAATGTTTTATACATTTTTTTTTTGTGGGATAAAAAGCCTTCACAGTGTTTTTATTTATCATTGGTTTAAAAACTTTTTTTAAGTCAGTAAAGCACAACATAGTGTTTGTTTTGCACAAGAAAAGACAAACCCAGCTGCTCTAGAGAGGACCATGCATTGAGATGTAGCAATGACATAGATCAGGGCCAGACAGCAGTGTTCACAGGGAGGTGTACCTGAACTTTCCACTAAATACAAGTGTGAGAGGGAAGGCCTTTTTTCAGTTTTCCATTATTTTTGTTACCTCTCAGAGTTTTTGGCTTCATTTATCACACACGTATGTGCAGAGAGGACATAGGAGATTATGAGATGCACTTTTGTTAATGAGGTGAAAGAAACAGTGACCTCCTTCTCTGTAAAATAAGCTTCTCTCTAGAATTGTTTTCTAACAGGATGTAAAGTGAAGATCCATCCATCCATTCATCCATCCATCCATCCGTCCATCCATCCGTCCATCCATCCATCCATCCATCCATCCATCCATCCATCAATCATCTAAAACTACTTCTTCCTCTTCAGGATATATACAAAATGAATAAACTAATCTTGCTTAATATGTGAAGGTAAAAACATTTCAAGCATAATTTTGGTTTGGTTTCTTCTGCTCACATAATTACTCACACCAGAAACTGAATTTTGTATTCTGCTGTTTGTGGCTTCACAGATGTGCACTAATGCATCCTCATACATTCACCGATGCGGGCTTTTGGACTGTACACTCAAACAAGCCAGCTGGTCCCTCCTCCCGTCAGCTTGAACGACACCCTGTCCATGGTATACAAAAGGAAAATGATGCTCACCAGAGAACTGGAGAGTTTCTACTTCATCTTAGTCAATCGTCACGTTGAGCCAGTGAAGGCATCTGTATATCTAAGGCTTGTTTATAAAAGTCACTTTCTTTGCATGATATATTTTTTAATTGTATTAACGTGAGTGTTGAAATCACTCTGAGTGTCTTCAGCCTTGTTTTCCTAATTTCCGCACGCTCTCTAAATCACATTTTGCATCTTATATTGTGTTTTTTCAAGATGACGACATATGAAAATTACACATAATCGTATATCTTTTATATTACTGTGTGTAAAATGTTGTTCTGTCTGTTGTAAACATCTCTTTTCCATTAAAGGTGCTGCTTCTCTGGGATTCTGTTTTTTTATGAGCTCCTTAATGAGCAGATACAGTAGTGCAGATGGTACAGACTCTTTGTGTCTCACAATCCTTTGTGCATTTCATTCACAACGTGCGCAAGCTCAGTTATATGGTCACAATGCAAATTATCAAAACCCTCTGACATTAGCATATTAAACACTGAGTGACTGCAACAGGTCATCATAACATGGAAATAGATCTCTCATTGCAACAGCTAAGGTCAGTTCAACCGTGTGCTGTCCTTTCTACCTTTGCAAACATGAAGTGGCAGGTTCAGGTGCATCAGTGAGGAGATAATTACTCCAGGCTCCGGGGACAGTCTGGGAGGAGAGAAAGAAGACACAGCGGAGCAGATGATCTTAATTTCCTTTGTACGTGGTTGCAAAATTGTGCTGAGACCAAATGCAGCACTTGCTCTTTTCAAATGTTTGATGTCACTATGAATGTTTATGCCACTACTTGGTTTATTACACCTGTGTATATTCTCCAAAATAACACAACAGTGTTGGCTCATGAACTCAGAGGAAAACAGATGCCTCTCATCAGCATTAAAGGCTCTAGCTCTCGCCTTCATTTTGAATCAGCGCTCGCGCTAATTTTATTCATGATTTCTTTGTGTCAGTTGTACCAGTTCTGCTGGTCATGCTGCATTTATTGTTTGACTGAGTCATTTTCTTTTTCACATGCATTTCTGTCTCTTTTTACAAAATTACAATATTTTCAGGTAGAGACGTTTTCACATAAATGTAGACACCACGTTCTGTTGTGGTGATGAGTGCGAGCACAGCTGCAACCAGGCTGCTCCACCTGACCTTGTAGTGAAAGCAGGAGGCAGATTTACTGTCACGGGCAAATTATCATGTGGCCTGAAATTCTAACAAAGACAATGGGAGTGGCCGTTTCTGCATGTGGCATCCAAAAAAATAAAACTAAAAAATCTGTGCTGATGTGAAAACACAAGCTCAACCTATTAATTTCAGTACCAGAGCAGTCTACCAGGAGCAGCACAGATAAGTCCAGCAGATCTGCAGATCTCTGCACTACATTTCCTTTTTCTTTTTTGGGGGGGGGGGAAATGTCTTAAGATCAGACAGGCACATCGGGAAGAAAGAATCCCTTAAGAATCCCTTAAGCCTAAGGAGAACCTGTTGGCGTTACCCAAAAGCCTGCCATTATCACATCCCTCTGCCCCTGGAATACTGTATCTGTAAACATTTCAGAAATTGTAGGCATGTGGATATAATTTTGCCAGTGTGACACTGTAGCCATTAGGCATGATATAATTCTCACAGATGAAACACTGAAAAATGGTTGGCAACCTTGTAAACTACGCTTGATTGCCCAGGCTGTTCTCCTTACTCTCCTTGTGTGTGGATGTCATGACTACCGCAATCGACATTGTTCTCTTTTACATCTCATAGGCAGAAATCCCTGGATTAATCTCTCTGTGTTTGTCGGTGTCCCTTTCCTGTCATCTTACACCCCCACCTGATGAAGGAATACGACTACCCTCCCTGGGTCTGGGTCTGGCTCTGCGGAAGGTTCTTTTTATACCTATCCAGATTTTTTTCTTCACCACTCTTGCCTCATACTTGCTCAGAGTGAGGGATACGACTTGGCGCATGGTTCCTAAGCTTTTTGTTTTTGTTTTTAGTTTTTAGTTTTTAGTTTTACATATACATTGGCATTCTGTGAGTTTTGACTCTGGACTCTATTGAAATGAGTTGGATCAAATTAATGAGCATTAACTGGATTGAATTGAAATATAATTGAGCTGAATTGGGCTGTACGGAAACCTTTTCCAAGGTTGCAAATATTTTCACCAGAGCTTTTCATATGTCAGAATTTTCTTTGTCAAATAGGTCTGTTGGCAGACCTTAAATCTGTATTTGGAAAGTGAAGTGAGTGAAGTCTCACGGTAACACTGCAATAAGTACACAGATCCCACAAAAAGAGAGAAAAAAAAACATGGGAATCCCTTATGCTGGTAATAATATTCATAGTATTTTTTTTTCTCTAATTGTGTTATACATTTTATCTACAGCTAAAAAAAAAAAATAGCTTTTACATGTCATTTCTTTGCTATTTATGCTCCGACAGCAGATCTATGACTGTCCTTACTGTAGCCCCTTGCCATTGTGATTGACTGAAAGGCACCGTGAGTCACAGATGTCCTCAGAAGAATGTTCTATTTAAATCTTTCATAATACTTGAGCATAAACCCTGCAGCATCTTAGGAAATGACAGTGATGAAAATGATGATGGGGTGAATGGGAGATGGAAGAAATAGTGACACTGAGGCTTGATGGTCACTCGCTAGATATAAAGTGAAGGATGGGGTGACATCTTTAATTAGGAGATGACTTTCTGACGGAAGGAAACAAATAATGTTGTCATTCAGAAGTGTCCTGTTGTGACAGCAGCTCACTAATAATCTCTTTGTCCTCTGATGTATTCCTATGCTTATGTCCAGGGCAATATTGCACTGTCACAGGGACACCTGCATTTATGAAACGAGTAAGCAAAGTTATCATGAAGTGCCAAAACAACAGGTGATGAAGGGGGGGAAATGCAAAGCATTCTGTAAAACCTTTGTTGCCAGCAACATCTGCAATATACAAAACTCTCGAGTGACTTTCACAGACAAACCTGAAGGCTTTGACTTCTTCTCACCATGCTCCACATCTCCATCTAATTCAATGAAAATCTACTTTTATCGACAAAGAGGCAGACAAGCACTCAAACAAGCCAAACCTACCACATACCTGTACCTGCACTTCGGTGAAGGAATTACAGTCAACACTGACAGCAAGTCGACGGATCACAGTTTGAAAGCTTGTCAAACAGTTTTTCTTGAAATGTGACTGAAAACGTCCAAGTCAGCTGTCAGATCCTATAAAAACTCTTAGATTAAGTCCCTTTCGATTTTAAACTTGTCTCTGCATTCCTTTTCACACTGAGGGAAAAACAAAGGTATGGATCCTCTGGTTTTACAGTCTCTGTTTTAGAGGATTTGCTATTCAGGTTTTCATTTAAAGCAATATTGCCTTAAGAATAAGGGCTAAATTACTCCTAATTATGTTAATATTTCATCCATAGACTAATCAATCAGCTACAAACAATGCAGCTCTGTACAGTTGTGTGTCTTTTCCTAGATGTTTCACTATTACAAGCCAATCTAAGTACAATCATTATAATCAGGAGATGGCACTGACAGATAAAAACCACATTACACAGTTGTGCCAGGTTTATAATGAATTATAATGCATGTGATTATCAGATTGAAATGTATAATGAGTTTATAATGTCCTCCCAAAGCTCACAATAGACTGTAAGTCTCCTCCTTCCAGTATCTTATCGGTTTTTATCACAATTGGCCATCTCTGACATCCTCCTGCTCAGACAGTCAGTTCTCCAGTAAGTGAGGTGGAACGAAGATGCAGTCCATCTGCCGCGTCAACGACAACCCTCTCTTTAGCCAAACCTGAAACATAATCAGTAATTCTACATGGATTGAGCCTCCATATCTAGCCTTAGAGACATGGAGCCAGCTGTGTTTACCAGGACATCTCGTGTTATGAGCATAATCACTTTACCAACCCCTGCCTGTCTGTTATGGATGGCACTTGTCATTTACAGAAGAGAGCCCAGGGCCATCCGTCATGTGTTTGTGTGTGTGTGCGGGGGCGTGCTTGGCAGAGTTTTAAGTATCAGTACAACACAGAGAAATCTCAACAAGTACAATCATTCAACAGAAGAATAGAAAAAAATCTGAGAAACAACAATCTGAGAAAATTCATAACTACTAAATGTGTACAGAGAGTACAGACACCAAGCAGTTGTCAGATATGAGTGGTTATTATTCATTATTATTATTCAGTAATACTCGCCTGAAAGAAACTTAGAAAATACAAATCAGCCTTATGAAACTCTTGAATGTAACTTTTATGCCACAAGTTAAGATGTGATAATAAACAGTAAAGGAGGTGTAATTTAACCCAATTAGGGCTTTTGGATAAATGAACATCTCTGAGGGACTGAATACGCCTGGCCATATGTTTGCAGTAAATAAACAAATTATATATAATCCCATCCCACCTGTAAAAACGCAAATGAAATATAAGCAATATAAACATACATAAATAAAAGTTCGAAATCTACCACTAATACATTAATCTGAAAGTCATGGTGAAAAAAAATATATAATGAATAAAATAAATGCAACAGTGCACAGTTTTACTGTTGTTTTGTATTCTCCTTGAACGGCGACCTTGGACACCCTGAAAGATGTTATTTATCTATTATTATTTGGTTATCTGTACAAATGCAATTATCTTCACTTTCATTATATATATATATATATATATATATATATATATATATATATATATATATATATATATATATATATATATATATATATATATATATATATATATATATAACGAGAGAGAGATATATATAAAACGAGAGAGAGAGAGAGAGAGAGAGAGAGAGAAAGAGAGATTATACACAATTAATAAAAAAATTGATTAAATTTTATAATAACATCACATGCCTTCAAACAGCAACAATATTAGTGTTGTCAATACCGAAAATGCTCCAACCTTGCCTACTGATAAATGCAAAAGTCAGAATTGTCAGGATTGATCAATGGGCGACCCATCATCATGAAAGCAATAACAGTCGTTTCTTGAAGGTTATGGGACCAAGAAATTATGGGAATGCTCTATGAATGATGTCTTTCATTGACTTGGTCTCTTGTGAAAGAAGACAAAATGCAGCAAAAAAGTGCTTGCAGTCATTCAAAGCCAGGTCCTTTTATTGTTTCCGATATTACCTTTATGCCAGATAAACCTGTAATACAGTGATGTCACTGCAGATATAAACTGTGTGGAGAAAAATGTAGGCATACAACTGGAATTATTGCCTTGTTGTTTTTTCTTTTTAGTTGCTTTTAAACCTGTTTAAGCTTTTAAATGTTTCCAACTTTTATTCCACTAACCACATTCAGAAATTATTCTGCCCCTTTGGGAAATGAGTAAGGAAGCTACTATGAAATAAGCTGAGATCCATGTGGTGTATGTTTTTCCAGCACTGTCTTGGAAAATTTTCAAAGCTGACTCATTTTTATCTTTAAAATTACTTCTGAATAAACCATGAATGCTTGTGCTCTTTGATATATGCACGCTCGTTTTTTTAAATATTAAAGTTTTTCTTGATCCTGCTGCATCTGTGGGTATTCCTGTGTGAATGTGCACAAGCAGAAGAAGAAGCATAACAACAGAAAGGAACACATCTCAAAGTTCCTGACGTTAAAAGTTCAAATTTATTCATAAGGTGGGTGAAATAGTGTGAACCACAGGAAGGAGATGTCAGGTCCAAACACATTCTGCTGGTTTAAGGAAGATGGATGGCATTAATATAACATTGACACCCAATACATTCATTCATTCAGTCCTTGCCAGTCAATACAGTTATCTTCTGCAGTGCTTTTTCCCCTTCCATCATTCACACGTTCGCACACATATGAATGCAAGAGGCATTGTGGTTCAGTGATTTTGCCAATTCCTCTACCAAATAAAAACACCTCTAAAGTTCAATGTGACAAAGCTGTGTTTTATTATCGTGAAAACTACTTTAACCACCATAGCCTTATCCAGGTGCATTGTGGGTGCAAAAATAAAATAAAATAAATTGAAAAACATAGCTATGAATTCAAAAGAAGAACATAAATGTTACTGAGTACAACTACAAACTCTTGAATACAAAACTTATGTTTGGTTATTTTGGTAATCCAGAGGACTTAAGTCACAAACTGAACCCAAACAGACAAAAGCGTGTTAGTTATAAATCTGTGAACCACTGCTGATGATTCTGATAGTTTTAAAGACTTTAGAAAATATGCATTCGTAACAATGGTTCAGTCGTATCTGTCACCTGTAAGATGCTTGCTGGTTCAAGCTGTACACGTCCCTAATTCTTTTAATAAAATAAATAAGAGGACTTTAATACTTTCAAAGTAGTGCCAAACATCTTTTAAAGAAAAACATACATAAACATACATGTTTTTTGGACTATTTGAGGAAGTAGGAGTAACCCCACACAGCGGCACTCTTTTAGTCAGCACATTTTCTTCACCAAATAGCTTTTCTGCTGCTAATACTACCACCAAGCTCCTTCTGAAGCGCCCTCCTATACACACATGGGTGACCATGCTTGCTTTACAGATATACAGTGCAGTAAAAAGGCATTATTATTATTGTATATCTTTGTTTAATCATGAATTAGCAAAATGGAAAAAGTAAAACATAAATAAATGCAACTATTTTGGCTTTAAGAGGAAAGACACTTTGGATATTGGTGTGATTTAAACTACAGCACCTCCCGAGGCTTGAAAACTCATTTCTACAACTAAAGCATCTGATTTGCAACTGTTTTATCTACTCGAGTGCAAATACAAAGATGAATCCAGGAGTCGGCGTGAGAGGCACTGATTGTGTCCGCGATGAACAGGATGCTAATGCATCTTTCTCAGCATTCGCATCGCCTGACGAGTAGAAAATAGGCAATCCTGTTTTGAGACAGAGCGCAAAAGGTGACCGATATGAAAAGGAGAATGAAAAAAAAAAAAAGAGAATGTTTTTTGGTTCGGAGATGCTGCCACTCAGTTTTGCATACCCAACAGATGCAAACGGACTTTCACAGCATATCAACATCCATGCCAGCTTTAAAGACGCAGCCTTCAAATTAACATTTAGATGGAAGTGGCACTCTAGGACCTTGTGAGTCAGAGATCAAGGCAGAGAGGGGGCATTAAAAACTGCATCCATCAAAGTCATTTTGCATGCCCCAAGGAGGGGTAAGTGGACTCTGAGTTAACATCCCCCCACTAGATTGGAGCCCATTAACTCAATTATTGTCAGGTGTGTCTTGTGTTCTACCGTGGAGAGACTTTGAATCTAGATTAGCTTATTTTAGCCTCCACGTCGCCACAAGCAACCGTAATCAGCAAGGATGACCAGTGAGATTGTGACAAACTGTTTTCTCCATGATGGTGTTTACACATGCTGGATACCCTTTGGACTTATTAGGAGATGGAGATGCTGTACTGTTCATCATACTCCAGCCATAAATGCAGCTGAATGTACACCCTGAATGTCTCACCTGTTTTCATCTGTTTACGTCTCACCTTTGTCAGTTTTCTAACTCTTTATGTAATGGCTCTCTTTTATAAAGGACTGTGGTATCACTCCCCCCACTCAACTCCAGGACAGAACGTATTGCGTCTTTTCCCTCTCAGGCCATGATAGCCTCCTCAAATGGATGATTGGCAGCTCAATTAGAAAGAAGGGAGAGGAATAACGGTGTGACTGTACTCCTGCACTCCTCCAGTTACCTGCTTGTAACTGACGTTTATATCTGGCCTGGTTTGTCACCAGTTGAAGTAGAGGGGGACAAAAAAAATACATGAAAATAAAGAATGTCATGCATATATTAATTTGTCATTAATTTTGCTTTTAAACTCTTTTACTTGTTTTTTTATCGTTTTATGTAAAGCACTTTAAATTGTCTTGTACATGAAATGTGCTATGCAAATAAACTTGCCCTGCCTTTTCAAACTTGTAAGAAATGCCAAACTCAAATCTAAATTCGGGTTAAATGTGGGTAATCTAACAGCTTTGAAGTTACGGTGTATCTATTGGGAAGGAAGAGAACGTTTCCTAACAGACAAGAGATTATGATGAACTACCAAAGAGTGTTCACCATGATGACTCAAGTCTAAAGTATTCTGAAGATGAGTCAAAGTCTCTTCTCAAGTTACCGCGTACGCAGCATGAGACTCAGACTCAAGTCTCCGTATCTGACTCCCATACAGAGAGGTTTGCTCCTGCATTGCTCGCACCACAGATAATACATAAGACAATTAAAAAGGTGCAAATTTACTGAATATTAATTTGACACTTGTATCAGACAAAAAAAACAAAACTGTTATATCTGACATCTTGATAAAAAGCAAAATGACAGAATAGAAAAAGTACCAGGACCAATGAACTCCTGCGACCCTGATAAACCCCACTGGCACAATCAACATGCGCGGATGCAGTCTGTTACGCATGTTCACTTTTCACATTGTACATTATTCTACATTGTCCTTTAACTTTTCTTTAATCAATAATGGTTCAGAGCCACTAAGAACTACCCACTGTTAGTGAGCCAACTGTGAACGTCCTGACGGGTCGGCAGGAGATTGGTCCAAAACCTCAGCAGCTGTCTGCAGCTCTGAGGGGTGTTCAAAGAGTGCAACAGATGTGAGTCAGGTACCAGGAACAGATGACATCAAATGTCACACGGAAAGAGAGAATACATATCACATTGTTGGGAGGTCCAGAGGGTTTGCGACCACCAATGATGCATAGCAGGGTGCCCATCCAGCCCTGCAGCACATATATCCAAGTTTCTTTCAGTTGAATGACAAGCTTCCTCTGCCCAGGTATGTTACGTTTAAACAGCTCCAGGCACTTTAGGGGTTGCTCTGAAAGAAAGGCTGCTTTGATTGCATGGATGGAGGGGGGGTACATTCATCAATAATGTAAATATGCAGTTAATGACTTCCCCACTTCTGTCAGATCTTCCACCCCAACCCCTCCACACTGCTGCGGTCCCCTCACCTACCCCACCGCCACCCACCCAAACACAAAAACACACACCTCTACACCCACTTACTATTACATACAGGAAAAACACAAATATGGCTATGGGAAGTCATTGCTAAAACATGGCAGTTAACCTTTTGCGAAACTCACTATTCGGATTCTGGCTTTGTGCTTTGTTGTTGCTGTCACACCCTCCTCTACGTGGCGCAAAATCTCCAGAGGCCGCAGCAAGAGTTAGCTGTGGCATAATTCCACCTGCCTGTTTCACAGCTATGATGTCAAACTCTGCTTTGCTGAAATATTCATGCCTGTTTGCATTCCAAATGTGTCCATAAACACTAACGCCAGCGTAATTGCTTGTGTAATTGCAAGAAAAGATGGTAGGTTTGAATTCAATATGAATTCAAAATGTTAGTGGTTTTCAGCTGCTGATGTTGGGGAAATGCTATTTTTCATGACACACATAAATTTCAATTCAGAATAGAAATGAATACTAATTGCTGTCTCCCAGCGGATGTTGATTAAAGAGGAAATGATGATACCTTCGCTGCAGCGCAAGTTCCAAGACTGATGTAACCATCGGTTGGAGCAATTTAACAAAGTATTGATGAGTCATGAAAAGTGTTTCGGGTGACTGACTGTGTTAACGGGGGCATGAACACCTTCATCTGTCTGCTTGACTAGTGCGTTTAGTTAAATTCAACTTTTTATTTTTATGTCTGTATAAAAAGTTACACTTTAGTCGCGGTGACTACCTTCCTACCAAAAAAGAGCTGAGCTCCTAAAGAGGTTTGATAATGCTCTTGAAGTTGAAACATTTTGTGCATGATGTTAGTGTTATATTTGTCTACACACACTTTGTTTGAAAAGAAAAAAAGAAAGGAGAACCGTGCAAAAGTCTCACCACTCAGCGACACTTGAGTTCTTACATCATTTTTAGGTTTTTATTAGGGCTATGCCTTGTTGACAAAAAGGCAATCTAATGCAAGTTGCTATCTAAACTCTTAAAATCGTGATTTAAATTCATTATGCCCACAAAGTCAAAAAGTTATACAGGGATCTTTTTTCCATCCATCCAATATCTGTTCCCACTTATGGGATCTACTGGAGTCTCTCCCATAAGTGGGATTCATCCTCTCTGGATGAAAAACAGAAACATCCTGGATAGGGCACCAGTCCCTTACTGTGGATTTTTCTTTCTTTTTTTTTTCAGGGAGCTGTTAACTTAGTTTGTAATACAACTAAGAAATGGCAGAAAACAAAGAGATGAAGATCAAAAATGAGTACTAGAAGACTGAGGAATGTAGGTTCTATTGTGTTCTACTGCTCATGGGATTTCTGTGGAGATAGAAATTAAAACATCACGCCTACATAAGATTACCTCACAGAAGAATTCAAAGAAAATAAATAAAAGCATACAAAAAAAAACTAGTGTTACTTTTAAATAGAAATTCTGAAGAACAAGGGTGAATCATCCCACTTTGGGCTTGAGCTGCATAGACAGCACCGAGGGGAGGTTAGGTTTTAAAAAGTGATTTCATAGAGTTTGCTTCAGACCTGCTCTGCTCTGACATGTAATTAAATACTCATGCCTTAATTTATTCTAAAGAAAATCAACAGCAGTTAGGGCCTGACCTTTCCCACATTTTTTTTTTTTTTTCTGCTGATGGCGTGTGATGTTGACTGTGGGCAGAGTCCCTCAGCAGCATCATAACCATCAATGAGAGCTGCGTAGCCCTCGGAGCAGCGTGATATAAGACCTGATTCCCCACCTACGCTCCAGTTGCTGATTGGCGTTACGCAGGTATCCAGTTATTATTTAATACTGCGAACCGTGAACGCCTCATTCATCTAGACTGGCTCCGACTGCAGGACATATCCTTTTCCACTCCACTCTGCACCGGGGGCGCACGCAGCTGACTGGTTTCCCAAATTATCTCACGACATAAAACAGGTAAAAAAATAAAATTCGCATTTAATTGTTTAAAGATGTTAACCTTTTCCCCCATAACAGATATCTGCAAGCTTTTTTTTCGTTTAGGAAAAAGTGACATAAAGGTTTCCATTAATCTTAATATTTGTATTCTTAGTATTCGTGTTTTCCTTTATATATATTTATTTAAAAGAAACATTTACTTATAATAATTTTTAAAAATTGAATAACTTGATCCTTGCGAGCCTCAAATGGCGCCCTATTACGCGCAACTGATGCTACTGGACATTCGCGCAAATCCTCCTTAATTAGGGAAAACAAAGCAAAACCATAGAATCTAATTATTGTAAATGTCTTTGCGCAGGTGGTGCTGAGAAAATGAGAAAAGGATTGCTTCTGGTGACTTTGTTCCTCGTTATGAAACTTCGGCACAGCCAGTCCAGATGCGAGGAAACCGGAGCGCGCAGATCAACCCTGGATGTACGTCCCCTGTCAAGCAAAGCATCTACCAGGTTTCCGTAAAACCTTTATAAAATAAAAGAAAGAAAGAAAAAAGACTGATTGATCTTTTTTTTCATAATTGCAGCAGACTATAGCCTTGGAGGACCTCAAGAGGAACATTCTGAAGAGATATACTGACCTGGATTACGACAGCTTTGTGGGGCTGATGGGCAAAAGAAATGCCGGTGAGTCTTTACCCTTTAACTTCCCAGAACCATCCTGTGTTTCCAGCTATAACAATGTAGTAATACTGATGTTGATGAACTACAGGAAAAACGCCATTTAAATTCACCCTTTCATAAATTCAGTAGTTCACTTTTGAAAACTCTTATGGATGTTTCACCATCTACCTTGTTTCACATGGTTTTTTCCTCCCTGTTCCATTTTCAGAGGAAGATGCTGTGCAGTCACAAAAAAGTAAGACCTAATGATCTGTTTATGTGGGTTCTGTTTTTCTGTTTTAAATCATCACAAATGTATTCAATACACTGATTATTTTTTATCTCATTAGGGGACATGGATGACATATTTGTCGGTCTTATGGGAAGAAGAAACTCAGAGTCTGGTGAGGGTAGCAGCTCACAGAGTAAATTAGCCTATCAAGATTTTCAAAGCCTTGTTTCCGTTGATGAGCTCATGTGTCCACCCCTGCTGCTCAGTATATGGTCAATACGAGACTTCTTGTAATCTCCTAACGCTTGCTCTCACAGACACTGCTCCTTGGAGGAGAGAATATCCAGACAGGAGAGGCATTTTTCTCAACAAGTCCAGGCTGAGGTGAGTCCCTCGTCATCACTTCTATTGTAACGTATAATTTAGCACAAAACTTGTCTGAACAAGTATAAATTCTGATAATCAAAAAGACCTTTTGTAGATTTCTGCTGTCTACGCTTCAATGTTTAATGCACTTTTATTCTTTTTGTTGGACTTATTTTGATTGTGTTCTCTGACTGAGGTAAAGGCTGTTAAAAATGTACAAATGTTGGATTAGTGTTCAGTGGTATGTGTGATGTTGTGTGTTGCAGGTTACTTCAGGGACTGTAGACACCCTCACTGAAAACATTCACTTGTCTTCGAGGACAGAGGAGCAGGGAGAGCACAGACAGCGAACAGAAACGACAGTCTTCACCTGCCAACTGGCTAATGAACGCATCCATAAACCCAGCAGATTATTATCAGAAAGACAAAGATTAATTCAAAGTGATCATTTCAATGTCTTTTTTTTTTTTTTTGTTCAGATATCAAAATAAATGTAATTTTTATACATAATTTACTAATTTAAATGTTGGTGCATTTTCCCATAGCTGTTGAGTGATTCTTCAATCATCCTGTTATGTTTTACAGATAAAATTACTTGATTTGTGGGATTCTTTGGAATTTTGTATTTAAAAAAAAAAAAAAAACCTGCTTCCTGATGCTTTTGAACAGAAGCACAGGTGGATTTATAACACACACTTAGGCAGTTTAGCATCTCACAACAGCTAAATGTATTAAAAAAGAAAGAAAGACACGAGACAGGCATTTTCACAGCAGAGTCTTTACTTTAATTCCTGAAACAAATATCACATCATTCCTGGCTGGATTCACAGCCTTTAGTTGCAAAAGAAAGAAAACTCAAGATACACTGTTCATTTGAAAGGTTTTGGGCAAACCAACAAAAACTAAATATCATAATAGAAGACAAACATCATAAAAATTGCCATAAAAAGGAAAAAAAAAAAATACTTCACGGATTTCACAGTTGCTGCTGCTTTACTCTATTTGATGGACTGAAAAAAAAAAACAACAAAAAAATGACAATGATTTAAAGAGTAAACGTCTTTCTACAAAAGTCCAAGAACACTGTGGTTGTGTCAAAATCAGACGTAGGAAAATATAACTGAAGCAAACCACGAGTGTTTATGTGGGGTGAGAGTTTCCCCGAGCGATACGTAGCTGCCACTCAGCCATATTCCTGAATCCACTCCCACTGGGAGGACTTACAAGGGACCAGTGAGCGGGATATACGCTGGCCACATCAAAGAGGCTTTGTCAGAGGAAAAGGACAGTTAGTCAATAAACTAAAAAAAAGGTAACAGACTTCTTTGGGGCAGTCGCCATCCAGGAGAGCGCCCGCCACCCCGTCAAGGGCTTCACGAGTGATTCTGTTGATTCTAATGTAGATTAGTACTTCATCCCCGGCTGAAAAACGGCGCGGCAAATCAGCCGTGATCATGTGGTGTGGCTGCAGTCCTGTTCTCAGTGAGACTTAAAATTAGATTCTCCGCTTTCCCCTTTCCCGAGTGCGTCTCCGGTTTGGTTTGGTTCCTGCTAAATGAAAAGGCAGAAGTCGTGTGTCTATGTCTGTCCGTGACCCCATGAACTGCTTTAAATCCGACGGTCACGGCCGCCTGTGAAGGAAGTGGGCCAGGGTTCAGGCCGCGGTGCACTGAGGGTCGATAGCGGGGCACGTAGCCGTAAGCTCTCAGGTGGTAGGTGTAGTACTCCAGCATGTACATCAGCTCTGCCTCCACGTAGTGGAACGACACAGCCAGGTCTGAGCAGCACTGTGGACCCTGCAGGAGAATACCACACAGATCTCACTTCAGGACACAGCCGAGAGTAAAAAACAGTTCCGTAAAAGTAACGCCGATTTATTTCCAATAAGAGAAATGACCCCCATGTGTCCCTTATTCATCAGGTCTGCTTCAATTTGCACTAATGCAGAAATGGGCATCGATTTTGTTCCCATAAAAGAAACTGACCAGTTTTAGTGAGATTATCGGCAATTCTACAAACGCCATAGACAACAAATCTGGCAATCTGCTGGTTTGATCCCTCCAATATGCCACAGAAGCCTGGAGCTGCTACGTATTACATGAACATCACTGAACTGAGAGGCAGAAGAATATTAAGCAACCGTGTTTCACTGAGGAGTAAAACTGTTGTGCATTTTGTGTTGTGCAAAAGTATATCTGGCACCAGGGCAACCTTAGCATGTGCATGTTTATCGTCCTGGGGGCCACAATCCAGTGCAGGAGTGCGGCTCATTTATGTTTAAACAATCTTTATAAAACAACCGAGCGCTGTGGCTCAGAGGCATAACCGATGATCCAAGTCAAGATTAAAAATACATGAAGAAATGTGGACCCTCTATGGTTTTACACCCTTTTTAAATTGTTCACAAGGTGAGTACATTTCATTTATACAGCCACAAAATAAATAATTAAAACATTATTATTGCATTAATACATTTAAATGTGCTTTCTTGGTACCTCCCAAGATCAAGAAACAAACTGACCCCAGACACTGACAGCATGTGAAAGATCAAATATGAACCCGCCTCATTATAAGAAGAAAGTTACAATACTAGAGTTGCATCATCAGTGATACATTTACTAATTTCCCTTTTGTTTGAGGGCATCAGCTGAGCTGAAATTGCGCTGCACTGCTTTAATATGAACCATCTCTATGTGATATTTGCATGGGAGGGGCCAGGTACAGAATCCCATCTTCTGAACTTGATGGCAGCAGCACATCTCAAGAAAGTTGGAACAGGGTTGCGTTAACCCCTGTGCAGCATCCCCTCTCCTTTCAACAACTGTCTGGAAAATCTCTGGGAAGCGACGACACCAGTTGCTGGAGTTTTAGCAGAGAAGTGTTGCCCCATTTTCGTCTGATGCTGGATTTTAGCTGCTCAACAGTCCGAGGCCTTTGTTGCTGGACTGTTTTGTTTCATGATGCATGGTGTTTTCTATCAGTGAGAGGACTGGACTCCCTCTGATGGGAGCAGATGTTGCTCTAAAACACCACTGTACTTTTCAGCATTGGTGGTTCCTTTCCATAATGGGGTAGCTGCCCATCCCACAGACACCATCAGAGATGCGGCCTTTTGAATGAGCGCCGGTCACAAACTGGATGGTACCTCTTGGCTGTGGTCTGCAGGAAACGGTGTGTCTACTTTTCAAACTTGGAGCCACAGAACAGTTTTCCATTTTGCCTCAGACCATTTTAAATGGGCTTTGGCTCAAAGGAGACAGTGACGTCTCTGGATTGCGTTCAAATATGACTTCTTCTTTGCAAGATAGAGCCGTGAACAGAATTTGTGGATTGTACGGCGAACTGTGCTCAGAGACATTGAGCTCTGGAAGTGTTCCTGCGCCTGTACAGTGTTTTCCAGTAGAAACTCATGTCCGTTTTTCATGCAGCGAGGGCCCAAAGAACACAAGCAGCCAGTTTTGACCCCTAACACGCAGAGACTCCTTCTGACTCCCTGAAGCTTTTGATACTGCGGCTGATGGGATCTTCAAAGTCTTTGCAAGTTAAGAAACATTTTCCTGAAATTGTTCCACAATTTTTTGATGCAGTTTGTCGCAGACTGGTAAACCTCTGCCCATCTTTATATCTGAGAGGCTGAAATGCTCCTTTCATACCCAGTCGTGTTACGGACCTGTTCAACTTAATCAACTTAATTAAATGTCAAACTCTCCTCCAGTGGTTTCTGATTTGTGCCAATTGCTTTTCTAGTCTTCTGTTGCCCCTGTTGAAACGTTTCTTAGAATGTGTTGCTGGCATGAAATTCAAATGATCTTATATTTTTCCATGAAATGGCAAAATGTCTCAGTTCCAACATCCAATATGTTGTTTATGTTCTATTTCGAATATATTTTATATTTCACACAGCATCACCACTTTTTTGGATTTGGGGTTGCGGTTATTCTTCCTCTGTTGAGTCCTTTGAAGCAACACGGACGTTTCACCTCGGTTCCACTCATTTTCCAACGGAAAATTAGGCTCCATCACGTTTCAAGCTGAAAACAGATAAAGAAAGCTCACCTGGAAGGTAAATCTGCACTAGTGGCATAAGGGGATTTTTAACTTAAGCCTCTCATCTGCATGTCTTCCTAACCTAACCTGCCCTTTTCTAATGAGGATAATCCACTCATAGGATGTCTGCCCAAAAGAAACTACGTGCAAGTGGCTTTCCGTTTTGATTCGTATTGAAACATACTGAAGTTTGCAACTAGAAAAGGGATAAAACACATGAAGAGACTTGCCTCGACAATTGGGTAGTAGCAATAGCTCCAGTACCAGAAGCTCTTAGAGAACCTGCTCGTTAGATGGTGCTCCGGCACAAATGGGTGAAAGGTTTCTCGATGCAAAGTGTCTCTGGAGTCCCCAGCCAGAACACCCATCTTCTCCAAGCACTGCCCCAACGCCAAGTCCTCAACCGGCGTGGTGTGCGTGCACGCCTTGGTCCGAAAACCTTCCACAAACCTCTTGAGGGCCTCTTTACTGAGCACATAGCCTGCGCCCCCACTCATGTAGCCTTGTTTGGTGTAAGGCTTAAAGCGCTTACCAAAGTAGATGGGTTCCTCAGGGGTGTGGTTGGACAGGATCCAGCGCAGGTTGTCCACCACCACATAAGTGTCATCATCTGCTTTTAAAAACCAGTCTGCGTCGTTTCTGTGGCGTTCATAGACATAATGGAAGGCTCGGATGGTCTTCCAGTAGAGTTGGTCACGGCCCTCCTTAGTGCCCAGACCGACGGTGGGAAAGTCAAGGTCCTCCACGGAGCTCATGAACACCACGATGTTGCAGTGCCGAGTCCAGGTGTCTCGTACGTGGCGGGCCCTGTTCTGCAGGTTATATGGCCCCGTCATTACCCAGCAAAGAACACGCACCTTCTGGTACAACAGATCTGCCTCCCGGCTGTCTTCATCTAGAAGGACACAGGACAAAACGTAATATCAGCTCGTGTGCGCAGTAAGTTGCTACCAAGTGAGTGGATTTGTCAGCACATTTACATTAAAAATCTGCTTCTCTGGCGAGCACGTGGAGGCCCGTACCTGCATGGTGAGGGTGGAGCACATTGATGAGCGCCACTCCCTCTTTCCTCCAGCTGGTTGGTTCCTCTCCTACTTCGGTGGCTCTTTCCTGAGCCTCCGACAACACAGGGTAGCTTCGCTCGAACCACACCTGGTGCAGGAAGATATACATGCTGCAGGTCCCCAGCAGGAAGCCTAGAGAAAAGGCCCACCTGGAACCGGGGCCTGCCATGGCGACGGTCTCTCCACCACTCTGACGTCCCATTTACAGAACGTCTACATGGAGCCACGGCACACTTCATTCAGGTGGACATGCTGTCAGACAGGACATTCATGTGGATCTCCCTCACCAGCAAATCATTGTATTAAATATATGCATGTATAAAACTGCATACACACACACACACTTACACACACAAGTAATCAACATTTCTTTTTGAAAACCATCCATTCCATTTTAAGCATTTATTATCATGAGCACATTATGAACATTGCACGCTTCTCTGTCACCTTCCTAAGGCAAATGTACTGTGAGCTTATCTTTGGACTCAGAGTAAGTTTAGGCTTGAAAAAGTAAATCATTCACCTCACTAGTGGCTGGCAAATGGCGATGTGGACATCTGGATTTCCAGTTATAAGTTCACATAAATCTTGACCCATGACTGCATGTCTCTGGCCTCCGTTTACTTCAGAATCAATACCCGACCACAGGTGAAACCAGACCTACATCTCAGCCGTCGGTGGACTTGTGTCACCTGTCAAATGTCGCGTGTCAGTGCCACAAATCTGTCGTTTGCTTTGTGTGTCTGATCTGCGGTTTACTTAAATACGTGACGGATTTGTTAGTGATTTCATGGTTATTTGTTTTTGTAAGAAAAGATTTACTCTCTATTATCCTACTCCCCTGTATTATATTTGCGATGCACACATATAAGGAACAATCTGCTAACTCGTTCATCCTGTTATAGGCTACAAAAAAAAACACCCAACAGAGACTGCTTTGGTAGCGAAATGAGGCCACAAGGGAAAGCAAATTACCTACTGATATAATCAGACATAGCTGCAGGTACATGTATGATCTACTGTTAGAGGTTTTTAAACCTATCCCGCACGTGCGCGTCTGTTACCTTTGCTGTGGTGCCAGTCATTTGTGGACACCGTGAACGAAAGCTCCCCCTTTAGCTTTTCTTTTTTTTTTTCCTTCCTGAAATCGTTACAAGCCTGCAACATTTGTCGGACATTAGTCACTTACGCTCATGTACTCGGTTGCTCTTCATTGAAACTCTCTATTGTTCGTCAAAATAAAGACGTTAAAAAAGACAAAAACCGAAGCACCTTCAACATTCTTCAGCATCATAGACTAAGCTCTAGAAATGTGAGCGCTGATTGGTTGGCTGCTGGTGACGTAAGAGGAAACCGAGTTTAACGTTTGCAAAAACAAAAACCAAAAAAATTTTATTTGATTTAATCGAGATTAATTTATATTCAGGGTTATTTAAAGATGCGGAATAGAAAAACAAAAAGGAGGGTGGTAAAAATGTTGCTCTATCAATCTTGACCACTAGAGGGTGGTCTAACTCTTGTGTGAAATGTAAGGAACACTAAAACAATGTAGATTTGAGATATTTATCCTTTTTAAACTAGACAAGAGTAGACATAACTATTTTATTCTTAGTTTATCTCACTTAATTCTGTCATATTCTATCTGTCACTTGATTTCTAATAAAAAGGGATAAATCGCTTAGAATAATTATATTATTGCTTTAAAATCGGCAGATGGTCTTCATTTATGTGTGACAAAGTCTTAAAAAACATTTAACACATTATATTGTTTTCAGTCTGATTACAAAAATACTGAAATGTTCCATTCCATAGGCATATGAGTTTATTAAACTAATCAATGCTTCAGCCTTCAGGCCTTACTCTAGAGATCAAGGCTCACAAGACAAGTCTTGGTAGACATATAACTATCAAAGGTAGAAGATATCAACTACAACTAGAATCATCCTTATATACAGGATGACATATATATATATATATATATATATATATATATATATATATATATATATATATTTATGCCTGTTGCGCTTTCATCCCGAACAGCACAGCTTCAGATGGCTCTGTAACAAGAGCCTGGGAAGGCCTGCGTACGTTATTGAAAACAATAAGATTCTGGAACTGATGACACATTAGAGGAGTGGATTGAGGACCTGTTTGGGAAATGGAAGAACCCCATTATGTCTGTTTATCTCTCAGTTGCTGTGTTTGTTGCTATTCTAGTCACATGTGGTTGCTGCTGGATTCCTTGTATTAGATCTCTTTGCACCCGCCTGATCTCCACTGCTGTGGAAGGTCAATCAGATCCGTCCACTATGGTCCCTTTGCTGGCGGTCCACGGTGATCCTGCTGAGGACATTAGTTCCTTGGCTAATATTTAGGGCTTTAAGTTGATCTCCTAAAAGAGATTAAGAGGGGGAAATTGTAGAAAATAAATTTACATTACATGCATGCCTAATAATAACCACCTGCTTATTTGTAGAGAATATAATACCATTGCATGATTAATAATAACAATCTGCTTATTTATAGACAATATAATACCATCGCAGGCGTAATAGAGACCAACTGCTTATTCGTTAATTTGCAGAATTAAAGACATCATACTATGTGCTGTAACTGGGTGTGAAACTTGGGTGTGAGACTTGATGTTATGGGTAACTATCATTCAACTATTATGGATTTATTGTCATTGTGTTTTTTTGTGACAAGATATCTTTAAAATTAAAAAGTTTTCTTTGTAAAGTATTTTACAAGCGTATTTGCTGTGTACTCACTGCTACCAGACCAACAGAAGAATTTCAAAGGAAAGGAAGTATTCTTTTTCCTGGGAGTCAGGTGGAAGTTATGTTCAGTAGCCTATAACCTACTTCTGTCACTAGCTTTTAGTTTAGCTTTGATGAGTCAGTTAGGTTTGAGGAAGAAGCCAGCTTCAAGTCAAACCACTCACATTCACACAGATGAGAGCAGTTGCCGGTCGGAAGCTTGTACAATCTAAGCAAATGTCTGCCTGAAAGGAATATTTCTTTCTAGGGACAATAAACGGCAAGGTAAAGACATTTATATGTTTGTTTTATCTCACTGTGCTTTTTCTGAAAATATTAAATGTAAACTGTAAAGCTCAAAGTTGACTGTGAATTTGCCCTGATATTGTGACGATTTTAATTTAGTCAGCGTTGACCATTAATTGTAGGTCGCGTGTAAGCAGGAGGCAGCAAAATGTTTGCGTCTCTATATTCTCCGTCTTTTTCATAGTTGTTCATTAAAACTCACTTTCCACAATGCCGCGACAAATGTTACCGTGTCAAGTTTTGTTCTGCTTTAATTCAATAACGAAAAACCCCCCAAAAATTAAATTTAGCGTTAGGACATATTACATGAGTGCCGGTTTGGTTCTGAGATGTTATTAAGACCACGGCACTGCATTTTTAGACACATTTAGAATTTCTTTATATTATTGAAAGATAGTTTTGTTGTTTTTTTTACCGCCCCATAACTGCTGAAAGTCCATGTTTTACCCAATAAACTAGATTGATAAAACTCCCGAAACAAGACTGTGAGAATAACTAATAGCAAAGTATTTACACGTTTTGTTCTACAAATAAGAACAGTTTTCCAGATTCCTTTCTTTCTATCTTTATCCTTTAATGACCACCACACCCCACTTGAAACAGAATCATTGGCCAATTTTATGTTGTGTTGAAAGTGAAGACATATTCTTCTCTTTAAACCTGCAAATCATTTGGAGCTTCTTGTATTGCCAGAATCCCCAGATGTCTGAATCTTTTTATTAGTGTAACTACATGAAGATAAAGTAGTATTTTTCATTCCAATTTAGTAAATAAAAATGTGTGAACATATCCACGTTTACTGTTTTTGACTTTTTAAAAATATTGGTTACAAGTCTGTCAGGTAGAATCTGAGTTGCTCTGTGTGGCAGAATTTTTTTATTTTGTTTTCATCCAAGGCAACTTGGGTCGTTATTTTCAGATCCATAATATTTTGGTAATCCTCAAATAAAATTACGAGGGTTGCATAAGATAAATTGTTATATTTTGCAGTAGCAAGTGAACAGCTCAGCTTAAATAGTGACCTTAAGCAGGGGTGTCGGACTCCGGTCCTCGAGGGCCGCTGCCCTGCATGTTTTAGATGTTTCCCTGCTTCAGCACACCGTGATACAAGTACCTGTGTCATCAACAGAGTTGTCCAGACCTTGATGACAAGCTGATGATGACCATTAATTTGAATCAGGTGTGTTGATGCAGGGAAACATCTAAAACATGCAGGACAGCGGCCCTCGAGGACCGGAGTCCGACACCTGTGCCTTAAAGAGTCACAGCAAAATGTTATCCATGTGGGCAGGGATGATTTCCTCTTGCAGTCTGTCTTGTAGCAAACCTGAAGAGCTTATGTTGTTTAATCAATGTGTTGTCAAAAGGATATAATTTACTTAGTACTTATGAAGCATTCTTCTTTTTAAAATGAACTCCCGGGATACCATAACCCATAAGTCCCACTGGGAGTGGAAGTGAATTGGTCCAGTTTTGCAGTGCTTTTGGTCCGTCCTGAGGCTCCACTGTAGGGGTGGCAGAAGGGTTGTGTTTACGACTGCTGGCTGCTTGGCTGGTACAGATTACGAATTATCCAAAGGTTTCGAGATTGTTGTCCACATCTGGTTACGGTCACATCAATGGTCAAGGCGAAGCTTGTTTGTGGTGTTTTATTTTTTAAATCCATTTGAATTCTTACCATTCTCATATCTTACGTCCTGTTCTGCTGTGTGTAAATTGACATTATTCTAGCACCACAATAAACTCAACATGGTTTCTTTTTTTTTTTTTTTTTAGTGGAGCAGAGCCAACCATAGCTTTTCGGACGCCTTTGAACCACTCTGCAACACTGCAGAGAGGTCTCTGCATTTGCTACGGGGCTTCTGTCCAGTTACATGCCCGAATCCTGGCAGCATGTTGCAAACATCCCTTTACTTTTATTCTCATCAAATTTGTTCAAACATTCTCTTTTTAAGGTGTTGCTACTGAAACAACATCTTACACAAGTTCTGCTAGAGCTGAAACAAGGACTAAAAATGCTCAGCTGTGGCCAACAGACACATGGCCTGTGGCTACCGAGGTTAAAGCTGTTGTAGCCAAGGCTGCTGACGTGACTCTGAGTACCAGTGGGCTTCCGCCTCAAAAAGTCCTAAAATGATCTGGCAGTAGCTTGGTGCCCTACGCAACTGCCTGCCTTGCCTGGCACCAGGCAGCTCCTTTGGGTCTGCGTGTGTCTGGATGTGTGGTAACATTTGTGGAGGTATGCATATCTGGCTAGGTTCCTGTCCGATTCCTTACTACGGTGTATGTATGTTGTTGCTTTTGACGCTGAAGCATAAAGCAAGCCTTAACACCCATCTTCAGATATTTATTATCTTAGATGTCATTGACAGCAGTTTCACAAAGACTTCGTCAAAAACGTCTGTGAGTTGTTCACGTGCGTGTCTACAGGCGGCGGGTCACTGATTTGCCCCTGACAAGTCTGTTGATCTTGGTGTATGGCAAAATGAGGTTTCAAATTGTGTAGTATGGCCAAATCTGGCTTAGATTGCTCCGGAGCGTATCTGAGAGCAGCAGTCGAACATCAACATCGCTCCCTGGCATATTTACTGAGCTATTGCTAACAAGGATTCATCATGTGAAATGTCTGTTAGTGTCATCACCATTTGGGCTGCACCCAGTAAGGGAGACAGGAATGGGCAAAGGAAGGTAATCCTGTGAAGTAACAGTGAGACGCTAAACTTTCATTAAAGCAAAACCCGCCCTAACCACAGTTCGTTCAGGTAACAACTTTTTCATTAGCTCTAGTATAAAAAATCCATGATTATGTTAATCCATTCCTTTTATCCACTTATCCTGTCTTTTCTTTCTTTATTTTGTTTCCTGGACTAATAACTATACAAACAGCTTGCGCCTTTTTTCTTCTTTTGGTCTTTTTTATCATAAAGGTGAACCATCTGATTGCATGTCGTGTAGTAGCAGTAAAAAAAAAAAACAGCAAAAGTTGGCAGATTTTGTTATAGCTGCAGCTTCCTCAGTCCTCCAGGTCCACATTCCTCTGCCCTGCAGCCGCAACAAAATAGTCAACTCTATTTCAAGTATATGATGCCATAAAATATCCTCTACAGCAGTGACCATTGACCCTGGTCCTCACAATCTACTGTCCTGGATGTTTTAGATGTTTACCTGCATCAACACACCTGATTCTAATTACTGATCGTTATGATCGTGTCATCAAGGTCTGCACATGTCTGTTAATGACACAGCTACTTGTGTCACGGTGTGCTTTCCAGAGACCCAGAACATGACCCTCGAGCAATTATTACATAAACAACGGCATAAACAACTTTAAGACGGAAGAAACCTTGAGCAGGACCTGGCTCATAAGGAGGGACCCTCCTGCTGAAGGCCAGCTGGGTAGAACAGTAAAAGGGAGAACAAAAAACTTGTTGTTCTTGAGGCTGTGAGAATAATAATTACTTCATTTTGTTCTCACAGCCCTGGTTTGGAAATTCTCACAGTTTGTTCTTAACACATCATCTGGGAAGAACTATAACACAACAGTGCGTGCAGCGCTGACATGAGGATCTGCTGTGCGGAGTTTAAAACGATGTTCACTATCTCTGACAGTCCGTGCAATCTCTTCCTTTAATATTCCAGTAGTGTTTCCCTAGTTCTGCAAACACTCTTATCTTGACCTGGGTGATGTAGTTTTATCATCAAACTCTGATAATAAGTTTACCTAATACAACAGGATGTTTCTCATGTGCGTCCAAATGCTCACTATGACGGGGACGACTGCCTACTCTGATAATGTGCATGTCTGTATCATACGAAGGGGCAAGTTTCACAAGTCTGCTTTAGGGTGGTACAGATTTCCCAGACTGCAGTAGCTGGAACTCAGTGGGGAAGCTTTATTTCTGTGTTTGCTGCAGGATTTTTAATTCTGCTGTCCTCAGCTGAGAGGACCTTCTGAGAGGTAGTCGCCCCATGGACAGAAGCTGCTGTTGGTTCAATGAGTTGCTGAAAGGAGGGTACCACCTTTACTTTTGGGACAGAATTTAACATCTGCATTGCTATTCCACAGAAAGTTGTTCCTTTTGAGCTCACTTTCCTCTTGATGCTTCAACTTAGGAGGAGTAGGCCATTTCTCTGGAGTTTGAGTTAAGAAAGGTGGTCCCAGGCTCCATCTGCAAGGACTGCAGTGGTTTGACCCGAGAGGTTTTTATCAACTCAGCTGTCAGGATTTTAACCAACTGAACGCCAGTTAAGGCAGCGCTCAGTTTTAGTCTTGGAATAGACTGCTGTCGCTTGGGAGATACTCTTGACCTTGCCATTATGAATGTTTTGTCCAAGGCTAGTTTTAGTTTTGAAAATTCTGTAGGATTATCTTACCTAAAAGAAGGAATTGTAGGCTTTGGCCCTCTGTAACTCTGCTCTTGGTGTTCTGGCCTAGGAGATGGATTCAAAACATCACTGGTAGGGCTGGTATTGCTCACCTTGCTGAACTGTCTGCTAGGTCAGAGGTCATCTATTCTGCACACTCACGGCTTCTATTCCTTCACAAATCTCCCTGGTGTGATCGTGTGTATGATCCTCCCACGCAGAAAAATGTGAAGAGGATAGACAAGACTGTCTTGACATTGGAGGTGGGTCTGATGGTCAAACCTTTTCTGATATGTGTGAGATTGCTTTTTTCCTCAATCTGTGACCCTTCATTTTGTGACATAGTATCCGACTCAGAGTTAGATGAATGAGGTGATAGTTGTCCTTCCACAGTTGGAGTACTGTGTAGATACTTGCTCTGCATTAAGCCAGGTGAGGTGGCCAACCTATCTGCCGCTCATATCTGCTAAACCTGCTCATCTTGTTTGCGGGTTTAAGGTTTAAGTGATGGGTTTAAGGTTCTTGTTGTTACAGTCACTACAACATTTTCTTCTTTAATGTCTTGAACTTAGCCAAGCGTGGTCTACAAATTGCTATTGGTACGCTATCTGTCTATAGTTTCTAAACTATGTTGATTCTTTCTTTATTTGGTTTCATGTTCACATTTTTGGCATGAATTCAACCAGCTGAAATATAACAAGCAGCCACTTGACTCCTTTAATCTCGTGCCTCATCTGTATTTAACAATGGACGAAGGATTCAGTTGTTGCTCAGTAAGCCGACGGGAACGGGAACACGCCCACTGCCTAGTAAGCTCCTTCAGCCGAATCCCGCGGAAGTATCTGCAAAGCTACCATCCGACATTTACAGCGGGATAGAAAACGCACACATCTTAAGGGGAACAAACACTAATATTTGGGGCATTTTCAACAGGTGTGGTTAATATGGGGAAGCAGATGTCTTACTCTCATGTGTTCTCCTCCACTTTCTTTGTCTGAAGTGTATGTAGGGTTTCCAGTACCATTTATTATCAACTTGGACCTTGTTTTATTTACAAGGCTAATTCAAAAAGTCAGAAATTGTGTGTTGCAGGTATTTCTTTTTTTTTTTTTTTTAATGTTTTTTGGGCTTGTTTGTCATATGTGTGATCTGCTTTAAGCATAAATGTATCTGCCAACTCTACTTTTATCGTCTCTACGTGCTGCATCAACCGGATGAGACTGTTCTCAAAATGTAACCCACCAAGGTTCAAGAGCAGGCAGCGGAAATGAATGCAGCACCTGTCAGCTCATTACGCAGAGATATATAAATCTTACAAACTGCATTCACTATACACACACTATTGAGGTTGTTTTTAATGGGCCATAGAGATCAAACTCAACGTGACAATGCACACCACACATTATTACTTTTATGTAGAGTATACTTGCTGCGGTATCGTTGCATGAAAGTTTGTGGCAACAGCCAGTTCTGCAGCTGCTGCAGGAAGCAGTCATCAACCCACACAACAGACAGTGTCTGACTGAACCAGTCAATCAACACTGCTAACTCTTTTTCAGGTAGACATTAGATAATAGCTGGTGGATTCTGTCTCAGCCACCCTTGACTCAGAGCTGGGTGGCAGTTGGTGAGGAATATTGACATATTTTGATGTTTAGTTCCATATAATACAGCGGGTTCCCAGAGTTTCAGCTTCCCTCACTTCCCAGTTGCCAAGTCCTGCAGCTCTTGTGAGCTATTTAGATTTATGATCGGAAATATAAGAGACATGTGAAAGGAACAGCCAGCTGGCAGGGAAAGATAACTTTCTGAAATGCTGCCCATTTTTTGGAAATTAGTCTGAATGTTAGAAGTAGAGTTGATTTAAAGGTTTATCTGCCTGGACACATTTCCCCTCTGCCCTTGTGCTGCAAACTAGTGAAAGGACAGGGTATTTCTGTGAAAGTAGTTATGATTGACTAAAGAAATATCACGTGACTATGTTAAATGGTGCATGCTGCTTTGGTTCAATCATTTACTCAAGTGTTTTATCACCAGCATGATCACCAGATTCAGAAAAATGCAGCATGATTTGTCACACTTTTTCAAATTCAGTATCTTTTAACATGTACAGAATAATAAAAAATATTACATGTGTAAGCTGATGTCTCTCGTTTGTGCCTCCACAGGCCTTTAAGGACTTCTGTAAAGTACGAAAAAGTCTTGCCGGATGTCAACGTGTCAGTAAGTTTGTGGACCACAAGGCCTCTGTCGCTTGTTGCGTGACTTTTTGCCCTGCATCAAATTTAGACTTTTTTAATCAATCTTATTTCAAGATGCGCAGCATCTATAAAAAATGCCACAAACTGTTTATGGTTGCTGGACTGCTGTTGGTATTTTATTTTTGGAGGCATTGGAGCTACTCAGGAGTTGACATATGGCCAAGCCGAGGGGGCCCAATACAGACACTCCTCAGTGGGAAAACCAGCGACATCCTCAGAGCTTATCCTGACATTGCCTACCACATAAAAGAGGATGTGGCAAGGTTTGTTATTTGTCCATTTGATTAAATTCCAATCTAAATTCAGTTTTAATGTTACTAACCAATGCTGTACAACTTCTGATGCAGTCGTTTAGCTCAAAACGCATGCGTTTGCTTGGCTGGTAAGGAAACCTTCCATGTGCCGTACTCTGATATACTATTCCCACGGGTGAGAGCCAACAACCTTGAGCGTTCATTCTTGGAAAATCACCCACATTCTGAGAAAATAAAGAACCATAGAGCTCAAGAGTATAACGGCTTTCAGAGAAGGTAAGGTTGACTGTTTATAACTGGCTTTATAACTTTATAACTGGCAGCCCTTGTGTTGCAGCTCACTGTTCTTCTGTGTTCACACCCAAGGAAGTCTTCTAGCCATCCTGAACTTTCCCTGAACTGTATTAGAAACATCCTTTGTAGTTTGGGCTTTTGCTTCCTCACAAAACAACATTATCATTGAAAAAATACATTCTTTTTTGTTTGTAGATTGTCTGCAAACTGTAAAGTTTCATAAAGCATGTTAATAAATGGTAGTTGTCCATTAATACGTTTCCAAAATGTAACTAGTTGATAAATGTGTACAATTCAAGTGCAAATGAATGGATATGAAAGGATGTGATTGCTCTCTAGGTTTCACTTCTCATTATCTGCTGCACAAATTAAGTTTACTGAATAAGCATTATCAAGAAAAAATGGATGCTGGACGATGAACTTAAACTTAAGTTACAGAATAATCTCAGACAAAGGTCAAGTCAAACACAATTGAAGCATCAATTGCATTTTTCATGCAGATACCTGACTGAGGAGCATTGAGAGGGGGAGAGAATGGCGGGCTGTGTCCCAAATCATCAATGCACAAGCTGCTATGCTAAAATATAGCCAGATGCATGCAAGATTTATTGATATGCTTGTTTTATCATTAATATACAGCTTTTGTTTCAACTTGACTACTCTACAGTGAGTAGCTGCAGAGTAGTCAATCACAGTATAACCATAACAGTATAACACCTAGAAGACAACTTTTCTTTTTCAAATGAAGCACAAAATAACTGCAGATAGTGTAAAACTCAAAACTGAACAAGTGAAATTGGTTTGTCTTCCATGCAAATATTTAGATTTTTTATTTTATTTTTTTAATAATCACTGTTATGTTTCTCATATGTCTGTAAGATCGTACAGTCCAGCAGATGTGCTCATTGTGGCTGAGGCCAACAGTCCTCTTCAGTATCCAACACAAGGTGTGGAGGTTCAACCCCTCAAAACCATCATCATTCCTGGTAATGAAATGTTACCATGACATAATGTTAATGATGATAATAACAATAATGTGTACGTTTCATCTTCAGTTGTTGTCTTATTGTTCACATCCTTTTTTTTGCTCCACTGATAACTGCTCTGTTTCTATAGGTTTGGGTCTCAAACAGGAAGAAAGATCCACGTACACGGTGATTTCTTATTTAAAAATTGTCATTATGGTTGACTTTTTTTTTTTTTTTTCTTTCTCTCTAAAGATCTTTTTTTTTTTTTTTTCCCTCCCCAAATCAGGTATATTTGAATGCAACACTGGGTACTTTTGATGTCGCTGCCTCAGTAGATAAAGTCTCCATAAAAGGAACGGGGGAGAAGAACATGACACTTTCAAGTCCCCACCTCAACGCTCTGAATCGGCAGCTGCAGTTTGTCACCTATACGAGCACCGTGTTTCATCCGAGGACGGCAGATTCAAGTAATCACGTAGATGCTTACTATGCTGATACTAACTGTAGATTGTCATCTGTACATTTAAGGAGGAGTAATGCACAACTTTGAGAATTTTGTTATTGCATGTGTGTGTGTGTGTGGTGGTGGTGGGTGGAGGCTCAGTAGTGAATAAGAAGATAAATGGGTCAGAGAAACATTAAGGTGCTCATATTATGTTCAATTTTAACCCTGTAATTTTATTATCTGGTACTTTTCAGAGTAGTTATGCACCCAGCACAAATCTAAAACCCTGTAATTATTTCAAAACAATAGACTTAAATCATAGCTGTCAGTTAAACGTTCATCCCCTAAGCTTAAGCAGCCCCTAAATCACTAAGAGAAGACTGGACTTGTGTGTTTTATTGCTGTCATATTCCTGGAGGCTCGCCAATAGGAAACGCTATTGGTTCATGAACACGCAAAACCCCTGTGTCCTCTACGGCACACGCAGTTGAGATGTCAACATGTTGCCAGAACTACATTTTAAAACTGTCCTGTAAATATCCTCAACAGATCTAATCCTATTGCACATGTCAGAACCAGAATCAGATTCAGAATAAGAAAAAACACGATAAGCCACCACAACAAAAATGACAGCTTAATGCCGTTTGTTTAAAAATATGTTTATTATTTGCTGTATGTTGACATTCTAACTTAATTTGTCTTTGAACTTACCATCTTCATACATTTTTCTGAATACATTTATATTAGATAATAGATGTGTAAAGGTATGAATCCATTACTCAGTATTGGGTGGGTTTTCCTTCAACCATCTTCTTATAATAGCTTCATTACTTCACCCAACGCGTTTACTTCTCTTTGCCACTTCCCTTCTGTTTTTCACTTCTCAAGCTTAGTTTAAAATAAAACGATCTGTACAAGCTCCAGTTCAGCATTTCCCAATGCTTCTTTCAGCTTTTGGCTAGTATCTGTTTTGCAAATGTCTATAAAATTCCCCCTTTTTTTTTTTTTTTTAAACCACAGGTTTTTCTGTTCAAGTTCTGGAATGCCCCCTTGTGAAGAAATTAATAATAAGAAATTAAACTTTCTGTAATCCAGACCTTAACTCAGTTGTCTTGTTTGTTTGATGGAAAGTGTAGGTCGTAAGCTCACCGTCTCAAAATCTTTGATGAGTCCTCTGATATGCAAATTGTTTTTAAGACTGTTTTTCAACATGTGGTTACTTGTAGTTTATCTGCCAAGACAGTCATTATTTGAAAGTCTTTACCAGTTGTCCCTCCTACATCTTTCCATGCAGCTGTGCATGTTGGAGAACATGTGGAGACCGATGGCCTCAACTGTGCTTCGTAGTAGTATTCGTTTAGGCAAGAAAGGTTCATTGTACCTTTTACTTTTTTCAGCTGTAAGGTTTTGTATTTCATCCTAGGCAAGTTTAGTTGTAGAGCACAATTCAACAACAAGGTGATTCAAAGTGCTTTACAGAGACATTAAAACATCACATAAATAAAAAGCATGATTAAAATATACACAAAAGAAAGAAAGAGAAAAAAGAACAATAGATACAATTAGAGGTTAAAAAGTAATCAAGTTTTGAAACTAAAGCTTAAAAGTAAAGCAGTGTGGATTTGGAGCTTTATTCAAATGCAGCTGAGAACACGTGTGTCAATAAACTGAGTGTTTTAGCTGATCTGAGGCTTTCTGGGAGTTTGTTCCAGACATGTGGAGCATAGAAGCTGAAGGAAGCTTCTCCATGTCTGGTTCTGGCTCTGGGAACTGATAAAAAACCGGATCCAGATGACCTGAGGGGTCTGGAAGGTTCATACTGGGTCAGGAGGTCACTGATGTATTTTGGTCCGGGACCAAAAGACTGACTCTATCATCAAGGCTAACTTTAGGGACACAATGACGTGCTGTCTTTTGTATGTCTGATCTTAGGTTTCTGTTTAAAGGCCCACAGATGACGTCATGCAACCTTGAAAAGTCCTAAGGCAGCGTGACACCCAAATATCTGATAGACTATGCTTCCCACGTCCAGTTGTGCAGGCTGTTGTTTTGCCTCTGATCACCGCCGTTAGTGCATCCCAGAGTACTGGCGGCGCTACGTCTCAAAGTTGTAATAAGAGCGATAGTTTTTTTTACCTGTTTAGGATCCAGAGAATACAGAAACCTGGGTCACTTAAGCCTAAATAGAAAGAAATCCTAATTAATATCTGTATGGGACTGTGTCCTGCAGGAGCCAAATCTGTGTTTGGTCATGAGAGATGCCCTAAACAAATAGTACATTTAGTTTGTGAGGTTATTTTGTTTGAAGATTTCTTGGTCCTGTAAATATCTTTTAGGTCCAACATTACTGGTTACACTGTACTCAGTGCTGATTATTTTACACTGTGATGCGAAGAGTATGCATTCTTGTTTTGAACACTGGTACGGACAGACCGACTGGGAAACACGTCAAATTCCCGGGTGTATCTTTTAGAATAATAAGAAAGGAGAAGTTATTGTATCTCACATTTCGTTTCATCCAACAGTTCAGTTTGGAAGTGAAGGCCACAGGTCATTTTTCACTATTAAAGTTCAACACAAGAGGATTCCAAAGCTATACAACTCTGGATACACTGAAGGTGTGTAAGCATTTATTTCACATCATTAAGAGGTTTATTTGATGCAGAATGCGTGAAGCTTATTGCTTGTTTTTCTGTTTCCAATCAGAATACAACATTACTGCTATGGTTACCATTGCCACCAAGACCTTTCTACGCTATAACAAACTCAAAGATCTCATTGAGAGCATACGGCAATATTATCCAAATGTCACTATAGTGATAGCGGATGATAATGAACGCCCTGAGCCTGTGACTGGTCCTTGTATTGAACATTACATCATGCCCTATGGAAAGGTGAAAAGGTGTTTCTCTGTAATGTCCTGCATCGCGATCCTTAAACCATACAATTAAAGATAAATCAGCTTTAACTTGAACCATATACTTCAGGGTTGGTTTGCAGGAAGAAACCTGGCCGTGTCTCAAGTCACTACTAAGTACGTGCTCTGGGTGGATGATGACTTCATCTTCACATCAAACACCAAGCTAGAAAAGATGGTGGACATCCTAGAGAGGACAACTCTAGATCTGGTAAGATGCATGTCAACTCATGTTAAAAATGTTACACACACACACACACACACACACACACACACACACACTGAAATGATTGTGGATACCCTTCTTCATCTTGTTTAAACTATTCAGATCAGAGTAAAAGCGTGTGAATTGATATATTCTACCCAAATCTGCCAAATGCAGCTCTTTATAGCATGCAATCATAATTTACATGATATTAATTTTAAAAAAGGGTTCTTCATTGCAGTAATGATGTTGACAATTCTCCCAAGCAGTATCAGCTCTGAGGAACAGAATTTTGTTTAAAGATTTGACTCCTTAAGGCTTTCTAACATTTAATGTCAACACATTGTGTGTGTGTGTGTGTGTGTGTGTGTGTGTGTGTGTGTGTGTGTGTGTGTGTGTGTGTGTGTGTGTGTGTGTGTGTGTGTGTGTGTGTGTGTGTGTGTGTGTGTGTGTGTGTGTGTGTGTGTGCGTGTGTGTGTGTGTGTGTGGATCCGTCTCCTGTCTCTTCTCTAATCACAATAATGGCTGTAACCCTTTAACGCCGACATATGAAATAACACACAGAAAATCATATTTTTAAGTTAAGTGTTTAAGTTTAATTTATTATTATCAATTTAGTCTTTGTTATTTATTGAAATTTGAAACACCCCAGTTTTGTCCTTAACAGTGTCAAGTAGTTGTTTTTTTTTGTTTTTTTTGTATAATTATGATTTATTTATTTTATTCAATTGTATTTTTTAACTGTGAAAACAAGTCTTTTTATTGCTTTAACTATGGGGTGATGCAGAGGTCTCCGAAATTCATGTATTAAATACGAGCCGTATATGGTTTAATGTAGTCATCTTTACGATTTTACTGCTTTACTTTGAGGTTGGCGGTGCAGTGAGGGAGGTAACGGGTTATTCAGCCACATACCGTCACACGCTTTCAGTAGAGGAAGGGGGAGAGGACGGAGACTGTTTACACATACGGCAAGGATATCACCATGTCATCGAGGGATTTCCAAATTGTGTGGTAGCAGATGGCGTCATCAACTTTTTCATGGCACGGACAGATAAAGTGCGGGAGGTTGGCTTTGACCCTCGGCTTGCACGAAGGGGGCATCTAGGTTTGTAGTAATCACCGTCAACATTTTCTATATTGAGCAGTTATGCCAATCAGTTATTTCAAATTGGAAGTGAATATAAGGATGTGCAAATGAATTTTGCTTTTTCGCTCCTGCAGAGTTTTTTGTGGACGCGCTGGGCTCCCTCCACATTGGCTCCTGTAAAGATGTCACCATAAACCACGCGTCAAAGATCCGCCTGCCCTGGAGTAAAACGGACACAGAAAAAGCTTATAGCAAGTTCAGATACTCCATGTCCAGTGGGGATACGAAATTTTATAATGAAATCTTCTATTTCAAAAACAGATTGAAGTGCACGACTAGCCTGAGATAACTAGCATTTGTTTAATGTGAATGAAAACAGAAAACTTATATTCTCAGTTACATGAGGACTAAAGGAATGTGTAATATATATAATATTTTTTTACAGTTTTCTAACAATCTACTCCATGAATTTTGAACTGTATGAAAAATATACATTAAACAAATTAAACGTATTTGATATGTATAATTACTGTCACATTGCAATTTTTTTTTTTTAAGTGTGTAAAATGTGTTTTTTACCTATAATTTGTCATACCTCCCTACACAATACGTTTCATCTTTAAGTTGTATTGTGGCATTGCTTAACTGACTATCCCAGGTTTGTTTGTGATAGTATTATGTTACAGTTAACATCGGTGCATTTATGTGGACTAAAGCTAACACATGGTCATATGTTAGGTTAAAATCACATTTACTTAATTGCAGGTTCAACCCCTTGACACCTGATATGTGAAATAGTACACAAAAACTTACTGCGTGAGCAGTGTTATTGTACAAAAGGTTTAACGGTTGTGGTTAAGATTTCCCACGCGCTCCTGAACGCACGATTAACTGGCGCACCTACAGTTGCTGCGTAGTCAAGACGACAGCCGAGCAGTTGGGTTATGTGTGCGTGATTAAGACGTAAGTGTAAAGTTGTTAAGCACTTAGGGATGTCTCTGTTCACTACAAGTGTATTTCGGTTACTTATCAAAGTCTAATGTCTGTTTACCGCAAGTTCAATGTCTGTTTTACCGCGAGTACGCGCGAATAGCGGCTAGTTAGCGTGGCGGAGCTAAAGGCTAACGTTTCAACCGAGAGAGAGTTTTATTGGTGCAGCAGCCGTTTAAATACAGAATGTGACGCTGTTATCAATACTTTATACATCTGGTATTTCTTTCTGTTGATGTCAGTTGTTCTTATCAATTTGTATTATTGTGTTTCTGTTCGTAGAAACCACACACAACGCCAAATAAATCTAATCCCTTCGAAGGAAGGTGAGAACGGCAAGCTCTGGACTCTGTCAATTAATTCTCCCGCACTTGAACATTATATGGGTCCTGACCGACCTACTGGAGTGATTGCTACCACCTAGGATCCAAACATTCGTCTAAATACTATATGATATAAGAGGCATAAACTCTTCCCCACAGTTATTATACATTGAAATTTAAAAAAAAAAAAAAAAAACAACCTCCCAATTCTAACAGTTACACATTTTTGTGTAGCTCTATGAATACAATGGATAATGGGACTGGGGGGAGAGTAAAGGTCCCTCTGCCTCTCACTCCTAATGTCAACGACTATGTAGACTTGGAGACATTCATTTCCAGAAACTGAAACACCGTCTAGAACATCCTCACCAGCTCCATCACTGTGTGGAATGCTTGCTGCAGAGCTGAGGAGAGCAAGAAGGTGCAGCGGCTGGTGAGGTTCGCCCAGCCCATAACTGGGCTGGAACTCCCACAGCTTTTATTTCTTTTTTTTCCTCTTTGTTTTGGACATCATGTACACTTGCAGACTGAGGAACCTGTCCTGCAGATTCAGCAGAGACAAGATTCATCCAGGCCACGCAATGTTTGAACTGCTCCCTTCTGGATATTTGCTCAGACCATAAAGAGCTGTGACATCCATCCAACCCCACCAACACAACACACCAAGCTCACATTACAGACACACTATATTATTGACAGAGTTGTGTACACCTAGATGACAAGGTGATCCAACAAGGCACGTTTGAGCAAATAAATATCGTAAACATGCTGGACAGTGGGTCCTGAGGACCAGACACGAAGACTCCTGCCTGTAAAGGAACTAAACAAACACACACACACACACATGGACTGTAAGCAGTGCACAACCACCTGTTTGCACCAGGACTAATTCCAGTCTAAAGTTTGGACAATTAAACCGAAAGCTCTATTTTGTGTTTTCAGTGTTTACTTTTTGTTCTTTTTAAAATGTGTGCTGTTGATCTTATGTTTTGTATTCATTTATATGTTATGTTAAAGAGAAGCCAGATACAGTTTCATTGTGCTTTGTATAATGACAATAAAGCTGGTGCTGATTCTGACCTCGTGTTCCTGTACAACTACTATAAGTTGCATTTACCTCGCTGTTATTTGATACTTTGAGACAAAGCCACTTCTAAATATTTTAGTGCCATGGGCAAGACCCCTCTGCATACAGTTGTTGCAGGCAATTGTTGTTCAAACAACACGAAGAGACGCTCACTAAAATAACAGCAAAGTTCCAGTTCAGGTTTTATAAAATATTTAGAAAGCGCCAACAGATCTCACAATATGAATAATGACATAACACTCTGTTTTATGCTATGCCGAAAGTTGCTACATACTTTACATTATATTCAGCAGACACTTTTATCCAAAGCGACTCCCAACAGAGGAAAACAATCAAGCCACAGTAACATAGTAAATCACAATATAAGTTCAGTAGCCATGTAAGTGCAGCTAAGAAGTTCAAGTGTGGTTTACGATAGAAGGTATCCTTGGAAGAAGAACGTTTTTAAGAGCTTTTGAGGGAAAACGCTGTTGTTGCCGCCGCTGGTAACTTGTTCTACCGTTGAGGAACCACGTGAGAGAACATCTCAACTGCTATCGCCTTGTGTGAGGAGTAGGCAAGGACAGTTGCTGCTCTTGTGATGAGCGTGGGGTCATGAAGGGGGCTAAGCTTTTTAAGCTCGAGTTCATAGGAAGAGGTGCACACCCTGAGATCATCTTGCAGCCAAGTGTCAGCAGCTCATGTTCTATTGCAGCAGATCAATCAACAGAGGTCTGGCACGTGCCCATCTGGATTGATTAAAAACCAGACACGCTGCCACATTCTGCACCTTTTTGTAGTGGTTTGATTGCATTAGCTGGAATGGCAGCTACAAGGACATTGCAGTAATCAAGGCAGGATGTAACCACGGCCTGTACCAGGAGTTGAGTTGCATATCCAGTCAGGGGAGGTCTTCTTCATTGTGTGCTGCAGAGTACAAACCGGCATGACCGGTAGACTGAAGCAATATGCTCAGAAAAGGATAACTAGTCATCAAACATGTGAGCCAGGTCCCACCCAGCAACAGAAGTATTCATTTAAGCTGTGTTTCATCCATATATATATGTGTGTGTTCAAATTGTATTGTGCTACTTGGACACATGGACAATAATATTCCAGATGAATGGGCCAGGATGAGCATATCTATCTAATGTGAATATTGGGGAAGAGTTGTTAGTTAATATTTGATAGAATGAGCAAGGCCCTTAACTCCCAATTGCTCCCCGGGGCGCAGCCCTGCTAGCAGCCCCACTGCTCACTAGTGAAACTAGTTGATGGGTTAAAAGCAGAGACTAATTTCGGTGTGCATCGTACATACAGCGTGTGCACGATGTCCACACTGACAAGAAAGGGAAGAAAAAAAAAAAAAAAAATATGGACATTAGAAGAAATGTAACTGCTTCTGTAACATACTATTACAGAGCTCACTTGCTTCTAGCTGTGCCGTACTTGCAGTGCTGCTGTTGCTTGTTGCTTGACTTTATATAAAATAGGCATTGTTCAAATAAACTTTCTTTTATTTGACTATGAGCTGCATTTACTGTAATTAGAAACAAAGGTTGATCTGTAATACTCTGTAGTAGTAGTTTTTGCACTACTACTACTACTACTACTAATAATAATAATAATAATAATGAAAATACCTATCAGTGATATCAGAGACCAAAATTAATTCTTCAGTGAGTGGTGACCCCTCTACGGGAAGTATTTACTCTGTCCATCTGTCCAAGACAGTTGTAGAGTAGATCAACATTTCCTGTCAAACATTTAGCTGCAGCAGACAGAACACTACTGCATGTGTTCAACATAACATTAGTTGTGATTATGCAGTACTAAAATAAAAGAGGTTGCAAACCAGTTATGCAGTTACACCGCAGCTACAGTATCCACGGCATCATTATTAGACAACTTGGTTTCATTTTAACTGAACAAGCCTCTAACTACTACAAATAAACAAGTGAAACAGCATCTATGTTTTCTGAAGTTCACACCTGAGCTGCACTCTAGACTGCAGCTGATGTTTTTACCTGGCGCTGGAGACCCACAGAGGCCTAATAGCATACTGACAGAGAAATTAAACAACTGCAGGTTGGTGATGGATGCAACAGTGAAGGTTTGGCCTGAAGCACTTACTCCATTGCTTTGGAGCCAAGGAACAATTAATCTTTGTTTACTACTTCTGCTCATTAGTAACGTATTTTATGTTCATAATCAATATTGTCGTAGAAAGGCATGCTTTATGGGAGCAAACACAGGCAGTGTGTGTATACAATTATCATACACACTCACATACACACACACATATATATATATATATATATATATATACAGACACTTCTTCCAGCTCTCCGAGGCGTTCCCATGCCATCCGAGAGACAGCGAGTCCTGGGTCTTTCCCCGGGGTCTCCTCCTGGTGGGACATGCCTAGAACACCTTTCTAGGGAGACGTCCAGGGGGCATCCGATACAGATGCCCAAACCACCCCAGCTGACACCTCTCGATGTAAAGGAGCAGCATGAGAAGCTCAGTCATCCAGGGGAGGGGCTCAGAGTAGAGCTCCTGCTCCACTGCTTTGAGAGGAGCCAGATGAGGTGGCTCAGGCATCTGGTTAGGATGCCTCCTGGACACCTCCTTGGTGAGGTCCCACTGGGAAGAGACCTCAGGGAAGACCCAGGACAAGCTTTAGGTATTGTGAATCTCGGCTGGCCTGGGAATGCTTTTAGATCCTCTCAGACTAGCTGGGCTTAGTGGCCAGGGAAAAGGAAGCCTGAGCTTCGGCCCTCAGCTTCCTGCTGAGGCTACTGCCCCCACAACCTGACCCCAGATAAGCGGGAGAAGACGGACGGAAGGACAGACACTTGTGCTCATGGCTATATCTTATGACCCTTTGGACAAGTTCTTGTGTTGGAAACTGCTTCACAATAACTAGATTAGCTAGAACAATCTACATTTTATTCTGAAACCACAACTATTATGCTTTAATAGTTTAATATAAAGTACACATCAGGCAGTCAGGAGCAAAGTTAATAATATTTTGTTATATTATTTAAATAAGATATTTGTGAACACAAACAATGTGTCAAAACTCATTTGAAATTGGCTAAAGCAAAGCAAAAATTTGTCTTGTACTGAGAGAAATTGAAATTTGAAGATTGAAGTGGAAACCATTGACAATCTGTTTTGTTATCACTTCTCACTTCAAAGACCTGAATGTCTGATGGAGGACGGGATATTTTTGTTCTGGGGACTGTTCTGGAGCTGACTGTGGGAATGAAGATCCTTCATAAACTGTAGCATATCAGCAAAAACCCTGAGCATCTTCTCCACAACACAGTGATTCAGCAACAGCTTCTTCAGGTCCCCTGCAGCATAGACCCCTACAGGAGATCCTCCAGCAGTAACCCTCTGCAACGACTCTTTGAAGAGACTGAAATCATGGCTACTGCAACAGCACATTTTTCTTAACTGCCTGCTCGACTAAATGATGCGGCGCTCCGCAACCATTTTGTTGAGCAGGCAGTGAAAGTATTTGAATTAATTTGAATTAAATTTGAATTCTGGCGGACCAGTGTGTCTATAAACATATCTGTGTGCAGTCCAAACCTTCCAACAAATACAAACCAAGTGCATCATGAAACAAATACAAAAGCGACTGTGAAGCAGAACTGTTCAGTGTCTAAAGTCATATGTCAAAGAAGACTGGACAACATTCCTCTCCAGCAACGGTATCCTCAGTTTCCTGTGGCTTTACTGTTGTTGTTGTTTTTCTATGTTTGTTTTCTACATCCTAATACAAAAAAAAGCTGTAAAATAATTGCATTCTGTTTTGTTGCTACACCGTCTCTTAACTTTTTTGGATTTGGAGAAACACACTGGTAAAGTCAAATGCTCGTGTTAAACGCCTCCCGGCAATGATGCTTTAACTCGTCGACCTGCTCAACTTGCTCAACGTGCAGACAATGTTTCCTTGTTCCTGCTGCCACATGTGACATTGATAACTGCAGGCTGTCATGTTAACCAGTTATATAAAATCATGACCTACCTGGAAGTTTGTTGTTGTTTTCTTAAACAATCAAAAGAGGGAATGATGGAAATAGTTAAACTTTGTATTCCTTAGTGTTCTTAACTGCTCTCCTTCCCACAGGCGTAATTTCCACTGGGCAAAGGGGGGACATGTCCCAGGACTCAAATAGAAATATAAAACTCTCCTCTGTTTTGCATTTGAATACTTATTCAATTTTATATTAACTTTTATAAAAAAAAAGTGATGACATTGTTTTTTGTATTTCTTCTTTTTTTTTTTGTATGTGACTTTTCCTGGTAAATGGAAACCAGCATCAGCAGAAACTCTGATCTGCAGTAACAAAGGGATTTTGATGTTGACTAGTGAAAGTAAGAAGTTTTACATCAGAAGTAAACACAGGAATAATTCAAATATAATGTTGAATTAAAGAAAAAAATAGTCCTACACTAACAGTGCTCCAAACATGTTTTATGGCTCCTGCTTTCCCTTCAACATTTGTGCTTTTGTGTTACCTGTAATGTTAGAAGACAGATAAGGAAGAGCTGGAGTTTGTTTGTTTTTTTCATGCACAAAGTTTTATAAATTATGGAAACTACAAACAAACAGTGGAACAAACTCATGTTATTTCCTGATCACAGACAAAAATGCAAATAAATGGTGAAGATTTCTATTTTTTTTTATTTACTTTTACAACTATATGCATATATACAAATATCAATGGCTAGTCCCTTGATTGACAAAACCTTTATGTTCTTTTCATTGCTCTTCATCTAATTTGTTTGTACCAGACTGAACACGCAAATACAGTTTTGAATGAACTATATTTTTCTTAACATATCTTTTAAATCTTTTATTTTATTTATTTATTTTTTTTTTTTTCATTTTTCCTAAACTCATCCAACAGATATAACTTTGTGCAAAGTCATGTGATCCTTTATTTCGGGAGATGGTTATTGCAATATTTTACCACAAGATGGAACTAAAACATCAGAAAAGATGGCACACAAGTCGAAACGCTGTCGGATATGTTAAGGTGTAATTGTAATGTCTACCGGTGTAAATAAAATGAGTGTACTTTCTACCACAGCTTATCAGCCTCTGTGTCTTCATATGCAGCGATTAGTTTTAAAAGCCCTTACGTTTTTCTGTCTTTTATATCATTGCAGTGTAATCGGTTTTTTTTTGTTTTGTATTTCTCTCTTTTATTCATATACTTTATTCCCAGCCAGCATGTCCATGTGCAGCCCATCTGGATTTGAAGCGGGCTATTTGGGTTCAGAGTAGGCTTGTGCTTGAAATGAGCAAACTGACATGGGTCCAATTTTGTTTTTGTATTGTGAGCTGTTTTTGTGGGCCAAGTATATGGAAACCATAAAGCATACAAGTGAACTAAATGGGCATGGGCTGAGAAAGGGGGCACACTGTGTGGATCTCACATAGTTTTAGCAGCTTAGGCCCAACATTGTAGGATCTGTAATTTGCTGTACGGGCTGAAAATAATTTATTTTTCTGTGTTTGTACAAGTGAACTATGGTGTGAGCTCAAAGGTGTAAGCACCTTTTCTTCAAAAGGAAATCAAATTAAAGCATTGTCTTCACATGGCTGACCTTCCTCGTGTAGTCTGCAAGCTTATTCCTTGAATGTGTGCCTGTATGTGTGCTTGTGTAAGTAGGCCTGGCTGTAGGATCTGGCTTAGTAAACATTTGGCCGGATTCATGTGCACCATGTTCTATTTGAAGTGGACTGCTTCCTGCCAATTAGTGAAACACTGCGTGAGCATTAAAGGCAAAACCCAAAGGGTACGGTGTCTAGAGGCCTCTTTGAAATATGCACAGCAAAAAAAATTAAAAACTTGAGTATCCAACATCAAGCAAGGAAATAATTAGCTTTTTTTTTTGTTTGTTTTGAACACTCAATTTTATCAGGTCAAGGTAACAGAACTGAGATAAGCAGCAGCGGGAGAAAGGCGTACAGTTGTTGGTCAGCAGAGGGCAGCATGGCAGTGAAGAGGCGCATCACCTTTACATATGTCAGAATGGAGGTTTTCTGTCATCATTTTTACCTGAACAACAAGCACGAAAGAGTATTTTAATTAATGTATTCTCAATGCAGATTTTCACATTACGTGTTGAATAAACCATTAATCTAAACCAGACACATTAATCTAACGTATGTCTCTACTCTCTGATCAAATACAAAGACTGTTCTTCACTTTCTCTTTCTTTTTGATCTGACAACGTGGCAAGCTTCATATTCCACAATTTTCCCAGGAAAAAGTATTTATCATTAACAACTGGGGAAACCTCACTATTCATGTACACGCTTAGTGCCCAAATGTATCTTTTATTATCATTTTATATATATATATATATATATATATATATATATATATATATATATATATATATATATATATATATATATATATATATATATATATATATATATATATATATATATATATATATATATATATATATATATATAATTCATATTTCACAGAGAGAGAATAAACAACTTGACGTCTGTTTTTGGAGAGATATTTATTGTTATCACAGGTACAGTTGATGTATAAAGGTCATTTCTTAAGTCTTTGGTTGAGTCTCTTCTGTTAAAATACAGAATATTTAAAGTCAGTATGGAGTGGCATTTACAGTACTCACTGGCAAAAACCAAGCTCAAAAGATATAAATAGTAACACTATATAGTGCATCTCGTTTTTAATTGCATAGAAAACAAGAGCTAAATAAATATTACAATGCAAAATTATCAAAATGCCAAAATACATCATACGTGACTGTTAAAAAACTATTGCTTTCAGAGAACATGTCATATACAGTGACAGAAATAAGGTATATTGCTGTTCTTCAGACTATTGGAGGGCAAGATTTGTGCAGCAATTCCTCCTGCTTGACTTAAACCAAGATAAATTTAAACTATACCAAGAGTGAGTCCAATATCTTTAGGAAAAAAAATAAACATTAACACTGTAAAGTTTATTGTATTTCTGAGCGCGACAACAGGTGACTGCTTCTTTGAAACAGTAGTAAACAGTACAGGCTGGATAAATATCATCTTGATGAACAGAAATCGTTGTGCACTTTCAATCCGAGACAGTCGTGCAAGTCGAAGTCGACTCATTGTCCTCCAGGTTCATACCCAAACTGTCGTTGTGCTCTCTGGGGGTTTTTCCTACAACATATGACCATGGTATTATTGTTCTTAATGCGTCAAAAAAAATCATCAATGTCTCCTGTGTATTTGTAAAAAAAAAACAACTACCTTCTGTTGCTCAATATACATCACGGCGTCATGAACGGTCACAAAAATATGTTGAGGGTTCATGTGGTTCATAAGGCCGCCTGATGTCAGGATCTTTAAGACGCTCTCTAAGGGGACAGAGATCAGAAGGATAACATTGGATGTTTGGAATATAACTGAGCAAAACCAACGAGATAGAATGAATAAATAAGAATTACCATTGCAGTTTGCCAAATAAACATGAATCCCAACTTTCTGGCACTCAGTGCACATCTGCAAAAAAAAAAAAAAAAAGGCAAAAGCAACTCAGTCCATGAAGCTGCGGGACGACCCGTTAACGGTGAGGAGCAATCTTGTCTTTCTTTTGGAGACTAACCTGCGTGAAAAGTCTTGCTCCAGCAACATCGACAAATATGACACTGCTACAATCGATTAGCACGGCCTGCACATCACTCTCAGATGTTTCTGTAGAGAGAATAAAAAGTAGCTCTCCTGGATACTGTCAACAGCACAAGAAATTGTAAACTTAGTGTCCAAAACTGCCCTGATGTTATAAAAAAGGAGACATTTCTCACCTGATTTAAAGAACTCGTTTTCTGAAGAAAAGGATGTGTTTGCAATGCCTCTGTCCTAAAAGCAACACAGGCAGTAAACTTTAAATTAAAATCCAATGGTTTTTTACATTATCTGTGTATTGTTCATTCAGCGATTAGACAGTCGTACCACAGTGCTGACAGAAGTCTCACTTTCCCGTTTCTCTATGGCTTTCCTGGCCTTCTCCCGGCTGCGGATCCTCTCTGGTGTCAGATCCAGCAACCTGCTCATTTGCTCTCTGAAGAAGCTGCGGTTGCCATAATAAATGGGGCCGTTGTACATCAGGATCTTCACTCCAGGAACTTCATAGCACTGAGGAGAAATCAGGACAGTCCCATGTTTATTCTTCTTCATAACTCCTGCTGAGTCACATTGGAGATTATGATTACACTTTTGTTTTATATACCTTTGTCTGTAAGAAAAAAACTCTTTGCTGTATAACTATGAGTTAGTGCTGCAATAAGAAACTGTCAATTTTATTTTATGCAGTTCTATTTTATGTGCCTCAACGCTAAAAGAAATAACAACTAGAGAGTGCTTGCCTTGCTGTGGTTTTCCAGAGGTCTGTATAATTCCGTGTTACTGGCCCGTCCGAGTACTGAGCAACCAGCCCTGGTGAAACATTGGTCTTCCGTTACAACAGATACATAGCATCTACATTAACACTGCTTTTTACTTAATCTAATATACCACACATGCATGTTTTTTTTTTCTTTCTACAATCAAAACTAAAAAAAGAAAAGAAACTGGATGATTGTACACAAATTTTACACACACCTCTGAGTGCGGCAGACCACTGTCATCATGGAGAAAATCACTCCAATAGCGAGGCCAAGGTCCACATTGAGCACCACAACAGACAACCAGGTTACCACCCAAACCATCTACACACAAACACACACCATCAGAATGCAAGAATTAACAATAGAAGCTCCTCTGTGAAAAATCTTGCCAAGTGTGAAAGTGCAGGGATTGAGGCGATTTATCTGATGTCTTTCCTGTGCTGTCTCAGGTCACGACTCCGTGACTTGATTAATTCTTCTTGACTGACAGACTCTTCATTTCCAGTAACCTTGCAACTCTGGCATTGCGGTTATTGTTCAAAAGGTTCACATGCCAGTTTGTCACAAGGCAAGTATGTTTGCAATGTTCTAGTCAAATACAATGCTAATTGCCCATCTTCTCTCTTTTCTTCTGATGTCTATTCTAGCATGGGACCTTAATCTTGTACCTCGTATCGCTATAAAATGGCCTTACAAAGTCAAGCTTGCTGACTCTCCACAGTTCAGGCAAGTCTTGGAACTGCAAGAACATCTGTCTGAGGCTGGTAACGTTGATGCATGCCAGGACTGCCTGAGGAGGGAGACAAAGGGTGCGACAAGTGAGAATACTCTCTTTGTTTCGTTTGTGCTTGCACAGAAATGCACACGTGAGCGCACCTTGGGTAAGAAGTAGAACAGCGGTCCAATCAGCAGCAGGACAACTAGGACAACCAGACTGGTGAACAAGCCAGAGAGCTGCAGAAAGGCACACACACACACGTGCAGTCACAAATATACGGCAGTAGTTCTTTGTTTTTGTTTTTGTTGTCTCAGTGTATTTCTTGTTCATATATGAGTGCCACACTTTGTGAAGAAGCCACATCATGTACCATGCACACTACCTGTGTGTATCCTCCTGCACTCTCGAGTATGCTGGTTGTGGCTAGAGTGGCTGAACTGGGGAAGCAGGTGAAAAACGAGGACACCGTGTTGGAAATCCCATGAGCCAGCAGTTCCTGAAACCAATCCCATATTAATGCATTTGGAAGACTCTAATCTGGCATTTCTTCAGACAGCTATGATAGTCCTGGGTTTTTACCTGGTTGGGATGAATAGAATACCCATGTTTATCAGCATAAATCATCGCCAGTGAGACAGAGACAGCATATCCAACGAATGTTATGGCTATTGTGTCTCCAGCAATGTCAGGGAACGTGTGAATGGCAGGCAACTTTGGCCTCGGAAATCTGTTGGAAAGGAAAAAGATTAGTAAGATACTAGTAACTATTATTAATGCCATTTTTGAGTCCAAAAAAAAAAAAAGAATACCCAGCAGGGATATGGCCAACTATCTCAATGTTGTACGTAGAGTCCAGCGAGGAGACATAGGCCACACACGTAGCAATGATCACCTGAAGAGTAAAGTTTACAACCGTACATTTAAACCTGCTTGTGATCAATAAATCATTTTCATTCCTCTGGAATTCAGACGACTCACTGTAAGGATCTCCACAGGGATAGGTGTACGCAGTCGATGGCGATAACGAGTATTTATCTCTTTAACAGAGACCAGGACGGCCAAGCAGACCAGCGAGATCAGCAGCTCAGCCATGTTGGTGTGAGGCAGGTTCTCCATCACTGACGCTAAAGTCTGAGCACACAAGTCAGAGAGACTCATAACGCTTTGCTTTTATAATGGCATTTTGAGATTAACGATCCAAAACATGAAGCTCCGATCACCTTAAAGAGGGAGAAGTTCCCAGTGTGGCGAGGGAGCCGCAGGCCCAGCATGCTTTGCAGCTGTGAGATGGTGACATGGAGGGCAGCAGCACTGGTGAAAGCCTTAACAATTGGCTCTGACAGATAGGTGGAGAGGAACCCCAGCTGAAGTCCAAACATGCACAGCTGGGGTGAAAGAATGACACTGTGAGACTCTGGTGCTCATGCAGACCAATCAGAAATCTCACTTGCTCTATCATTTATCATTTCATTTAGCGACGTTCTGCATCCGTCTTACCATAGTGATTCCTGAGAGAAGCGCCACAGCGGAGGCCACCCCGATTCTCTGAGCCTCGAAGTCAGCTGCTTCGGATGAACTGGAGTTCATCTCCAGAGGAGTGGGAACCAGCTGCTCCACCACAGAGCCAGTCATGAGACTGACAACAGCAAAGGTACCTGAGAAGACAAAGCACCTCGGTGAGAGCGGAAAACACATCAACCGTCCCTTCATAACAAAGGATGGGATATTATTCCTGGTTACTGCATTGTGTCTGTTACAGTTTTCTAAAATAAAAAAAAAATATATATATATATATATATATATATATATATAGCATATGGAGTGGGGATAAACATCATACCTGTAGACACATGACGACCCGTGCCAAAAAACATGTATAACACAACAGGGAAGAAGGAGGTGTAAAGGCCAAATATTGGGGCCACAGATGTGAGTAATGCAAAGGCCATACCTGAAAAAAGAAAACAGTTTAATGAAAGCATAGATGGATTTCTTAAAAAAAATGTTTAAAGAGTACGTTATCTGTCCTTATTTCCCACATTAATTCAAGTTCAAAATTAATTTGGAATGCTTAACTTTAGTTTAAACGTTACATTTTTATCCTAACCCTGATTTTAAATCAAATTCCAAGCATACCAATCAGTATAAGTAATCTTGTTATTAGCAACAATTAATTACAGTGTAATAGCGTAGGCGATAGGTTATCATTATTTAGATTTTGAGGAGCGTTGAAGGACTGAAATTTCCCGGTCTTAGAGTGCTCACTGACCTTGCGGAATGTGAAGAATACCCACTGTCAGCCCCGCAACGGTATCCCCTAAAATCCATTTCTTTAGTCTGTATCTGGGCAGCCAGTTGAAGATGGGGACTCTCTCCCTCAGCAGGTGAAGGCAGGATCTCCTGGAACACCTGCACTTCCCGGCCAGTTTTTCCCGGAGCCGCAAACCTCCGCTCGTGTTGTCATCGGAGCCGTACGCCTGCTTGAAGCGGTCCTCCGTGTAAATATTCCTGTACACGGCCACAGAGGCGCTCATGTTGTCCCCGGTTGTCCCTTCAGAGCCGATGGTGTTTTCATTTGCATTCATTTGCAACACATTTATAGCAGACTCTGACTTGACCTCAGGACTCACTGGATTTTCCTGTCAGACTCTTCTCAGCCAATGATTTGACTCAAAGCTCAACTTTTTTTCTTTTCCTTTTTTTTTACACTATTGAACAACTTTTTTTTTTTTTTTTACATCTCTTTTCCACAAACTACATAAAGGTGTACAGCTTCATTTTCTTCCTGCACGGATTCTCTGGGTCCTATTGCTAAACGTTTTTCTTTCAGCAGAAAGAGTTATCCAATGTGGCTTTCAGTCCCTCCTTCCCAACAAGCTGAGAGGTGGGTAGGAGGTAGGTACAAGCTCAGAAGAGGAAAGCTTGGTACAATGTGTAGCACTGTGAAACGCCCAAAGAGATCAAAGTAGTATTGTTGGTGGAACTGAGGAGTAACCTCAAACCTTGTCTGTTAGCGAGGAGTTCATTTCCGGAGGGTTGGATGTCTGTAATGGGTGGGTGTTTAAACTGTGTAGCCAAAAGGGACAAAAAAAAAAAAGTCTGGATGTTACTAGGAGGCCTCTGTGAAACTCAATCATACATGCAGCCTGGTTCATGGATCAAACCACACCTCAGAACATGTGTACGTTGAGTGACATGGTCTTTGTTTGGCAGCAGTGTGTTCTCGTGTGTGTCCCTGTGTGTTCCTGGACCAATTATTTGTATAAAACTGCAAAGTAGGCTACTTTAACCCTATTCCTATCATCAACTGAGTTACAATGGAGTATGTGCATGCAACAAAATGCCAATTAAAGTAGTGCATTGCCCCTTGTGCAAACATTAATTGCCTTTTTTTCTGTAAATGCATATTTCCTTAAAATATTCTGTTAATGAGGGCAGCACGGTGGCTTAGTGGTTAGGACTGTTGCCTCACAGCAAGAAGGTTCCTGGGTCGATTCCCGGCCCGGTGGGTCTTTCTGTGTGGAGTTTCCATGTTCTCCCCGTGCTTGCGTGGGTTTCCTCCGGGTACTCCGGCTTCCTCCCACAGTCCAAAAACATACAAAACATTGATTGATCATTCTAAATTCTCCCTAGGTGTGAATGTGAGTGTGATTGGTTGTTTGTCTTGTATGTGGCTCCGACAGACCCCCGTGACCTGGAAACGGATAAAGCGGGAATAGCTAATGGATGGATGGATTCTGTTAATGAAAACAGTGGAGTGCACAGAATCCACTGATTTCGCCGAACTAAGTCCTAAATGACAATTGAACCATCTTCCTTATGCTGGTATCTGATAGTCTTAAATATTGTGTGACATCATTCATTAATTATATACTCATCACATGCATTTATGATTAATGCATGAGACTGACAAGCAGCAGAACTGATCGGAACAGTTGGGACGTGTAATGGCACTGAAGAGTTAAAGAGTTGAAGCAGAGGAGACTATAAAGAAGTTTAAAAATTCAAGCAATCAAACATGTGACCGCTTTGTTCATTCAAACCCCTGACTGCAGCCTTTGGCACACAGGACCCTCATATATCAATTTAACCCAGAAATAACTTTATAAAGTGAATATTAATGGTATTTTCAGCCCAAAATGTTTCAAGATTCAAACAGTGAATCTGTTTAGCCATATAATTGTCTTTTTAATGACTATCTTGGGTATAATTAATGATGATGCACAAGGAAATCACATCATCAAAAAGGTTTTTATCTTGGCTGGTAAATATAAAACAAAGGAAATTGATTTTGTCTTTGCTTGTCTAAGCTCTGTCTTTGGGCGCCAAGAATGAATAGCTTCAGTCTCACAAGTAACATCTGTCATCTGTCACGAGGCTACGTGAGGAAGGGCAGGGAATGCCACTCTTTTCAATTGCTGCACAGAGCAACACCCAAGGATTTTTGGCCTGAATGGACTTAGACCTTGGCTGGAGTGGGCGCAAGCTTACAGTTAATAAACTGATATTTACTGAACCACACAATATGGTAGCAGAAAAAAAAAAACAGTAAATGATAAAAAGCATTTGGTGAGTTCTTTCATTGCTACAAAAATACAGTTAATTCTCTCTCTCAATTTTTGTAAATGTATTTTTTTTTCTCTGTTGATCCCTGGTCACGCGCGTCACCTGTAATTCCCTTCAGTATGATTTTGCAACGTGCAGAGTAGTTATCTGATTGGGCACCTGGAATGCTTGAGTATGGATATAAACAGACAAAATCCACATTTGGAAGTTGAAATAAAACACAAGACATCTTGGTTGGGCTTATGATCACATAGACTGTGTTAAGATCAACCCTTGGACAGTATTGTTAAAAGACACGCTCCTGTGTGGTGACCATGATTGGCTGTCACGGTGTCTTTGTTCTTTCAAACTCTATCTGATAATTGTGCAGGTTGAAAACGCATGCTTAAGGAGAGCGTTTAGAGTCACCTTGAGGGAATGTGACCAAGAGTTTTTAAGTGAAGAAGAAGTTTAAGATAAGATTATGAATCAAGCCAGTTACCAAGAAAACAATTTGGCTCAATGACTGCATCTGCATGCCCACTGCTATCCTTGTTTTTATTAAAAGTTTAGGTTTTTATAAATCTGGAAATGTTGCCTGAGACACTCCAACAAAAAACAAGCCGGTACTACAAAGTTGATATAAGTTTCTGATAATCCTCCGCAGTCAAAGATCACAGTTGCTGACATGATAAGTACTTGCAAGTATGTGTACACACCTGAGCATTAAAAAATGAATGGGGTATTAATAATCAGGTTTTTCATGTTTCATGTAAAAACTAATTCAGTTAAAACTAATAACATCGTGAAAACCGGGTCCAAAACGTCCTATGAAAGCTTATTTTCAGTAAATCACAAAATATATCAAAACCACCAGCCAGTTGAATGATAAATCATTTGAATTTTTTATGCTTAAATTCTCCTTTTTTCCTCTCAGCTGAAACTACTGTAATTCCAGTGAATCCGTGAATCGACCATATAATTTCTTAGGATTTTTTTTTTGTAGCAAAATAAAATAAAAAGTGTATTTTTTAAAGTGACGAGTTTGTATACAAACTGGAGGTAATTGCTCCTTGTCAAATATTGCTAGATGCACGTTTATGGCTGTTTTTATTTATTTATTAATGTGAGTATTTTTTTTCCCAATTCACCTGACAAAAGGAGACAAGATGAAGAGAAAACTTGGGTTGTCTTCAGATAAAAAAAAACAGTAAGAGTAACATGACGTGTTTCTATGACCTTATAAGGCATCAAGAAAAACATTAGCTCAACACTGATATTCATCAACTGGCATCAAATATGTTCTGAGAGACCTCTGACACAAGAAGAACATTGGTTTATAGAGTTTTTATGTTCTGAACATTAAACAGTATTTATTTCTATATTTCATGTTATCCCAGAGGATGCTGGGATTAGCAACGAGGGACTAGTTGGTCATTCCACATACTGCAAAAAGTTCCAGCAACGTTTAACCTGTGTGACAGAAGTAAACAGTATTTGGTCCCTGGCTGTTCATTCTGAACTCTAAAAAGGAAAACATTCACTAATTTGCACTAAATCTTGCTGTTGCTGTTGTAAATTCCATGAATTTGCAAGTGGAGCCAGACAGCCTGTAGGTTAAAGGTCCTGGGATGTGCTGCTGATGCAAAGCACTGCATGGACAGTGATGATGTAGCCCCATCTTCTAAACGAAATGCAATAAGCAGACATCCATGCGGAGAGCTGTTTTTGTTCCTCGGTTTTATTCCTAGAATCTCTGTGTCTCTGGCAGAGAGTTGATGCAGTGATATAAGGAACTTCCTTTAAATGCCAGGAATGTGGACCATTGTGTTGATTAGCTCCAGAGAATTTATAAACACACCAACAGAGTGATGTGTCTGCACGCTGTTTAAACAAGATATTAATCAGTGGTTAAAGGAACAATGTCTTGAATAGGAAAGGATATGGAGCATTAACCCCTAACTAGATGAAATTCTTCTGCTCTTTCACAGCAGACCGTTTGTCATATGTCTGTGTAAATGCAAATACCTGAGTGGCACACAAAGCCACAAAGCTGTGCCTTTGTGTAAACTTTACATCATCAAGAAAAAAAAAATTAAAAGATACCATGCTTGCAATATTTTCTAATCTAAAGGTCTGTAATAGGGCAAGAGTTTTGCCTCTTTGCTTGTAAGACAGCATTTTTTCATCTCTGTAATATTGCAAAGATTAGGAGCATCCGCTCCCAGAGTGATGCTGAAAAACTAATTCATGCATTTGTAACTTGTAAACTAGATTACTGTTATGTATTATTAGCCCGATGTCTATGTAGTTCTCTGGATAACCTCCAGCTGATCCAAAAGGCAGCAGCACGAATGCTGACAGGAATCAACAAGAGAGAGCACGTCTCTCCTGTGTTAGATCCCTTAGTCTGGCTCCCCGTAAAACTCAGAATCCAGTTCAAAATTCTTTTACTTGTGTATAAAGTCGTAAGCCATCAAGCTCGGCATTATTGTCGCGACCTGATAGTGCCCTATGTTCCTAATAGAAGTCTCTGTTTCTCTGTTTACTCGTAGTTCCTAGAGTATCCAGATGTAGATCTAGAGGACGGGCTTTCTGTTATTAGGCACCATCACTATGGAACCAACTTCCAAAGTTAAGGAGGCTGACACCACCTCCACCTTTAAAACCAAACTTAAAACGTTTCTGTTTAGTAAAGCATATAGTTAGTGCAAACTCTAGTATGTTAGGGAGAGAAGCTGCAACTACAGGACCAGACTAGAGCAGCTTCCATAGAGGACACCAACATGATCCACAGAGCAGGAGCCCTCACCTCTCTTCTCGCTCTTCTCTTCTTTTCTTTCCTTTCCTTTCTTAAGATCAATCCACATTCATCAATTAGAAGCATCTCATAATCATAATCTGTGCTCGATTGTTCTTGTAGTTTGTTGTGCTGGTCCGATCCATTCTTTTTCTTTTTTCTGTACATGTTTGCAGGCCAGAGCTTCCAGAGCTGCATGCTGACCTGCAGTCCCACCCTCTGACCATCCCAGTTTATGCTGTCTACACCTGTTTATATAGTCGTCTCTGTAGTACACCAGGGCCTCTGTAGTAAACCTTTGACATGGCCAAACACTTAATTCTCGTAATTTCCATTTCATTAAATGTACTGAGAATAAAATTGTTTCTGGTCCAAATTGTTAATGTGAGTTATGTTGATGTGATTTCAGAACCACATCGAGAAAGATGCAGGGTCTGAAAGCAGTCATTAGGGCTAGCCATCCAAGGAGCAGCACACATTTTCAAAAGAAAAAGTGTGAATCTTTAACTACTGATGCCAAAGTCGATTCAAACAAGCACAAAACCTTAGCTGCAGCCGTGTACGCTGTTAAGACAAAAAAAGTACAATTGCACGTGCATGCTTACACGCACTCCTGTTAAAAGGACCTTAACAATATGAAGAAAGTTGACAGCATCTTCTCCTTCACTATATTTTTTTTTTAATTATCATTAATATGAGCGCAATGAACGTGAGTGACCCCTTCCATCCCATTTCACTCGCATGACGTAGAGTCACACTTCGGTTTGGTTTCGTGCATGTCAGGACACGCGCTCATGGGATTTTCCTCTCTTTCCTGGGCCAGTATGTAAAGTTCAATGGAGTAAAATTGGTGGCCCACTTTTACGGAAATGTTGCAGAACAGAGAGATCGGCTCCCCGTGACTTTTTGTCGTAATTAATGAGCTCTAAGGGATGGTAGGTAGACATACTGGCAAATCAAAATTTAAATTTAGGAGTATATATTATATATATATATATATATATATACAAATATAACACAGTTCACCACATAAATATCACTCGTCAGATATAAAAGACTAATTTGGTGTGCTCATAAATGTTTGCTTAGGTCTTTGCAAAATTACAGCACTCAAAATAATTTTTTTTTAAATGATAAAAGGCCTTCAATACCATAAAGTCAATATTACTAACAGAGACATTTTGCAGATAAAAAGCCAACACTGACTCGTATCATGGGATCGACGCCTTTGTGAGGTTTATGTCATTTTGCCGAAGGGACTGATGCAACCGCTGGAGGTTGTTTAACAATTAAACACATGAGCTCTAATGGGGTGTTTTTTTTTTTTGCCATGTTTTGTTTCCATTTTCAGCGTTATTGATGTGAAGTGCACCATTGTCCTAGAAGATAAAAATAGCAACTCCGTAAAAACGTATAAAGAGTGTTGTAAGGCTTGTAAAAACATACATTGTAATGGCAACTATAGTTATGTTTGGCAGCACACCTTGTGATCCCACTTTCCTTCTTGCATTAGCATTAATCACATTATAAGAATACCTCATCCACCCTGTCGCCTTCATGCTGAGTATGTGTCCTGATCTTACAGGGTTTCAATTATAGCTGTCCAGAGAGAGTCTCCAGTTACTTTGTGGCCCATAGTTCCTGCTATTGTTCTTTATCTCCTTTATGGGATGCTTGTCCTGACCCCCCATAGAATGTTTCTTTCGAAGTGCCCTGTGTGTTATGAGGCAGACTGCTGGAAGCGAATCCTATCTTTCTGTCTCCCAACCCTTTCCGTTTTCTGCTCGTCTCCATCCAGTGGAGTCCCCGTCACGTGAACACAATTTATGAAGCTATGCATTTTCTGTTATTTTTCACAAAGTTTCTGCTAAGGTTGATAGTCAAACAATTTTGGGAATTTGCCTAAATGTCATTCCCATCCTTTGATTATTTCTAAGCCAGTTAAACTTTACCGTTGGTTTTTTTTTCTTTTTTTTTAACGGGTGTCCTAACTTTGCGTGAGTAGATCAGATTTCAGAATTAGTTGCATATTTCCTGTTCATTCTTGATGAACAACTCTTGACCTCCACCACACCTAAACAAATCATGTCCATTCATCAAACGTCTGGATCATGAATCTCCTGGGCGGGTAAGGCATTACCCGCCTACGTCTGTAGGCTCCCAAAGGACCTGCCGCTAAGTCTGTCAAAAAGGCGTTCTCCACAAACAAGTTTTATATCCTTATGAAGGTAGCAATAAAAACGTAATGATGATTAAAGAGAAACTGCATCACGGCAAATGATAATCAGGTCTGCCTTTGCAAATTCTGCTCATCACTGCTGGAAACCAAACGTAATAAAAAACATATTGAAAAAGATCAACACCTCACATAAGCAACCTGTCGTGTGAGGAGAACAAAAGGTGAAACCTGGATTCACCTTTAGCCTTTCTATCTCTGCTGATCATCACTGTCCTGCAGGTTCCCCTTTCAGGATATTGAGGTATGCCTGAGAAAGCAATACCCCTGCATTTACCGTACAGCTGGTGATCTGTTTCTACTCTTATCATTATTATGTAGTACATGCCATCATAGCAGGAGCACTTTCTTTCCTTAGCGTTTATCACTTTGTGACACAGAATGACATGTCAACATGTAGGGAAGAGGTTTTAGATCCACACAGTGCTGGAGCTTACCGGAGAATTTGGTTTTGGCATGTGTCATTTCCTAGCCCATGGCAGAGCATTGTCCAGCTGAAGTACACAGCAGCGACACAGCCTTGAACTATATTGTAAGAGTCTCCATTGCATTGTCTGCTTCACCCCAGCACTTCTTTCAACACTAGAGTCCCTTTTAGCAGGAGGGCTCTCAGAGCACTCCACACACCGAAGAAACAACATTTCCCCCTGTTGTCTTTTCTGGCGGGTGTGCACCAGAGAGTAATTATCATCCCCAGATGTGGAACACACAAAAGGGTGATCAACAAAACTGTCTCTGAACAGGGTGGGTTGAGACACGTGACCACATTTCTGCATAGCTGCATGGTTTCTGAATGTCATTTTGAAAATCAAACGGCTAGTAAACCGGATGTTCAGAATGCAAACTCAGCCACGGTGATGGACTGAGATTTGACATTGATCCAGCGTAGTGACTCCAGACTTTTATCATGTGCGTGAGCCTCTGACGGAGTGGGTCCTTGAGAATCACCAGTGCAGCTAAGCTCACCTCAGCTGAGGTCAGCGTAGTGCTGTTGCTCATGACCTAAAACGTTGACTCATCAAACTTTAGCTCGCAGGGATTTCTTTTTCTTATTTTAAGCTGTTAATCCAGAATAGTAATAGTTATAATTCAGTGCAGGCCTTTTTTTTCTTTTAACTTTTAAAACTACATGACAAGTAAAAGCCAATATAAAACATGTACTCCAGTTACCATGTCAGAAAAGATACCACACAGTCAGAGAACCAACATTTTTAAAGCAAAACCTGAGCACCTTCAGTAATAGACCAGAGTTGAGAGCTACAAACCAGATTCCAGATTCTGATTGTAGATTCTGTATAAAATACATGAAAATTATACTAAGTAAAAATATTTTACCAGAAAAATTACTTCAACAGACATTATTGTATCTGATAATTAATAAATGTCATGAAGTGGTTTGCTGGTATTAAAAGCAGAGTATTGAAAGTAAAAGTAAAAGCATTAAAAGAGTGAGTAGTTAAAACAGTAGCAAACATGAACGTAGTCATATATCTTAAAGCCTTAAAATGATCTAATATTAAAAATCATTGAATCATTAAAAATTATTTAATCATTGAAAATTATTTAACCCACCTCAGTGTGTTTCTTCTGATTTGGCAGGAAGATTCTGAATGAGTAGAGGGACCGGCAGGAACATTTTCTTTATATGGCAACAGCCAAGGTCATCCATCCACCCACCCATCCATCCACCCATCCATCCACCCATCCACCCATCCATCCACCCATCCACCCATCCACCCACCCATCCATCCATCCACCCACCCATCCATCCACCCACCCACCCACCCATCCATCCATCCACCCACCCATCCATCCATCCATCCACCCACCCATCCATCCATCCACCCATCCATCCATCCACCCATCCATCCATCCATCCACCCATCCATCCATCCATCCATCCACCCATCCATCCATCCATCCATCCATCCACCCATCCATCCATCTCCACTTAATACCAGCTCTCTTGAGGGAGAACATGCAAACTCACACATAAAGACCCCTGCCTGGACTCAAATCAGGATCCTTCTTGCTGTGAGGCAACAGTGCTAACCACCGAGCCCCAGTGTTATCAAAAAGACCTTCAAATTAATCCTGACACTGATTTACAATCAGATAAGAAATAATGCTGCTGCATGCATTTCTCTTTGTTCCAGTTGAGAGTCCCACAGCAGCATTTACAGCTGCAAGGTACAGGACAATCAACTAATAATAAAATAGAATTGTAAAAATCCAAACAATCAAAAGTAAAAGTAGGAAGCCAGTTGAATATTCACAATTTTGAACTATTCATTCATGGAGATTCCTTGCACAATTTTACTTAACTTGCACCTGTACTATGACAATAAAGACTTATCTATTATCTATTTTATTCTATTGAAATAAAACTGGTGCATGTTTCAAGTTGGCCAAAACACTAAAGGGAAATATCAACAACAAGAGGTCATAGAACATGCTGCTGAAAATCCTATTTATCTTAGCTATATAGGTACTATGTTTAATAAAAACAGAATAAGGCCCAAAACATTACCCTGAAGGACTCCACATGTAATCTCAGATATATTCCTATTTACAAAACCAATAAACCTCCTTTTTAAAGATAAAGTAAGAGCTAAGACAGAGCCAGTGGGCCTAGTGTTGGTGTGACAAAGAAGAAATTAAAAAGACTGAAAAGTGAATATTCTAATGACAAGAAAGTGGGTCTAAGGTCTGCTGCACTAGACATCCTTTACTGCACGTACGAGGCTGTGAGCAGCAGGGTGGAGTGTTAAAGCTGAACCGAGCTGGCTGCCGCTACCATAACACCCTCCTGCCATGACGTGCCATCATTCATGCAACCCCTACTGTACCCAGACGTAACAAGTGAAAGAAAAAAGGAGCTTTGTTTTACTGTATACTGTAAGCGTGGGAGTACTGTAACACAGCAGTGAGCGTTTTAACATTACAGTATCTGCTGATATTGTTAGGCAGTTGGCTGCACATAAACAGTGTGCAACAAAGTTGTTATGGGAGACATCCTAAACTTGTATGCAGATTTTATTATAAACTGATGTGAGGGAGTCCAGCCTGTGTGAAGTATGCTCTTCATTACATAATGGATAAAAAGTGTCAGGTCACAGGATAGCTGTTGAACATGATTGTGATAGTAAATCTGTGAAATTACAATAATGTTTTAATTATTGCTATTTTGCACAGTCTTCTGGGCACTTTCCCAGCCATTTCCTTCTTTCTCCTTATTTGTCTTTGTCTCTTGTTTCTACCTCCTCCTACCACCCCATCACCTTTACCTTGTTCCCATCCTTAGTTTTTAAGCATCAAAGGGCACTCATGGCTCCAGCTGGGTGGCTGCTCACTTTTCATTTCCTCTCATGCTCTCCAGCCATTCAGCAGTGGCGTGCTCCATCAGGGCTGAGCAGACCCCAGGGAGTCCACCAGAAGCCTCCGTTAGGCGCTCACCGCCACTTCCTGCTCATTTAAGTGAGCCCTCAGAATGGAGAACCATTGTCCTGGCTGTTATCAGATGGCTCCACTCTGCAGACAGACAATGCCGAGAGCCTGCCCTCTCCACCTCCACCTCAGTGGCTGTTTGGGGGCTCTCCTGTTTATTTATCTTTTTCTCATTCAGTTATTAATTCATTCATTGTTGAATTCATAAGCCTTTCTTTTTTCTTGAAACACCACAGATTTTCTTGCATTTGAAGGTAAACCTATAGCAAGCAGACCACACAGGCTCTTTTGAGAGTAGTTACAAGTCATTTAAAGGAACCTGATCTTTGCAGGTCAAGATATAATTACATATGAATAGGTGGTTATAAGGCTTGTAGAGTGATGAACTAACAAAGTGAGTGGTTGATGGATGCAGCAATACAATAGGAACATATAAGTGACAGTGAGAAAAAACAGTAGTTTCCAAGGTGTTTCTTTCAGCAAATACAAAGTGCATTGTTCTTCTTTTAACAAAATTATGTTGGCATGAATATGTGAAGGTCAAGTCAAATTTGTCAAACAAATTCTAAATTTGTTTACAGCAGTTTTCACATATACCTGCAACCAAAGCATCCCCAAAAAATTAAAATTGAGATATAGCAGACAGATACATTTAAGCTGCCATCATTTTCTGGTGACTGAGCTATATATAAAAAAAAACTTTCTACATTAAGATTTTAGGGTTCATGTGAATTACTTGAATAGGACTGGAAAGAACAAACAGGTGAATGAAGCCATTTGAGTGAGCACGGACCACAATTTACCAAATCTTCCAAAAAGTGTTTTTATTGACAGTAAAATCACAGCTGAAATCTGTAGTTTCTTTTCAGAAGAAAAGAAAAGAAAAGAAAAGAAAAGAAAAGAAAAGAAATGAAATGAAAAGTCCATTTCAGGGTTACAGCTTTTTGATAAGCACTGAGTAAAAATTAAAAGTCTGGCAGCAACAACAGATTGTTGATGCAATCTAATTCCAGCATTATAAGGAAACTGCTCAGGGTGAGATGCAAACACCGGGGGGAAAAAGCGCTGCCTATTTTATGGATTTGCTAAAGACATCCATTATCAGATAAAAAAAAAAAAACAAGTCATGTTGTAAAAAAAAAAAAGCAACAAACTGCATTTGGAAAAAAAATATTTTCAAATAATGTTGTTATAAAGATTTTGGAAGTTTCACCAAATTTGACTCACGGGTCATGCAAAGCCCTTTGATATCATTGTTTAAATCATCATAAAATAAATGTTTTACAGTTCTTCAGCAGCATGTAGGCGTACAACATGAGAGCAGTGCCCTCTTGTGTAGTGATACAGTAAAGCAGTAAAGCAAACGCATGCTTTTCTCGCTCTGTCTTTGTCAAGAGACATCTTTTCCCCAAGTATTTCTTTTTCTTTGCCATATTCCCTTTTTGTTTGAGACCTCCCCCCCACCACACACACACACACACACACACACACACACACACACACAGAAGAGTAAGGGGGTTTCCTATAGAGACACCATTGTGTTTGTGGTATCAAAGAGAGATTTGTTAAAGGAGCTTTGGTGTGCTGTGATATCACCCACATCAGTCAGGATTACCTGTGCAGGTGGTTGCAACCAGGGGGGTGTAGGTGACTGGACTCACTGCCTGCTCCGATTTCACAGGCTTCTGACCAAACAGGAAAACCTGTAACGGTAGACGGGCAGGTACCAGAAGCAGAGAGGAGTCAGGTTTAACCTGGCTCATATCAATCATCTTCTTCCTCTGAATATATAAAATAGATTTAAAAAGTAGATTAAGTCTAAACTAGATCAACTAAATTAGATAAATATTTGCCATCTGTAGGTCAGTGATCACCCTTACCTGTACAGTCTATCAGTTTTTATTGACATCTCCTCAACAGCTATTTATTTTGAGATGGTTTAACTTTTTCCTCCCTCATCATGAATGGTCAACTACAGTTTTATTAAGGATTACCTTAATAAAACGGTTATTAAGGTAATCCTTAGAAAAAGATTACCTTAATAATGGAGGAAATGCTGCAGAGTCTAAAAATTCTAACATTTTCTGGTTCGTGTAGTAAAAGAGCTGCTAAATTTAGAGAAATTTTAGTGGAAACAACCATTCGGGAAGCTTCTCTAACACTATAATTTCTGTTAGTTGCATTTATGCATTTATAATATGTTGTTTGCAATAGTTTTCTGACATTTCATGTTTCACATATCTTTTAAATGCTGGCATTTTGTTAAAGTCTTAGGCTTTGTTCAAGTCTTGAGTTAAAACGGGAAATTTCATCACAGCAGGACTTAATGGCTCAAAAATGAATCAAGACAAAGGAGGGAATCTTTTGTTGTTGTTTTTTAATGCTTTAGAGGAGTTAATATAACACTTAGCTGCGTTACCTGACGAATGAAGAACACACATCCGATGAGAAAATGAACACTCCTTAAACAACTGAAGAAACACTGGCTAAAAATCTAATTCATCCATATAGATTTCCCCTACTTTTCCTGCTCTTCTTTTTTGAAGATCAAGCAATGGCAAAAAGTTGAATATTTCTGCCTCTTTGATCTGCACACACAAGTGAGAGTTCATTTCCATTTTTGATTTTTTTTTTTTCTTCCTTTCTGTAAGAGTGCCAGCATCAAGATTTACCTTGGTGTGCAAATGTGCTGGAATAGGTTAAAAGGAAATCTCGCTGCTCTCTCAAAGCACAAGTGCAGATGTTATGAAGTTAATTAAAAATTTAGCAATTCGTTTCTCCCGTCCCAATTTAGGCTGCATCAAATGGAAGAAAACACAGAGAAAAATGACTTATAAGAAGCATCCATGCAGTCAGTATTTTTCACATGTATGGCGACATCAACAAGGAGGAATATTTCTGTAATGTAAAATGCAGGATGATACACCACTTCTATCCTCCTTTTACAATTTGTTATGCTTAATTAGGACATATTACATCCTATATTTAATCCACCTATTTCTGTTTTAAACAAAATCATCCAATGCGAAACTGAATATGTCACCTTACATTCTTGGGTTTCCTTATTCTTTAAAGCTGTGCCTGTTTCAGAAGCTTGATATTAGTCCACATATTTAACCCCGCCTGTGTCATTTACAAGGCAACAGTGATAGACTCGTTCTCCAGACTCCCCCTTCCACCAGTATTCCCAACAAGTAACCCATCTTTATCCGTGTTTACTACAATTGCATCAGTATGTTGACATAGGGCCCACATCTCCTTTTCCAACTCTTCCATCTCCTCCCAGATAATAGTGCCATCCACAGAAAGGATGTCAAGTCTCAAGATGCTGCCCACCCCTCTCCACTCCCCCTGAGTGGATGATGCTCCAGGAGGGTAGCAGAGGGAGGGTGGCGGGGTGGGTTGGAACGGTGGATTCCGCACAGGTGCTGCAGCTGCATTCGTTCATAATTCCTTTCTGTGTGAAGACTGTTCAGTGTTAGCCTCTATGTGCTGCTTCCCCCCAGTGGGACCCCTCCTCCACTGAGTGATATTACAAGCGGCAGCCGCACGCCTCTGATCTACATGCGCCGGGCTCCCGCCTGGTCCTGGGTGAATAGCACTTGACTTGTTCAATTTGTTTAGAAGCCGCGTTCGACGCTTTGAAGCCACACATTTTAGCATAAATCATAACCTGTCTCCTTGCTCACAACTGCTTTGAAATGCAACATCTGCTTTTGAATCCCCTGCTTTACAATTAGTTAAGCAACATCAATAGAATGACTCCCTATAATTTTTCTTGGTAATGAACTGCTGTGTACACATGCAAGGGCAGCGGTGGTGGGTCCATTTGATTTTTCCGAGGCCAAGGCCCTGACACGGGATCAATCTTCATCAGCTTCACCATGGTGGGACACCGCAAACTTGTTGAAGTTCTCAACGTGTTCTGAGAACAGCCAGGCGCACGTTAAATTGGGTTAACCCTCGGTGGTAACCTACTTAGGAAGTGTCATGGTTGTGGGGCATATTACCGGGCTGTGTTGTTTACTCTTTCATCACACTCTTCAGGATCCCTGTTTGTTGGTTTGTTTTGCAAAGCGCAGCCTTATGTTCAGCTGTGGGAAAAGTGCGGAATCAAAATCCCGGAGAGCAGCCTGACGTTGACATTGATAAGCTTGGCCTGTCACTATCCATTTGTCTGAATGACACTGATGCTCTGGTTGGATCTCTAGAGGAAATAGCACATACACAGAAACCAGGTGCATGTGCAAGGCCTACTGCGGTAGCTGTGCAGAAGAAAGAAAACTCTATTAACTACAAGTTAAGTTTATATACTTCAAATCTAAACTTAACACAGCGGATAAAAGAAAAAAACACGGCAAATATTGGCAGGAGTTGTTGTTCCATATGCTGCACCAAAGTTAAAACTCTCCAAAATCCATCAGTTAGAGCCCCTCTCATCAAGTGCATTAAGAATTCTTTTTGCAGGTTGAAGGGGAAAATAACAATCCCAAAGATTTTATTTTCAAAGGCAAGCATTTGATCAGTAGTCATCAATTAAACTTACTGAGGTGCAAATTACACCACAAGGATTAGATGAAAGAGCCTGTGTGTCATTTCCTCCCCTCCTCCTCAAAGCTTGGCTTGATTTGCAGTACACACAAACAGCAGGCTGATCCCTGGCATGGTGGTGACAGGGTGACACTTCCCCTCACATTACGCAGGCTGAGCTGACTGAAGGGCTTAACAGATAGTGGCATCGCAGGCGTACGTTTACAAATAAATCTACAGCTCTGGTTGTGTGGCACTCCTCTGCACATGTAGCCCTTGTATCTCCGCTCCTGCTTTGCATTTCTGATTTCAGCTGGAGCCCTGCCATAAGGTCCAGTTACCATACCGACAAGAGTCCTTCTTCCCAGATGGCACGTCGGGACTTCCTCTGTAATATTACCTAACGAGAACCCTTGATATTTTGAGTTTGAAATTGGCCCCTGAACAGACACAGCCGTAATGTTCACAGACTATTTTAGCCAAAAATATATTAATTATACTAAGAATGAATCAAACCAAAAGTTCCTTTCATATTTGTTTGCCATGAGTCATTTCAGAGCTGTAGTTTAGATTAGACATCAATTTGACTGTGACAGGTGCTCACATTTCCCACAGTCATTGAACAAAGCGAAAAGATCAATTGGCATCGTCCCTGGATGCTGCAATCCCCACATAAACTTGATGGCTGTTAATAGTATTGTCAAGTGTTACAACTAATTATTTACCTGTGTTGATCTTTGTCTAAACATGCTCATATAGGTTTTGTTATTTGATACTCCCATTGTTTCTTTTTTCTTTTGTCTCGGCTTTTTCATTATTCATTTTGTGTGGCATTGTGTAGACAGGCAATTGTGGGGAATTCATCTTTTTAGGGAATTTACGAGGCAAACCCTATGAATAAACAATTCACTTTTTCCCGGTAAATTAGTTATCATTAATTTTAAATGTTGTGTTGGGAAAATGAATTACCATAAACCTATCGTGCTCAAAAAGTGGTGCCAGAGTGGATACTTCACACTCCAACAGGAAATTCACGGAGGACGTCAGACAACTGACAGATGCACCAACAGCTCAATCAGATCGCAATCAATTTTACTGGTCGTGCATGTGCAGCTACATACGAAATCTGACTCAAGGGGACTGGCTGCCTTTAACTCACAAGACACAGTGTAAACAACCAACTAAATAAAGATGGCACAGTTAATTGTTGACATGTCATTGTGCCAAAAAGAAAAAAAAAAGAAAAGCCACTGGGATGCTGAATGTTTTATTGAAAATATTAGACAATATTTCAAATGTTAAAATGAATCTTTTATATTGCTATTTTGAATTAACGTTATATTTTATTGTTTCTTTTTCTTTCTTTCGTTTGTTGATTATTTGCTACACTTTAAGCATTTACCTTGACAGGAAAATGATGATCTCTTTTTGTTTTGTGGGAAGACGACAGCTTATTGAGCTTCTGCAGAGTCTGCTTTGGCTTTGTCTTGCTGCAGTGAGCAAGGCCTGTCCTGACACAGTCTCATCTATGAAGCCATGTATATCATTCCGCATTAGTGACGCCTTCACAGGTCGGGAATTTTATGCAGCTCCAAAATATTATTGATGTGAACCTTCGAATTGTGAGCAGGCGACATGGTCCCAGTTCTGTTCAGTCCTGTTTTTCTTTAGTTTTTAATTAGATTGCAATTAGATCTTTAATTGATTTTTTAAATAAATTGTCCACATATCTAAATGAAGTAATGTCACAGACATTGTAAGATAAATGTGTTTTAATTAGATATTTTTCTTATATGACGCTTATGTTTTTGCATTGTGATGCCAGTCTGTATCTCTTGTTCTAAAAACGAGTACATTTTCACTGCTTTTTTTTCTGTCGGCACCACAGGACCTGATTGTAGTTCACTGGATTGCTTGGATCTTTTTATTTATTTATTTATTTATTTTCAGCTTTCACTTCAGAGTAGGAACATCCTGAGCACCAGGAGAGCCAATCTCAAACATAACTGTACAAGAATATGTACAAATGCAATAATTGTAAAATTAAGGGAAAATATGAGCTCAATCAACTCAAACTCATTGAACTATAAAAACATAAGCTCTGAATGTTATCCTTTGGAAACAAAATGAAAAAGATACGGAGTGGTCCAACAGTGAAGCCTGAGATTTATTATCTTGATATGTGATCAAAGAATCACAGCCTGCTTTTCACTCATCCGTCACTTTTCCTGTAATTGTTATGCTTAATACTGTCCAAATACATCTGACAGCAAAATTAAAAAGTAAATGTTCCGACAATAGTGGTTCAGCTGGGGCTCAGACTTGTTGTCTGGCGTGACGGTTCACAGTCTAAGAGCCCTTTCCACTCCCCTCCACCTTCAAGTGGTTTTGAACATGTTACAGTTGTGCAACATCCTTGGTAAAGGAAAACATAAGCAAATGATGCCGTTGAAACCTTTAAAATGGGCAGATCTTACTCACTCCAACACTCCAATGGCTTAAAACTGTGTTGCAAGTTTTGGTTCAGTGGATCCAAGGTTAGATTATAACTTTGCCTGAGTCCAGTTTAAACAAGTTCTGCTCAAAGACGCTGGCGGTATTTTTGGATGTTGTTTTTATTTCTTTTTCTTTGCATGATTTTAAACCACCATTTCACAGGTTTTAAGCCTTATCTGTGTATTGTCTGAATATTGAAGGATTTTTTTCTTAAATTCCTGAACAGTTAGGGTAACGTATCTGTTTCCAACATGCTGTTTTTTTCTTCTTCTTCTTTTTTAAAAGAGAGGGCTAACATAGTTTGTATGCCTCCCATTCCTGCTTTTAAATTTCATTTTACTCATCTGGATTCATTGCTGCGTGGTAGGTTGCAGTAAAAAACTTATTTAAAACTTTAGTGCTTACGTCTAACTTATATTTCTTGATTGTCTTTATTTCTCATCATGCATTTTTGGCGTAAGCCTCTTTTTTCGATCAAGCCTTTGCCAAGACCTAAAAAGCATGTCACATCCTGCTGAGAGCATGAAATGATTCTGAATACCTACTAACATGACATTTGGCAGATGGACAGCATTCATCTTTAACACAGCAGAGTTTCTGCACTACTTTCCTTTGATAAAACACGAAGCACCTCCTCTGCTCGGGCTTTAAGCCTGTGACAAATGTTTTAGTTCTGATACATGAGTGAGGTTTTTGTGAAACATCTCATTAGATGAAATTATGACGATATTTGATTTTTTTTTCTTTTCTTTTAAGTTTCTATTTCCGATGTGAAGTTCCTGGTCTTTTGTTGCATAATAGATTCCCCTGCCTTCAGCAAGCAAGATTTTAGTGTAAAAATAATCTCATTCAGCTAATATAACATTTCTCCAAAGGTGAGTAAGGCAGTGATATCTTCAATCCATTTCCTTTACTGTACTTCACAAACCCCCTCCATCTCCCCTGGATTTCTCTCTCCACTCTCCCCTTTCGTCTCTGGGAGTATGGGTGCATGTCAAGTGATTGTTGAATTGAAATATTGATGTGGAGTATCAAAGCGTGGCGTAGCACTCCTGTGTTTCCAGAACTAACCACGAAGCGCTTTGATCAGATACTCCTGTGATCTGACTTCTGAAGTTGTTAAGAGTGCCGGAAAACAAAATGCAAACAAACTTCAAGTGCTCTTGGTATTGATAAAAGTTTTCTTTGACAAGTGGAGATGTGTGCTGTCTGCATGTGTCTGCCCAAGACTGGAGGTTTTGGGGTTTTCATACATGCTAATGGACATGAGATGAGGGAATTATTGTAGTTTTCCATTTCTCTCATACTTAGCCTGCAAACTGGGGTAAAAGGGGTGGGGATCATCACGGAAATGAGAAGCAATGCAGAGTTATTGTAATTGTTTGATTTGTGTTTTATTTTTATTCTGATTATGCATGTTATTTCACTGGCAAACTAAAGACATAAATTGAGACAGTTATGAGCGACAGCATCTCAAAAGCTCATGCAGAGGTGAAACCTTTATTTGTAAAAATCTGTTTATCTCCAGTTGACTCAAGTTACTTTCACACAAAGACTGGGGTATCATTCTGCCCCACTCTCAAGCTGTGCATTCACAGCGATCACACGAAGGCACAATGTTCCCTATACCCCGCGTGTCCTTTCACAAAGCGTTATGATGATCCCCGGTGTGAAGATGGTCCTTGTATTCCCCGGCATTTTTAGCTTCTTGTCCTAGGCATTCGCCTACTGCACCATCTTTCATTTTTCCCTTGACGGACTGATTTGAGTCTCATTGCACTTTTCACGCAGCACTCATTTTCCCCTCATTATGGCTGTCTTACTACCACCCAAGGCAGACCACGGCCATGACAGCGGCAGAACACATTTTTATGAAATTTCACTCACTGAAGTCACTCAGCAGGAGGGGCTATAGGTGCTACAGTGGTGGAGGGAACTGGCTGCATGAATGGGGCTTTAACTCTATTATAATGCCAGATGTATCATATTTGATTTATGAGACCTTCGTAGCATCCCCTTTAATCAAAAAAGGAAAAACAAAAGTTTCACACAAAACAAAAAAAATATAAAAAATAAAGCAACGAAATGGGCAGTGCTGTGGATTAGCGCTGCGTGGGGTCCCTCCAGGTACCCCGGCTTCCTCCCGCAGTCCAAAAACATGCACACAGTTTATTCTAAATTGCCTGTAGGTGTGAGCATGCACATGTGTGGTTGTTTGTCTCTGTATGTGGCCCTGTGACACTGGCAACCTGTCCAGGATGTACCCTGGACATATTGATTAGGCTCCAGCAGACCCCTGTGACCCTGCAAAGGATAAAACAGGTATAGAAGATGGATGGAAAACAATATATATCCAATATATAACTAACACTTTTTTTGTGATATTTCATATGTCATGGCTTTAAAGGGTTAAATGAGTATTGGAGAGATGAAAATCAATAATACAGAGCAGGAAATACCAAATGTGTATAAAATAGCTTAGTGATTTTTTGCTCCACAACTGTAAGCAGAAACAAAAAGATAGAGGACAAAAAACTGTTTACATAATTTCTTCCTTTACGTTTCAGAAACATAAGTCGGTAAATGCAGAGATTTCTGAATGGTTGGAGGAATATTCCTTCTTTCTTTAAAACTTTAAAACGTTAGGGCTCCACTATGAAGCAGCAAGCCTCAACCTCATTTGACCATTAGTGTTACTTTTTTGCAGATGCCTTTGTTAACCACTGAGAAAAGTACATGAGATTAACCTCATAGATATGTTTTGAATATAAGCATCCACCTTTGTTCAGAACATTCTCATGCCCACGTTTAACTTTTTTTTTTTTTTTTTTTTGGGGGGGTGAGGGGGTGCAGGAAAGAACACACCTCAATGAGGGTCCAGCTACTGGTGTCGGTCTTCATCCCCCAGTAACAGACAATCAAGGTAATGATGTCCCCATCTTGTCCCGTCTGGAGCTGTTGAATGGTTAAAGCTTTAAGTATACAGTAAGCAGCAGGCTTTTGCATGCTGCTTGTCTGTCTCATCCATTAGGCCACATTTGTCACACTGGGCCCATTGAGTCAGTGCTGCGCTGTAAAACCAGCTATTTGACATGGCCACCAGTACAAAGGCTGCTCTCCGCTGTGGCGGCCCTTTCTAAGGGCAGATGGTCAAGACAGCTGGGACAATTTAGTCATCTGAGGCTTTTAAACTGCCCCCCAGCCATGATTTAAAAAAAAGAAAAAGCTTGCATATTGTATACCAAGCCTTTAAGATGAAGCACTTGTGCTCTATACACATTGAGCAGAAGCACCAAAAGCTATTCCAAGACTGTGAAAATTTAGAACCTTAATTACAAAATGCCCTGTAGAGTTGTAAAATCTGTTGTTTTATTTTTCTTGGATGCATTTCCTGTCTAGAAATAGGTGCATGAGAACATCTGCATCATCTTGTTGGGAATTCAGCCTGTGTCAGTTTTGAAGTTGCTGGTAGCCACCCAGTCAGGGCAACGTGCGGCGCATGACGGAGCGGGCCTGATTACCGGCAGTCTCACCAGCTGTTTAATAAACACAGGGACCTCTTTCTCTGGAAATTAGTTTTCCCTTGAATACTGTGGAAGCCTTATCCAGGTCTATTTAAATGAGGTAACATGGGGAAGGTAAGAACCACCACATGAGCATTGTTTTCACAGTTCAAAGTGAAGAGAGAGTACTTTGCACTTCAAAGACACTCATCTGGGAGGCAGTACAGTGGGGGTGGGGTGGCGTGGGGGAGAGGGGACAGGAAATAAGAATCAGGGTAATTAACAACTTCTGCTCCGTAATAAACCACAGACATGGTGCACCTCTGCCTCCAAGATACACTCCCATTTTCATGTCCTCCTCGATCGTTTCCTTTACTACTGTTTGCTTTCATGCACAAAACGTTCGCTTTACTTTGGAATCCGTTCATTTTTGGAACTTTTAATCCTCGTTGTTTTTCTGAACACATGAAATAAATTGCAAGTTGCACGGGGGGGCATTTAAGCATGTTTCTAAAAAGAAATCTGCATCACTAAATTTGCAGATCTCGGTCTTGTTTACTGAAAAAAAAAATTGTTTTATCTACTTGAACATATAGGAATCATTTTGGACAATAGAAATAAATGTATATGAATGAATGAATGAATGAATGAATGAATGAATGAATGAATGAATGAATGAATGAATGAATGAATGAATGAATGAATAAATAAATAAATAAATAAATAAATAAATAAATAAATAAATAAATAAATAAATAAATAAATAAATAAGCAACATATTTAGCCACCACCTGAAATAAAGACAATGTTTTATTCACATGCTGTAGCTGACGGGTGCGCGTAATTATGTCTGGTGAGCTGCGTTTCAGGCTGAGGTCATGAAGCACAAACACAATCACGAAACATTCTGTTTGTTCACATTAACTTTAGAAAAACACCTCAAACAAATGATGCTAGAACATTATTACATAGTCTTATATTCATACGAAACTCCTAATGTAAGGGCAGTATAAGTGCAATAGGAAACTTCACATTTAGTGTCTAAATTAAACTTTAAAGCACATGTTTCTTTTGTTGGGTTAATTCTAAATTTCAGGTGGCTTCTCCTCGAGTGTTTGTGTTTATTTAAGGATCACAGCGTGGAAAACGGTGAGGAGCAGATAAGTGAAGGAACCAGGAATTTACATGAGAAACAGGTTCCCAGCCTGGATTTAAACTCTTAACATTGTAATGGTGAACAGACTTACAGAATGAGATTAAGCCTCAATCTGCATTTAATGGAGCACATCTGAAGCGGCCTCTACTTGAACCCTGAAATGTGAGAATGTCACACAGGGCAGCCTGTTTGACATGTCACCTACTGGTGAGAACTGAGGAATCTTTGATTGAATTTTATCAATTAACTTTGTGAGGGGGAATTCTGTGACTTTCCAGAGAGTGTGTGAGCCTTACGCTGCCAAAGCCAGGCTGCTGAGATTGCCGTGGACATGAAAGGTTTTCTGGACAAACTAATCATGTTAAATTACCCCCAAACTGCCCCCCGTATTTATGAGGTCACTAATTGTTGGTAAAAAAAAAAAAAAAAGTGGGGGATAATGTTTTCAATGCTTTATTAAGAAATAAAATCAAGGATGATTTTTGTTCTTCTGCAATGTTTTTTTTTTAATGTGTTGGCTGGATAGTTTACCATTTCATTTAACAATGCATCACTGACACCTTCCAAAAATAAAAACTCCTTTATTTTCTCTCTTTATCGAACTCCCCACGAAGGAGTTGAAATAGTATGCAAACACTCCCAGAGAGAGAAATATTCTCACAGAGGTGGCTCTCTGAATCTTAGATCTTTTAACAGACTAAGCATTTTGTTCTTGAGTAAAATGTGCTGCTAAATGAAAGCATGGAAACTTGCTGAAACAAAAAAAAAATGTTATTTTTAATCACGCATGATAATGTCTGTGCGGATTTCTCCTACACTGCAGAACTTGGTGACGTTCAAGCAGATGCTGAATGATCTTCTGAAATGTAGACAGATATTCTATGATAATAGTTATGAAACCTTAAGTCTTTTTTTCTAAACAATTGGAGGAGGAGTCGGTTCTCGGGGTCAGCATTTGGTTGAAATTGAGTGAAATTATGAGTAGCCCACCCCTTCACCTAACGAGACCCCCCCTCCCCCTCCCCCCTCCTTGCCTCCTTCTAGTCTCCTGACGGGCTCGCCTGCATCATACTGGAGACCCCGTTGAGAGGATATTTTCTCTCTATAAAGAGAAGGTGCAGCTCAGGCGCCGTGGAGATGATCGCACGGGTTTGGTGTGCGCCTCTCTGCCACCAACTCCAAACGGGCTCCTTCAGCTGCTGCAGCGCCAGCTGGTTTGGACTGTTAGTGAATATTCACCTGGTGGGACGGAAGGACTTTTCAGCAGAGCGGGATTTTCCAAATTAAGTCTCGGAGTCCTCCAAGATCCGAATGTGAGCATCTTTTCTTTCTGTGCCGCCAGCTGTAGTCCACGGTGCGTGTCGCCTCTCGGTGCAGTGTGTGTGTGTTGCAGGTGCGTGCAGGAGCGCGTGGACAGATGGCTGCGCTGACGATACAAAGGACTGACAACTTTTTGCACACGTTTTTACAGGTTTGTCCTATAATTCTTTTTGTTTTTAATGCAAAGCATTAGTCCCGATGGCTGCCTCTCTCCACTATTTCTCACTGTGGCAGCTAATATCTTTTAACTTGTTAGAGCGGGAAAAATAATTTTAAAATAATTTCATTTGTTGGAAAAATGGGCACCAGTAGATTAAAGATTATGTTGTTGGAAATGCATTATATCAAAGGAGTTTAATCGTTTTTTTTTTTCACTGATGTATGTTTTTCTTTGGCATACAGGACAGGACGCCCAGCTCCTCTCCAGAGGGAACCCCCAACGCACTCTCCTTCCTGGCCACCACCTGCAGCCAGGCCTGGCAGGTGGGGGGCACTATGGGCTCAGAAGGTTCCCAGTTCCCCTACGAAGGCACGGTCAGCTCCACGTCTGGAATGTTTCAGCTCTGGAGCAATGACATGACGCCCAGCACGGCCCTCAGCACGCACCAGATGACCTTCACGGTGCCCAAGGTGCAGTTCCCTGGACACATGCAGTCTGGCCTGAGCCATCATCATCATCATCATCATCACCACCCCCATCATCACCACCACGAGCTGCCTCTGACCCCTCCAGCTGAGCCTGCATCATCCTACTCCTTCGAATTGTCTCCTGTTAAAATGTTATCCTCACAGCCACAGGCCAGCAGTCCCTATTATCCTCAGCATAACAGTGTGGGGCAAAGCTTCCCCAGCTTTCTCCAGAACTCCTCAGCCAGGCATCACCTGTCTGGAGGTCATGTAGAGGAAGGGCAGCAGTGGTGGAGCCTCCCCCAGACTAACACCGCCCCTGCAAATCATCCTTTCTCACTGGGCAGACAACTGGTCTTGGGTCACCAGCCACAGATAGCTGCTCTTCTTCAGGGCACCTCCAAGGGTCTGCTGAGCTCCACTCGCCGCTGCCGACGCTGCAAATGCCCCAACTGCCAGGCGAACGGCGGAGGGTTAGAGTTCGGGAAGAAGAGACTTCACATCTGTCACATCCCAGAGTGTGGCAAAGTTTACAAGAAGACCTCTCACCTGAAGGCACATCTGCGCTGGCACGCCGGGGAGAGGCCCTTCATCTGTAACTGGCTCTTCTGTGGAAAAAGCTTCACCCGCTCTGATGAGCTACAGCGGCACCTCCGCACGCACACAGGGGAGAAGCGCTTTGGATGTCAGCAGTGTGGCAAGCGCTTCATGAGGAGTGACCACCTCTCCAAACATGTGAAGACCCACCAGACCAGGAAGAGCCGGTCTGGGCAGCCTTCACAGAACACGGACCCTCTGCTCGCCAACATTAAGAGAGAGTAACTCTGTGGTCTGCCATTCAGAAACGTTAAAGAGAATAAACAGACTGTGTGACTCACACTTACTGCCATAGGTTTGCACTAAGGGGTCAGCACTATGCTTCCCAATTTATTTTTTCTTTTCTTTTCAATTTTTTTTTTGTCTTGTCAAAGCCCAGATTTTTAATTGTAGTAGTTTCATGAAAATATATTTAGGCATAAACAAATAACATTTTGGCAGAAATAGCTGTGCTGTTTGAGGCAACGCACCTTTAAAGAAAACTTGAAACCCTCTTAAGTGATATTGTAATTTTGCTGCTTTCAATGTACTTTTCAACACATTTCATCTGGGAAAAACCGGTTTTTGTACCGTCCTTTTTTCTTTTCTTTTTTTTAACTGACATAAAAATCTTTTTTTTTCAAACTTCATCATATAAGAATCTTATCCATGTACAAGAAAAAAAAAATCTCATTCCGTAATATGTTGTCCATATGGTCACTTTAAAAATAAATGTACACCTCAGTACGGCTTAAAGTTGCTGTACAAAAATTCAGTTTCTCTCTGAAGCAGTAGCTTTATAATTGAAAACTGACTTTGCTGTTTTTATTTGATCAGGTTTTTATTCCAAACCACATCCTAATTGGTCTGGTTCAAGGTAGAGATCGCTTTTGAGGTGTAAACATCAGACTCTGATCTAAAACACGCATCTGCTCTTCAAACGCTGTATAAAACTCCCATTTATGCAGATAAGAAAGTTATTTGTAAATTATGTGTAAATATTATGAACAGTTTTATTTGGGTTTTGGCAGCATGTAAATTTTAATAAACATCGTCATGTAAGCAAATTCCCAGTTTTCTAATAGTGTTGTTTTCTTTATGCTGACGACAGTCTGTGCCACCGAAATACAGACTTAAGGTTTTAACCTTTTTTTAAGCAGCTTTTCCAATAAATGCATGAATTTCTGAGAGTGCCCCCCCGAGCACCTGAAAGATCTAACTTTTTATTTAGATGATAATTTGATTGCTTTCAGAATACAACTGCTGTTCATTGTGATGTCGGTGTGAAGGAAGAAGCTCCTAAAAAAGAAGAAAAAAAAAAAAAGATCTAACATGGTGGGCTGTTCAAAAGATTTTTACACCTCAAAGTAAATACTCATCCCATTGATAGGGCTGTTTGTCTCACTTGCCGCAATCAAGTTCACAGTCATGTGGCTTTTAATGAGTGTTTTCTTTCTCTCAATGGAGAAGATTGAGTCAACAGATGCAACAGAGGGCAGTGGAGAGGAATTCCCTGTGAATGGGACCCCTGTTGATGAGCCCCCCTCAGTGGTGACAGGAACTCCCTTTGATTTTGCGTTCTTGTGAAAGTTAATACCCCTCCCACCTCAAACCTCCATATATCACAGCCGTGTTACGATGGGCCCTGCTTTACTGCCCAGAATGGGGCTTTATTCGGAGGGTAGCCAACCAGATGTCTGCTCTTCCAGGGGTTTCTTCTCTTTGTTTTTAATCCTGTTTGAACTTCCTCCAGTGGGATGCAAAAGAAAGGGAAATACTCTCGTCAGAAGTCCCACAGTGGCGTCTTAAGAAAAACCTTACAGCTGAAAAAAAAAAAACTTAATTTCACAGCTAGTTCAACTAATTACATAATCAGAATGAGTACTTTACATCTACAGAAGGCTGGAGTGTAAAGCCGTTTGCAGCGATTAAAAAAAAAAAAAAATCTTAACTCAAAATTGACTAGAAAAAAATTGGTAAAATTACTTACAATTAATAATTACTTATTAGTTGATTTGATCATTTAAGAGACATTGTATAGAGAAAGCCTTCACTCAGTTCTCAAAAAACACTTTTTATTGATATAATACAACTGTTTCTACTGAGTCAAATGGGCCTTTAGACAACCTTTTGTTGGTTTTAGGCCCTCACATTTGGTTCGCTGCAGTGATATTCCTTTTGTGTTACATGCAAACCTGCTTGATCCTTGGAGAACTCAACAGTTCACTTTAAATCACCATGAAATCAGTGAAACGGTTAAGATGATTCAATCTCCCTTTTTGGTCAATGATGTTTGTTGTGTGTATTTTTCTTTATATCTGCCCTTTTAATATTTTTGGACAAGTTATGAGGAAGCTTGAAAATTAGCTCTGAAATGTGATGCCTATTGATCTTTGGTGCAGCTGCATGATCCAAAAGAATCGGATGTGAAAGCCTTTGGGGTCCTCTGCTGGCCAAAAACTGGATCTCGCCCCTTTATCTCATCCACTCTCCTCTTTATGTCACTAAAACCCGGATATATTAAATTGATTTGTTAGCGTAGTGACAAGCATGAGTATTGAGTAAGAACATGAGACATTTAGTCGTTTTTGGCACTGCTGAGGAAGACGGAGCATGCAAATCTATGAAACAGCCAGCTGGAATGGTAACACTTTTTCTTTCTTTCTTTCTTTCTTTCTTTCTTTCTTTCTTTCTTTCTTTTTTTGGCTTACCTGGGTCATTTTTCACCTTACATGTAGAAATGTTTGATTAATTTATGGTATGCACTGTACAGTATTTAGTTCATGAGGGCAAAAGCTAACAGAGATTATAGAAACGGTGCACAGCCTTGACGTGACAACAGTGGACTAATAAAACTATTTATATTAGTTTAAATCATTGCGTTTTTAAGGACCCCTGTCCCCAAGATCACAAGTAACCTGCTTCAGGCTGTGAAAGAAAGATCGAAAGATCAAGGGAAAGTTGCATTGTGCCAGTCAGTCACCAAGGAGATGTTGCATGCAGCACTTTCAGGTCAGCAAACCAGGCCCTTTGAATGCCTCCTCAGGAGTTGCCCAAAGAGCGAACAGAAATCAGAGGTGACGTCATACCCACAGAAACCCTCCAGGGGGCTCCCTCATGCCTTCGTGTCCAGATCAAAGAGAGACCAGTCAAACAGAATATCAGAGCATGCTGGAGCTCTCAACACTGTGGCAACAAAGAAAGTTCCTCCACTTCCCGATGAAATTTGGGTGAGGAAAGTTCTCGTGGCACGCTTACATCAAGTGTTCTGCCTTTCCCGTTCTTGTCGAACGAACAGGAAATTCGGTTGTCAGCAGGGAAGTTAAAGTACATATGAATATAGCTGTATCTGTCTTCATAGTGGGGCATCACTAAAGAAAAAAAAACATTACTGAAAATGAAATGAACAAGAGGGAATAAGAAGAGCCACTGACACTCCTTGTACACTCTCATGCACACAAAGAAATTCACACATCGATTGATAAACATACATTCAGGCACACGTAACTCCAGTGACTTCCCCAATTAGGAATGAAATCATCAAACAAATTCCCCATTTCCTTTTAAAGAGAGAAGAGTATTAGATACAAGCTCTCAAAAAAGGTAAAAAGCAGAAACTGTCCTAACAACAAGTTTTTTTTTCTTTATAATTCTGCATCCCGCTGGGCGCTGCTCTTGTAATCTGAGGCCTCATCACCTCCTTTTAAGTGGCTCAATAAAAATAATTTTTTTTTTTTAAAAGAGCCAAACTGTCTTCATTTTTGCAGCCCACAATTCCTTCATGTATCTGGTTCCTTCATAAATATCCAGGAATCATGACTAAACCAGGTACTGATCCTGACTGGAATAAACAAACGATGGACACGTGTTGTCTTCACAGCTGTAGTGTTAGCTGCTCTCCTCCAGAGTTCAAAGGTCGTCCTCGGCTAGCTGGGCAAGGTTGCTGGGCCGTCTTCCAGCTGAGGGGCCTGAAAGAGGTGCGGGGTTTCCAGCCTCAACAGCCTGACCCCTGCGGCAGCCCTCTCCTGCTCTCTGCTGGGGAGACGAGGAACATCCATTACATCCCTGGTAAACACTCTCCCATAATGCCGCTACAATATCGGAGGATTTGCTTTATTTTTATTCCAACAAAGGAATAATGTAATGTTATTTTTCCACTCTTATCAGTCATTTAGTGTCTAATATTTTTGCAAGTGCATGACAGCCCTGATCCAAAACAAAAATCCACTGGACCGTGAACATGCATGTGCCAACAGCACAAGTATGGGAAGCATCTATCTGCATCTGAAAGGCATCTCTTCCTGACTTCCATGCCTCGCTCAGCCTACTTCCTGTTTGTCCTATGCCGAGCCATTCCAGCCTGAGTAAATGGAGACAGTCGTACAGAGCAACTACCGCTGCTCTGTCAGCAAGTCCAAGGAAGAGAGGGATATTTAAGCACAATCTAAACCAACAGGATGCTCCAGTTGCTTACCTGGATTCTTTGAGAATGCATTTCATTTGTATTTGACTTTCTAACATCATTTCCTTCAGTAGCTTTTAATGATTCCCCCCTCGATCCAACAGGGGGAGAAATAGCTCTTCCTATTTCACAACGACTCCATTCACCGCATGTGTGCAGTGTTAAAAAGAATGGATAGAATTTACTCAAGTCTTTCATCTTTTAATTAACAGTAATGAGCAAAATGGAGTTGTTTTTAGATGTTGCTCAGTGGCTTATAATTATTTCTGCCCCAGTGATTTGTTTCCTGCGGTTTGCATTGTCATTAATGTTTCCCACCACTGCTGAATCTGCTCGAGAACTCTCTAGCACAATGTTGAACTATGTGCACAGCAATTAGGTTTTAAATGTTCCGCTGAGGCCGCTGCATGTCTATAAAAGAGTGCATATACACTACCTGTGCACCTTGTGTGGCTGGGGAGTACAGCCCATTTGACACAGCTTGACAGTTTGGCTGATCAGTGAGGCCCAGTTGGACGTGTGATGGAGAAACAGTGTGGGAGTCAGCAGGGCATGGCTGGACCACAGCGGCCTGCAGATGCAGGTGAGAACAGGTGGGTCACTCAGTACTGGAGCGCATGCACAACATCCAATTTGCTTTTCTTTTTTTTTCTTTTTTTTTTTTAATTTTTCGCCATATTCTTGCGCGACAGCCACGGAAGCTTAAGAGATAAGGCGGCAAAGCAGTGTCTCAGGTGTAAACATGAACAGAAATACTGCGCATGAATGGGAAGCTAAAGCGGCACAGCACCGCTGTGAAATAGTGATATGCGGCTGAAGTCACCTACATCCTTCAGAGAGAAGATCTCGCTGGGTCCCTGGCTCTGGCCTTGGCTCGGCAGGTAGAGCGCGGGCAGAGAGGTGTTGTGGGAGTGCAGGGAGGGCAGCTTATGACGGTCTATAGAGGCAGACGAGTGGGGCCGCAGGGCACCAGCAGCAGACAGAGGGGGCTTCATGCTCCGGCCGAGACTATTGGACTTGCTCTCACGCCGCTGATACTCAATAGGTGACTGTAAGGCTGAAAGAAAAAAAAAAAAAGAACAGAAGAATGCATTATAAAATCTTACTCCTAAATCTGAACGTTTTACAGTGTCACATGAGATGAATTCAGCTTTTATCTGTTGTAAGGAGATGAGGCTTTTAACATACAGTATGTCAAAATAATTTCTGCTTTGATATTGTTGCTACAGCTCAGTGTTATGTGAGCACAAAACTGGAAAAAAAATAGGCATTTAATAAACTAGAAAAGTGGTAGTGGTTAAAGAGTTTGGGGAAAAAGTTTTGTTACCCAAGAAATAAGTCCAAAAACGTTATATCTCAAGGGTCATAATCTCCGGGCCCTTTGGCAGAAGTGCATTTAAAACAGACACGATTGGATATCATCCATTCATTATCTATACCCGCAAAAAGATTATTTCAGTCCTTGGTCTTTTGTACTTCCACTGAGGTCAGAGGCAGAAGGCCGATGAGGTAAATCAAGCCTGCACACTTAAATTTAAACCAGGTGGGGGGGGTTAATTCATGTCTTAGAGCATAACTGCTATGTAGCAATTGGAGATAATCTTCTATTACTGTGATTCACTGCTGATTACTGATTTCTTTAACACCCACAGTGAACAGACATCAGTCAAATCAGGAAGTGCTCTTCAGCTGCCTTCACTTAAACTCTGTTAATGTTACACTTCTCTCTTTATCGCATCATGCCATCATTGCATTTTGCATATAATTGCATATAATTGCATATGATACCACAATCGATCAAGTAAGTTCACACGATTTATGGCTTTGTGAGATGTGGAGCAAATCCCAGAGCAGGGACACACCATTGAGGAAGTTGCGCTGGCTTTCCAAGATCTGAACCACATCATTGACCCAGGCTCTGCAGATCTCCGGAGAGGAAGCCTGCAGCTGGAAGCACACCACGCTCCCATCGGGGTTACGTGAGGTCAGTACAAAACGCACATCATCGCCATCCACGCTGGGCTCCACCCCCAGGCAGCTCACCTGGAAAACATCACATCTGACTTGCACCTGAGAGAAGTCCATCCTGCTTGTTAAATAACACATGTGAGTCTTTAAAAAGTCCCTATCGAGGAATTGCATAACATGCTGATTTAGGCCAAAAGATGTGTGTGGTCTGTCTGTGTATGTGATGTTGTTATGTGACACCCTGAGAGTAAGCTGTTCGTTTTCATTTCTTTTATTTATCTAACACCGTGTGGCTTTACAACCAGCAGCCCCAGTACCCACCTTAATGCTGTTCTTAAAGATGTACCCAGGGAGCATGAAACCTTTCTTTCTGTCGATGGGCTCACTAAAGATGACCAGCTGCTCAAACAGGAACACACGCCTCTCTTTGGCTCGAGACAGGAAGCTGCTGTCCTGCTCTATAACGGTGAAGGTGTCTTGTTGGAGCAATTTGCCCTGGGCTGTGATCTTCCCCTGAGACAGAAGGAAAAGCAAAGACAGGCAGTGGTCACCATCACGCTTCGATAAAGGGCCGTAACAAGAGAAAGTGTCCCGTTACAAACCTCAAAGCCTTGCAGTCGTCCCACATTCATCATATCGTTGCATCGTTTTGGCACAAAGCACATCACTTCAACTGCTTTCTGTTTATATGACAAAAGTAAGTTTTGCTATCAGGAGCGTTGGTACACAACATTACTTTGAACATGCAAAAGATATATTTTGGGCTTGTGCTTACTCATTAAGACACCCACCTCCAACTCCTCTGTGTCCATCCCAGCTTTAGTGTAATACTTTAGGAAGTCCTAAAAAGTCAACAGAAAATTTTAGGTTTACTGGCCAGAGTGAGGTGAGGACATCTGATGTAGTATTTACTGGTGCTGAACTCGTCTTTCATTACAGTCGTAAAGGCCATCTTACAACTGCAAGGCAGGCCCTGCTGTGTTTCTGACAGCTGCTCAGCGTGTGTGTTCAGGTGCTGCTGCGTGGTCAGCAGCACAGCAGCGTGCTGTTTTTTTTTGTTGTTTTTTTTTATTCCTTTACCTTTAGCAGAAGCTGGTACTTCATGATCCTCTGGACAGGTTTGATGAGCAAGTCATTGAGCTGCAGCCTGTGACCCAGCTGCTGCCGGAGCTCCTGACAAACGGAGACGTACACACAACGCCAGTCAACGTGACAGCCACAGCACTAAACACAGCACCTGATGGCCCACGTTATCCCACTAAGTCAGATTATACTGTATATTGGTATCTGTCTTGTGTTTACTGTCAGTGAAAATGAAGTGGAAGCTCAAAAGAGATCCAGATGGCGGTGAATTACAGACAGTATACAGGCAGGTGACTGCCGCTCACACAAAACCTTCACTCAACGCATACGATATATATGGTTGAAGTATATGGGATGACTTTTACATTTACTTTGACTTTTACTTCTATGGTTGCAATATGAACCAAACATTTGTATTTATTTTTTGCATTTCTTGCAGAAAAGAAAAGGGTGTATAATTCAAATAAATGTTAGGACAGTAAAGCTTTTTACTACCTGTAACGTTGCCATTCATTGTCACATCATTGTAGTGTTGAGCATACCGGGCCTTGAAGCATTTCACTGTTTTACTTCATCCCATTCTTCCTGCAAACATCTTAAAGCTCTAGCCATATGTAGTAATTGTTGCCAGATTATTCTTATCAAAGTCGCCACACATTCTCTACTGGGGACAGTTCAGGACCACAGGCAGGCCAGACTGGTATCTGTACCCTCGTCTCCCTCAGCCGTGCCTTTGTAATGTGTGGGTTTTGTATTGTCCAGTTGAAAAACGCTTGGAAGTTCCTGAAAATAAAAATGATGTCTTTATGGGAGCATTTGTTCTCCTAAAATCTTGTATCAGTGCTCCCATCACAGAAAAATAAATTACCTTTGCCCGGGTGTGCTGATACAGCTCTACACCGTATCAGAACCTGGCTTTAGGACTCGTTTCTGATAACAGTGTGGATGGTTGTTTTCGTGTTTTATGCAGAGCACAGAACGTCCTTTTATTTCCAAATAGTACAGGTATTACTGGCTTGTCTGACCAGAGCAGAGATTTCCAAAGTGTGGTGGTCAATCCCAGATACCAAAGGTGGATAAGGTCAACAAAATGCTTCCTTTTGTTGCAGTGAGTACCGCTTTTAAGTGGCATTTGTGATTGTAGCTCTGCTTGTACTGCTTGAAAAAGGTTTCTCAAAATAATCCGTTGCAGTCCACGTGGTTATACCGGCAACTGACGAATGATGATTCTTGATGCAATGTTATTTTAGGGATGTGAGATCTGACTGAGACTTGCAGTCTTGCTCTTAATGGACTTAAATCCCTCCAGATTCCTTGAAATGCTTAATAATATTATCCCCGGAAGGAGTTTCTTTGAGAAACATTCTTTTGAACATTTTAATCCTTTTCCCATCTTTACACCTCAAACACTCAGCTTTTCATGGGCGCTGGTTTTGTACCAAATCATCATTATAATCACCTGTAGACATCACCTGTTTGAAACAACATAACTTTTTTTTTCTGAATTGCCTCTGTACCAAGTACAGGTCTGAAAATCAAAAAGGGATGTTTACTGACAAATTAAACGAGCTTAATGAGAAAAACATAAAGTATCATGACTTCTTATTGTCAGGATAGAAATAAAAGTCAAAGTAAATGTAAGAATTCCTGCCATTGGCCTGACGTCTTCTGATTTGGGGGTGCATAAACAGGTATAAGTTCAAGATTTCTCACCTCAAAGTAAGTTTCGATGTATTCTGAGACAATGTGCTCCGACTTGGGCTTGTTCTGACAGTACACAACATACATATGCAGACGCCTCTCCTGCAAAACGAGACAAACAAATGCAGTCTTATTAAAACTCCTTCAACCGTGCTTTTGTGATAAATAAGCAAGAACTAAAGTGGCCCTGAGGTGCAAAACAAGGCAATGTTAGACAACATTTTAAAAAGCAAAACTGTACAAAACACACACACACACACACACACACACAAACACAGAGACGTCCTTGAAAACATCTTTGTGTTTTGAAGAATGTCGCTTTTGTTTTTGGCTTTGTTGTCAGCTCATCATTGATGTGTTTTTGTGCACCGAAACAAATGGATGAAGGCTTTAATGCAAGCTCCACTGTGAGAAAAAAACATCTTTGATATCATTACAAGTACATGGAAATGCTCCTGAAAGTGAGGGAAAGGAACAGCCTTCAGTGGGTGGTGTCTCTGGTGTGTGTTTGGGATGAAAGGAAACAAAGCAATAAAGATTTGTCTCAGAGAGCAGCGCCTTTGAAGCTGACTCTTGTAGAGCCCACTCTTCTGTAACTAATTGGCATGGGAGTGCAGATGTGGCAGTCCTGAGAGAACTAACAGAGTTACATGTAAATGAGCATAAGGTTATGTATAATTTACCCACGTTGCCCCTGGTGTAACCAGAGCCGTTAACAGCCTGTCACTATAGGACTGCACCTACCAACAGGCTGCACGGCTCTGCAGACTATGGACAACGTGCAACGCTGCAGACTGTCAGGGAGCGTGCTCTATGTCTGTCTGCTAACTTCTTTCTGTAAAGACTTTTTTATATGTGTTTGTGGGCACACGTGTTGCCTATTGGCGCCCCAGCCCTTGTTAAAACTTTATCAAGCTGTCTGCTTTTCATTAAGGACACGTTCCCGGTCCTCTTGCTTTCACAGTTTCACACCGGGTGTAGATTTAGCTACAAGTTAGAAGTTTCTTCATCCCCCCCCACAGGCTTTTTTGAGGTGATTAATCCGTGGGCTGAGGCTCTCTGGACAGTCAGGGAAAGTGAAAGTAGCAAAAAGGAGAAAGATTATTTTCTACCTTCAGACTAGAAGCAAAGCTGAGTAGGTCAAATTACCCATCATGTTTTCTAGTTGTCTGCATGTGCCACCACTTAGTCAATATACATAAATTCAATTATGCTCCCTGTATAGGCCTTGTGTGACCCGACACTGGCTCTTACTATAATCTCTTCAAAGAACAATATAGTGAAAACTGAACCTCTCGTGACAAGACAAGATACAATATATGTTTGAGGCGACTTCGTGCCAGCTTGTTTCCATGTTTCGTATTAATATTTAATACGTACATGGGAGGACATTAATTTTTTACTTTTAACCATAAACAACCACAACTGTTAGTAAAACTGAAAAGAGAGAACCTACACAATATTAAAGCACAATGTAACACCACTTTCTATCTCCTCCTACTCAATTTAAAGCATAATTAAGTATGTTATATTTGTGCAACATCCCTTTCTTAGCACTCCTAATGCAAAATGTAGCCATGATAGAATTTGTACAGGAAAACATTTGCATGTAAAGATTTGGTGTTATAAAAATGCTGTTTTACATAAATTGTAATTGATGTCCTACAGTTTGGCATTTACTTTGAGACTATGTTGTAACAGTCCATCTTTCTTGTGCACATCTTTTAGTTTAGTTCATAAGCAAGGATAAGTAGAAAAGAGTAGGTCAATGTTTTAGGGTGAAAAAAAAAGCTTTTGTATGAACGAGCCAAAAGCTGACGATTTGTTTTTTAGTTTCTTTTTTGGCTGGTTTATTGTTTGTTTGTTTTTTCCTGCTCTGGAGCTTCCTGAGAATTCAGGCCCAGACTGTGAGATTAGCCAGTGTATGTCATTTGTGTGTGTGTCATCAGTGTGTACCATTGTAAAAGCAGGGATGACTTTGAGTACCAGTGACGGGACAGTGGGAGGAGCTAAGCCGGCAGCTGAACGAGGAGTAAAGGGGTATGGTACATAAACAGGAGCACTGTGTGTTTTCCTTCTTTTTTGTTTTCCCCTCACCCCATACAGCTCAAGGAAGTAGACTCAGACCCACCCACAGACCTGCATGTCCACGCGCACGTGTGTGTGTGTGTGTGTGTGTGTGTGTGTGTGTGTGTGTGTGTGTGTGTGTGTGTGTGTGTGTGTGTGTGTGTGTGTGTGTGTGTGTGTCTATACAGTACTCACATGTTTAATAAAGAGCTGAGCCAGCCTCTCTGGCTCTGCCAAACACTTCTCCAGCTCTCCCAGGAAGTAGCTAAAGAGAGGAAACACACGCGCACACACACACACACACACACACACACACACACACACACACACACACACATACATACACAAACACAATCATCCCCCAAACCGGAAGTTAAGATTTGCCTCCTGAACTTTTGTTCCTTCATTCCTCCACTTAGATACAAACACATTACTCTGCAGTCTCCGTTAGTCTTTCCCTTTGTCTGCATTTCCAACACTTGCAGTTTTTCATATTTTGAATAATTAGTTTATAAATAAGGAACTTACTCTTTATGCCAGTCAAATATTTGATGAATGTTCCCAAAAACAATCTTGTCTTTTCCCTTCATGTCCTCTGGTACACCTTTGCAGTTCATTGTGGCCATGTAACCCTGCAAGATAAGCAACAAGCATGTTGTCTGGCTCTTCACGCTTACAGAAATGATCCAAGTGACAGCACATAGTCAAGTTATTACTCAGACGACCAAGCAATCCCACACTGAGCTTTTATAAAGATGGGAAGAGTTCTTCTCCGCATCAAAATCTCTGCATCTATTTAAGGCACCAGGAGATGGATGGCCCTGGAACATAATACTCCTCAGGCTTATGATTCATAAAATCTGCTTTAGGCTGGAAATGATGTGATGGAAGCAGACCAAAGTGTGAGGGAAAGTGGAGGGATTGTAATGATTAGGATTTGGCGCTTTCACTAACAGACTGGGTGACTGCATCAGTGCAGATTGGGAATTCTTAGCTGGCAGACTGTGAGGTTTACCTCAACTATGAACCCCAGGTCTGCCACATAGTGCTTCTCTGTCTCAATAAGCTCCTTCAGTACATACCTGCAAAGACATACATGAGGGAAGATTAGTGTTAGGATTTATGTTACTGGATTTATTTTACATGCAAAAACACACACTAACACTTTATTCTACGGCCCTAATAATTTATCAGAATTGAAATAATACCAGATTAAAACTTCATATAAACTTCTGTTAGAAAGGAAAACACGATTTGGTGCAAGTTACTAGTAAAATGAAAAATACACACACAGTACTTGACTGGTGGCCTTTTAACTGAATAAATAAGTCAAATAAATAAAAAATAACCTGTGGAGTTTGAAAAAAAAAAAATCTGGAAAAGCCAGAGTAACTCCACACACAGACTCTCTTTATTCGGTGGTCTTGACTGGCTCTTAGAACAAGCAGGGCTCAAACATGAGCACATGACATGACATGTCCATCTATACATCCATACATACAGCACAATGTCTTTCCAAGAAGTAGAGGAATTCCCTTTTAACAAATCAAGGATTCTCTAGCCGTCTAATTCTTTGTTATAGCTACCTCTGCTATCTGCTTCAGCCTTGGTAAATGTATGATTCAAATGAGTGCAGTGTTAAAGCATCGGTGGGTATATTTTAAGGCTTTTCTTCTGTTCAGTGAGTTTGGAGTTAAGCTAAAAGAGGCACATGTTGATGCTGCGGTAATCAGCCCACACTATTCTTAACTCACAGGATGAAACATAAGACAACCTGGAGTCATGCAATCCCACTGCTCCAAAGAGTTTTGCAGCACTCCATGTTTATGCAGTAAAATATGACATTACCAAATGGACACTCTGACCCACAGGTGGGTGTTAAATTCACACGCCTCCATTTTTTGGGGAATTATAACAATTTAGCTGATACATCAGGGATGTAAGCTGTGGGGATATATAGCCTGAAAGCTTTTCCTTATTATTGTTATTTGGACAGGAGGTCTTGTGAGAGTAATGAAGCTTATTTATCAAAGAAGATTCAATAAAACAGTCTTTTATCTGTTTGGATAGCATCTTAAATGCATTAACAGGTAATCAGGTTCGTGCTTATATGCGCTTTAATGAGAAACAAGCTGTGCCTGTGTCACCGGTCAACCACAGGTTCCTGATTTTGAGTGAGTCTGTTTGTTTGCACTTCTGCGCTAATCTGCACTGCGACTTCGGCCATTACTGAAATGAACTGGCTGTGCCTGTGTTCTGAAGATCAGCGCATTTATAGGACATCACCCACAGAAAAGTGCATGCCCACTGGTGTTGTTTACGATGTTCAACCACACGCTAATTTGCCTTGTTTAGTCGAATTAACGGATTGCGTTCAGTGAACTTTATCCATTGATGCCTGACCTCTGAAACAGCACACAAAACATTTTTTTTTTAATTTCAAGTGTTTATTGTATATTGAAATTAAAAACACCCCCAATTTTGTCTTTAATGCTTTTCGAATATTTTTTTTTTTTTGGATCTCTGGTGAAGAATACATTGGTTAATTGTATTTACTTTTTCTGTTTATTTATGTTCTCTTTTTTTTTTAATTCTGTACATATTTTTTTAATTATTATTGTTTTGATTATTGCTTTGATTACTAGCCAAGCGTAACCACACTCAATACCGTTGACTAAAATTAAATAAATGTATATAATATCTGGACAGACAAAGATGCCAGCTTCAGCTTCACAATGTGATGGACAAAAACTCCTGACATATTCGTTCATCCATCGTTTCATAACAATCGGAATTAATCAATAAGTCACACATATTTTAGAAACTAATTCTAAAGAATCAGCTAAATTAGAAAAAATGATCTCCTGAAATATGCCAATTTTCTGTATGATTACCATATTATAATAATAGAAATTTCAAGAAGTGCTTCATTTGTTCTGTTTTGGAGCAGTGATCTGCCCTTGAGGGCTTTTTTAACGGCAGACATAGCAGGAAAAGTATTTGCCGTCGCAGTAAGACTGACTGTTTTTGATATTCTGGGACACAGAACCAGAATTTACAACCGCAGATCCTGAAAAGAAAGCAGCTGGATGGAACTCCGCCATCATTAATTATGATGTTTACAGCTGTTTTTTCTTATCTGATGTGACCAAATGCTGCAAAAAAAATCCTCAAATTAAGTTGGTGGTTAACAAGTGAGGACAGGATATTTAGGTCGAGACTTTTGTCCAGACTGAACTATGCATGTTTTTTTCCAGGCTGAGACCTTCAGTGAAGCCATCTCAGTGATGACCCCTTTTTTTCTCATTTGATGCCACAATCAAAGCAAACACAGCTGTATATCTGTATAACTGACAGCTAGAAGACATCTCCAACAGCCATTTAAATTAAATCTTTTTCGGATGACACTCTGCCAGCTGTACTCAAACATAATGCTGACGTCTTTGGCCGCGTTTATTATGAGAATGCATGACATCAATGAGAATCCATCCTGAGAGATGAACGAAGGACTGATAAAACACGCACATGCTTTTCTCTAAGGCACTTCTCCTCTCCTCCTCCGTGTCAGCCGCAGCAGACCATTGGCTGGAGGTGTCGTCCATCAAGACGGACCCACTGTCATCAGGCAGAACACTGGTGGAGCGAGTGTCCTGAGGAGGAGAAAGACAAAAGGAGAATTTATTTATCAAAGGTCCAGCGCCAGTAATGGCGACCGTTCCTGGAATCAAACAAACAGAGGGAGATAAAACTCAGGTGAACAATGATAATGATGCGGGTTGCCAAGGTGACCAGGGAGAGCAGGCGGGCATGAGGAACAGAGATTGAAAGATAAAAAGATCAGATTGAGATAGCTGCTGTTAATGATTCAGCTGGTGCCACTGATGACAACAGATAAAGAAAGAGCCAGAAAATTTAAAAGAGCAAATGGTGCCACATTAGTGGGAGATGACAAAACTGAACACTCCTGATGGAGTTGTACTGTATATATAAAGGAACTGCATTCTGGACACACTGGCATTTTACCTCTGGTGTGTAAATCAGGGAAATACTTTACTAACTCCAGATTCAAACACACACTGAATCACACGTTTCTTTTTGAGTCACTGTTGTGTTGCTGTTGTGTTGCTTTGACGACATCTTGATCAAAATCTGCAACTGCTGTCTTAGTGACTGTGCTGCATGCCAGATACATGCAAGGTTACAGCAACCTCAGCAATTGTGTTCGTGTGGTGTATACATGACCTCCTTTTCATGCTTTTTCCTAGAATTGATATCATTTCCTGTGAGGGGCTCCAAGGCAAATACAAAGTCATTGTGCACACAAAAAGCAAAGCATTCAAAGACTAAAATCACAACTATCTCCACTGATTCACACTTCACATCTACTCACAGCGCTTTTGTTTGTGTGGGCTGGAGTTTCTTTCTACACACTCAGCCCGTATATGTGGTCATAAAATGACTCACATTTATATGTCCATGACACTGTGTCTATTTATAAGCTTCTTTCTCGTATCCTTCAAGCTGTTTGTCGCCTTTTCACTCTTTCTTAACCAAGTAAACTTATAAAGGCAGCTGTCCGTCTTCACATGAATCCTGTTGTCCCCTTTTGATAGTCAGGCACACTTTAAACACTTACACAAACCTGCACACGCCACCGACACACACCTAATCCCTCTGACTGCTGAATGTTGCCTTACACAAACATAAAGAGATGGGTGGAGAAGTCAGTATACATGCAAATGGGAAGCGGGAGAGGAGCTTCTCCTTTCCTTCGCTGTTCTAGTTCAAGTAGTTCATCTGACATCTCCATGACAAATTTGTTAGTGTAAACAGGTAGTGTTGTACTCAGTCACTGCTAATAAAAAAGACAGAGCAAAGCAGTGCAGGAAGAGGCTCCATAGTGACCCACGCTCTTCCAGCTTGTCTTGCCCCGCAACGAGTGCTTCAGCGTGGCTGACGGGTCTCCCTCACTTCCTGATCATTTCCAGATGTGCAAAGCCCACAGGAAAAATTCCCATCTCCCACTGTCATAAGTGTTGTTTTTATACCCAGATGCCCATGACAAAAAGCTGACATCACTCTTAGAACAAGCTTTTCAAAAATCAAGCCTAATAATTCAGCTGGGGAGGCTAGTTGCTGTGAATGATCTACATGCATCAACCAAAGGTGGTTCAAGATTTAAAGTTCATATAAAAGTAATACAAATGTATGATACTGGCTATTAAAAAATAAATAAAAGATTGTATGTGTTTAAATGTTTTCGCAAATGTTTGGTACTTTTTTGTCAAGTATAACCTCAGAGTGGAGCATTCAGGTGTGTGTTAACACAATGTCAAGAGGGAAGGACATAAGCAGTGGAACATTTCTGCGGGAATAAATATTGTTCACAAGTGGAAAACGTTCAAAACAGCTGCCCATTTTCCCAGAAATAGACATCTCAGAATATTTAAATCAGTCAGGCTGTGCGACACTCCAAGACATGTTAAAAAAAAGATGCAAGAGCTAGAACACAATTAGAAGAAAACTAACCAACTATTGTTTTCTTGAAAGTGGTAGCACAAGAAAACCTTTTCCGTCAAAAAAAAATCATGGAAGCACAACTAAGGTTTACAAAATGTCTTGTGAACAATGTCCAATAATAAATATATAAGACCTAAAAGACAATGTATTGGCCTGGTCATAGTCCAGATCTCAAATAAATCAAAATGCTGTTGTGGGATTTCAAGAGAGCCATTTAAAAGACATCACAAGAAACAGCTGAAGTCTTAAAGGAAACAATCAGCAAGCTATTGAATTGTGGAGGTACAGTATTGCCCATTTTGTGAGTGTTTTTTTTTTCTCTCGTTTTAATTTTCTTTGTAGTTTAGCTTCATCTTTGTTAATGATAAAATATCACAGAGAAAATTGAAAAAAAAATTGAAAACTCCCCAACTTTGAAAGGGCTGAGCTGTGCTATGGTGTGACAAATAACAATACACAACAATACATCACCTGCTGACTAAGGAGGGGTAGATGAGCAGCCAGTGAATGAAAAGACTGATCTACATGATTCAATCGCTCTACTCCTCCTCTTTTGTCTAGGTTTAGCTCTCCTTTCAAAGACTTGCAGTAAAAACACCAAAGTACTAACCTCATCTATCTATGACGATCTATGACGTAAGTGTATTCTGGCCTTTCAATGTGCCGCTGAGACTGAAATTAGGATTCAAGCATTTAGGTGTTGAGTCACAAACAAAAGAAAAAAAAAGTTCAAAATGCTCAGACATGACGCTGCAGATTAAAGTGATATTTCTGCAGTTCCAGTGAGAACGTGTTTCTGGCAAGCCTCCATTTCACAGCAAAATGGGACCCAGTGAACACGCAACTCAAGATGCCCCTGTGCCTCAAGCGAATAAAAACCTCTGGCTTCATTCATTTCTCTTTCAACACGTCTGCCATTTCTTGCTTTTTCTTTTTCTTTTCCTTTTAAATCCTGGTATGTCCTCTTGTAGGATGTTAAATGTGATTCATGCATCACACAAGTTGCTGTCAAACTGCTCTCTGGTCCTCTGGGCATCACGCTGCTTTGAGAATTACTTATATTGTTTTACTCTTGTATATATATATATATATATATATATATATATATATATATATATATATATATATATACATACAGTGTATGTTCATGCTGCATATGGTGAAACAAAGCAGTGCTCTCTGTGTGCATCTGTGCATTTATTTTGCCTGAACCCTGAGCTTCTCCAACAACAAAAAGGTTAATCATTTTCAGATCTGGCTGGAGGGCCACGAAAAGGGAGCAACGATGTCGCCTCCCCGCCAGGCCGAGTCCTCACTGAGAGTATTACTGCTTCTCCTCTCAGAGAACATTCATGATAAACGGTGAATAAAAATGAATGAGCGGTGGGTTTAATCTTCATAGTCTGAGTCACAGCTGGGCCATTGAGTAGATTTTATAAATGAATAAAAAGTCCCCTCCCGGAGGATTGCTGCTTCTGTTAAGGCCAGTTACAGATGTGTCTTTATGTTTTTCAAATATATGATGAAAGATAAAGTAGGATGGATTTGAGATTTAGATTTTAGCATTTGTAGTATTTGATGTTGGCAGACCTGGGTATTTGGTGATGTTGTGCAGCCAGTCAGCGAGGCAGTTATGTGGCTGGGTGGCTGTAGTGAAGCTGGTGACAGGTCCTCGGGGCTCGCCAGACCATCCTTCCACTCCTGCAACACGTGTCCGCAGTGTCAGAATAACACAATATCAACATGGCACACAATGTCTGCTTGCATGCTCATGTAGTCAGACACAGAGGAAAAGGAGAACACGAGTCACACTAAAACTGTGGCGTTAGATCAGTCAGTAGTGTTGCTGGTGTATAAAAACTCTTCCACCTTGCATGATATTTGAAACATCAAACCTGCATCTCAGCTAACATTCTTGAGTAAACACGCCATAGTTGCTTAGGATGTTGGCTGCAATTTCTGTTTATGTAAGACAGATATTTTGCATGTTTACTTCAGAACTAGTTCATGCAGAGGTCTAGTTAGAAGTTGGTGTGGATGTAAATGGGGTTTTCAAGTTTATTTATAAGGTGGTTTACCTCAACTGTGCAAAATAGGACACAAACCACAAAGTCAGCATGCAAAGTCTTATTTGATTAGTGTAAGTCACAATTAAGGAAAAAAAAATAAACTCTATATAACACCTTTGAATTCTGCTTCTCACCATTTCTCTGTGGGTGACGGGTAAAATGGTGAATGTATTGTCAAGCCTTGGTGGGCTGCCAAGATCTTGGCTCTGGCCAGTGGATGGAAGAGGAGGAGGCTTTCCCTCAAGCTTTCGGACCTGGCGCTCTCCTTTGGCGGTGGATCCAGCGCTGAGTTTGCGGACAGGGTTTGTGAGCCACTTTTTTAGTGTGCTCACAGAGCGCCTGGAGCTCGGGGAGCTGGGGGCCGAGCTGCCTGATGCCTGCGGGGGCAGCGATGCCACAGAGGTGGAGATGCTGCCCTCGCTGCCTGCTGCCGAGTACGAGTCTGGAGAACAAAACAGAGAGAGAAATCAGTGTGAGGGCAGACAACTGCTAGATTACAGGTAAATGTGCCTCGGGGAAGAGAACACTCTTTGCATTCAAAGCTTAGTTAATCAATGAATTGGTGTATTTACTAAAAGTGCAGAACCAGAATCTTGTTTAAAGACAAGATAATGCTTGACTGGCGATTAGGTGAGGGCAAAGTTGCAGGTTTGTAAGAGGTGAGGCAGAAGACAAGTCAACACAAACTTCCTGCACAAACACAGCTGTGCAGCACCACCACAAAAGTCTCAGTGTTCTGCTTTTGTAAAACAAAATTGTCCATCGTATATCAAGTCGTCCATCTGTGTAGGTCATATCACGTGAGTGTACAGTGAGCAAGAAGGACAAGATGTTTGAGATTTGTTGTGGAAAAAAAAACTCCAGAGCATTTGTAGATTGTCTGCTGCGGTGATGTCAAGAGGACATGGGAAGTGAGCTGGAGGTTCAGCCAGGACCGGACATCCACTTTAATCCTTTGTAGAGGGGGAGATCCTTGCCCCGGACTGTTTGTTTTTCCTGTATTTCCCCCATTTCCCATCCTGCCTCATCTCCCCAATCTACTGCCTTTCCTTGGGCCTTCCTCAGTCCGTATCCCTTCTACTAAACTCACCGTCTACAGAGTTTTTTGTTTGCTGTCCATCCTCAAGGTCCAGACCTCTCCAGACGTCTGACCCTTAATCAGGCCTCACCGATATCTTAAAAACCTCTCTCTCTCTCTCTCTCTCTCTCTCTCTCTCTCTCTCTCTCTCTGTCTCTGTCTAGGACTCATTGCCATGACTTTTCATTACCAAAATACGGAAGCTATTTTACCAGTTCTCAGACATACATGTGGCAAAGTTACTGCAAGAAATGAATTCCTCAGCTTCACATTCCAAGAAGTGTGTTTTAGACAAAGTCTGAACTATGTGAATATCTTTCCACAATTTGTTTATAAAGTGAAAACAAGGGTTCATTATGTGCAGCACAGAGGGAGATTTTTATCACAGCTGCTATTAGTAAGACCCAGACTGCAGACACAACATGCCCCGTTTTTGGAGCTGTAGTAAATTCAAAATCCTCCTCTAGGCTCATAATGAAGGGAACCGAACATTTCAAAACACACACACACAGTGTGTAAAACACTCCATTAAAATACAATAGTAGCCACAATGGTGGTCAGTAAAAACTACTAATGTACTCTCCACCGCATGAAACCGACAGTGTTTTCCTGACATCCCATGTCTGCTGTAAATTACATTTACTTAAATGGATCATGGATGCAGCATGCAGACAGTGCTGTGCATTTTCATCACACAAACAACCACATTTGCGAATTTTAACTTCATTCTTTCAAGGAAAGAGTGGTGTTGTGTGGGCTCTTGATGCTCCACCCTGCAAATCTACAACTCCCCTCTAAGACTGGAGACTGTAAAGAGCCAAACAGGGTGGGCAGGGTGGATGAGAAAAAAAAGGACACACAGATGAGTGAGAATCATACAGAGGTTATCAACTGTTCATCAAAAATCTGCATCTAAAGAAAAAAAACAGAGGAAAGGAAAGAATGAATTACCAGTGAGGGTCACCAGAAGGAGAGAAGAACCGGTGTTAAAATGATGTTGAGCATATGTGACACCATTCACCTTTCCAAGCCCAGGTTCTCTGACCTCTAGCAGGGACCAGAGCCAGAGGGTTGTGTTTCACAGAGTTCCCTGCTCAGGTTAGTGTGCAGGGGTCAAAATGCACAGAGAACCCCATTTTCTAGCTCTTCCTAGACATCAGCTGAAAAAAACACCGTAAAACATGTGTCGTCACATGATTAGAAACTCTGCATCATAATCACGCTACGACTCTGTCGAATGAGCTGTTCTGCGATTCACAGTGTGTTCGTTACTAACAGGCTTTATTATGACAATCATGACATTGGTCACCATGGAAACACTGCATTATCTTTGTGAAAAGCAGTATGGGTCAGTCTTCCTGTTGCCCCTAGAAAGTTTAACGTCTGTGTTCTCAGTTCCTTCTCAGTAGAAGCTGCTGCAGAGACTCCTGTAACATCTTTCTTCACAATAACAGGAAGAAAAATGACACAAAGGGAGATGATGAACCTCCCTTCAGGGAAACATGCCTCCACTCTCCCCACACGCTGCAAAATAAGCGGGGTTGATATTGTTATACAAGAAAATGGAAAAAAAATATTCCTCCCACTCTGTCCCTCTCCTGCTGCATGGCAAGAGTGTCTGATGACATTCATCTCTGTAATGGTGCTGCTGAGAAAACAAAAAAAAATTCCCCGGTTGAATTTTTTTAATGCAACTCTTGACTATTGTCTAGGTAGTTAGTATAATTAACAGTTGAAGGTGCACAGATACAGGGCTGCATTGAGCTGGCCCTGGTCCCTGTTAACAGTGGGCTTTCACTGTTCGCCCACTCGCTGTCTGAAAGGCTCAGCGCCTGCTCAGACGGGAGCCTCATCCAAAAGTGCTGCACTGTGTAACTTCAGAGCCAAAGTGAGAATCTGCAGTAAAGTTGTTCCAAATCTTCCCCTTGATGTGGCTCACTCAACAGAAATCTGATCGTATCATTACGGCAACATAAAAGAGTAGCATCATGTTGCAATATTAGTATTCATAATGTATTACAGAATTTGGACTCATAAGCAATCGGTTTTTACTGCATTATATCTAATCTGACTTCCAGTTTTAATTATTTCAAGGTAACAAATAACCATTTGTTTTAGTTAAGCATTTGTCATAAATTTGTAGAAAACTGGAGAAGGTGTCAAATAAATTTGTTTTGAGTCAAGAAGCCTGAGGTAATCAAAACACTAAAATCACACACACGCACACACATTACTTCTGTTTTCTGTGAAAAGAAAAATGAGGAAAATCAAGATGAAGAGGCAGGATAGCAGATGTTTGGTGACTGTTGCATGAAAATTGAATGAAGTAATTAATCCCATTAAACCGCATCAGACTGGCTTCTGATTTGTTTTCTGAAGATTGAAACAGGAAAATGAGAAAAAACCATCGAGCCCAACAGTATTACGGTCCATGTTTTTAATGTGGTTTACAGTGAACCTTCACCACCACAGTTCAATCAGTTACAGATGAATGAAATTATCCGATGAGCATCGGTAACGCAGCTTCCTTATCTGTGTGTTATGGGAAAACATTTAAAGCTTGGTTCTCAGTACCTTTTATAAAAAATATAATTAATATACAATTTGAAGCTGACTGAATCAAAAAATATAAAGTCTTGCAGTTTAAAAACAATATTAAAGACAGAAAAAATAGGAACAAATTGCCTGTGCCGCACTGTGTGGGTGAAGACTGTAGATGATGTGGCTTAGCAGAGGAATTCTCATCCAAGTTTTCCTTATTGATCAACTGATAAGTGAGAAGTGAGTGATGAGCCCACATGAGCACACTTGTTATAGCCCCTCCACTGCAGAGCCCTCTGTCAATCCTGTGGTCTCCTGGGACCAGGAGTACTTTAGGCATTACTGGATTATGCCAGTAAACACACAGAGACAGACATCCAGGTGCCCATGAACTTGAGCGCACGTGTAAATTGCAACCGTCCATTTTTCCACAGCCCCAAACGCCTGCATGGCTGCAGACTGTTCACCTGTGACGCAAGTTTCCAGACCAATCTGTCCGTCAGAGTCATCAGAGTCCAGTTGGTCACCAATGAGGGAAACATATCAGGATTCCTGATATGTTGGAAGAATGTTAAAAAACTTTTTAACACTCCGCCATTCTTATCTTCCCAGCTCTCTCTCTCTTCACTCTCCATAAACCTGAGGCAACTCAGATTCTGCTTCTATATTGCATTTTACCCACTTAGAGGAAATTGACAATCACCAGCAGGACCTGGACTACACTGAAGCAAGCTGAAAGACCAGCGTCTCCACGAGGCTGTGATGCACTTGGTGCCTTGAGCTCGTGACTACAAAACTAACATTTATTTATCACAAGTGTTTCATAATATAACAGTACAATCTCACTTTATACTGAATCTCAGTACCAGACTTTTTGTCTCACATCTCTGTCCCTAAAAACATTTCTGTTTCCATTATAATTCATCCTTCCGGCCCCGGGCTGGTTTATGCGTGTTTTATTTGCGCTGCTACTGATTTATGAATCCTGGCACTTGGCTAGTTTGTTTCTCTCCTGTCCTCTCCTTCCTTTCCCCATCATCACATCCATCTGTCACCTTCTTTTGCACTCTGTCCCTCTCTTAACTCTCTGCATCTCCATGCACCGCAGCATTTTTCAGACTGCAGCTGGTTCCTGCTCCGGGATCAGGACACCCGGCTCCAGCCTCTAAAGAAGAGGAAGAAATGAAATCTTCAGCAACTAAACAAGCATTCTTTGAAATCCCGTGAAGCTATGAACTCTGCATGTCTTCCAGTAAATATGAATGTGCATTTTTAAATACCAGAAAGAAGGTGAACCAATAAGACAGAAGAGCAACGGGAGAAAAGAACAGGAGAAGAAAGGAATTGCATTCAAAGAAAAACACACATGGGTATGGCAGCACAACTGTTCGTGTTGTTTTGTGTGTGAAATGTGAGTGTGTTTGTGTCCACAAAGACTCACACTGCAGTGACCAGTAGTTTCCTGTCCTCCTCCTGAACTGCTTTATGCAGAAACACACAAATTCACTGCTGTGGTTTCAGGAGCTCGGGAGGAAATTCATGGTAGACACACAACGTGACACACAAACAAGCCTTCTGGGTCAATTTCCTGCAGTCAGCACTCACAGCCGGACGCCGTGGCATATTTCTCATCAGTGTAGAGGTTCAAAGTAATGTCAGTGGCCAGGAAAATGTGCATGAAAAGATGACACTGGCATTAATCCCGTTGTCTATGGAGTGATGTGAGAGGGCAAGTCACTTCTCCTGATAAGAGTTTATGAAACAGCTCTAACTGATAGACAGATGTAAACCACGACTAGTGTCACTGACCATCGAAATCAGGTCTAATGTGAAAATAGCGAAGAATTTTAAGCAAAGATGGTTGTGAGTTTACTACACAGTTGCTGCTTTCTGTTGAAGTAACACTGCTGACATCTTAGTTTATTAATTCGTCAAAAGGCGGAGGGAAAGAGAGAAAGGATGCATCTGCAACAGTAGACGGAGACAATCTCTCTACAGGTTCTGGTTTCTTCAAGCTCCTTACAGCGAGAGACTGGAGCCATGTTTGTGGTTATTGGGCTCAAAAACTCCAGACATTCCTTTGAAACCATTCAGACAGAATTCCCGGCACCGTCTGTCTTTATAAAGTGGTGAGCTGTGGAATATCAGATTCACCATATATACATCTACACTCGTGCATTTCACATTCACACATGTGATCAACTGTGAGATCAGCCGCTACGCGGAGACCAGAGGCATCATCGCCACTTAGATGTGAGCACTTCAAAACATGCCCACAACTGCCAACTGACATTTTATGTGCCTTGAGATGACATTTGTCATGATTTGGCACAATATACATAAAGTTGAGCTGAACTGAAGTGAATCTGAGAGAGTGCGTTCAGACAGTATGAATTGAGGTACATGGCCTGAGATTATTTTTTTTAAATCATCTCCATGGAGATTCTTAAAACCCAGGGAAAAAAGTAGGAAGAAAAAGCACTGACGCGACCTTGCAGTGCCTACATGCCACTCTGTTTTAGTGTGTGTATTATGTGTGTATGTTTGTGTCCATGTGTTTGTTTGTGCGGATAATCACAGTGTTGATTCATACAGCTCTTTGTGTCTTTTAAGCAGCAGGCAGTCTGCTCACTGGTTTGATCATTACTGTGATTAACTAGAAACACACACACACACACACGCACCGTAAAAGAAAGGAAGTGAGAGAAGGACAGGCTAGCACTTGTGTTTATGGGCAAACAAGGCTGCCATTAGGCCTGAGGTGGCTGAGAACGCAGCGCAAATTAAAAGCGATTATGATTTTGCATGGCAACTGTGGAGGTGCCAGTGAAGAGGCCTGCAAGGAAAGCTGGAGACAGAGCCATGGTGCCTGCTGGGCTGTGGAAGCCTTTCCTCCTGGCCCTGGTCTTCCTGACAGCTCTGGTACTCTCCGTTCTGGGGTTTCGGTGTTTTTCCACGCTGGATGTGTATACGATCAGAACCGTGAACGGCAAGAATTACAAAAACCACAGCTAAGTGCACGCTGATCTGGTACACTGTTTTGGCCCGCAGACTTAGAGATGTGCTGGTATAACGATTCCTCGTCAGACTTGATGGTCTTTCCAGACTCATATTTTCATTCCTTCCTGTGGCTCTACACTTTTCCCACTCTCATTGCCATAGCAACTAAACCCAGAAGAAGAAGAGAGAGTGAGGGACAGCCACACAAGAGATTAGCAATCAGAAAGAAATCAACCTACACATGTGGGTGCACACACTACCCCATGTTATACACAGAAACACATGCTTCCCTATCTGCAGCACACACACACACACACACACACACACACACACACACACACACACACACACACACAATATAACAATGAACATAGATTTGCATAGACAGTCATGCAGGAACACACCACAAAATGTAGCCAGGTCTTATGGTCATTTGTAAAACAATGTCACACCAACAAAGGATGCCTCTGAAAAGCTGTCCCATAATACTGAAAACCATCTGCAGCTGTCAGCCTTTGTCTGTTTCAGATCAGATCCTCTCCATACAACCACTCAGAGGGTGTCTTATGAATACGCAAACTCCATTCAAGGGTTGTAGGGTGACCTGGGGCTCGGCTCCACTTGTTCTCCCCAATCCAAATCCATAAACTGGAGTATTCTTATGATCATAAGGGCTTTCCCTCCTGGGTAATCAGATGTGATGGTTACAGTGAATCAAAGCATAAAAAAAAAAAATGTATGAACATGAAAGTCGTAAGCTATTTCGTTCCACGCTGACCTCTCTCGTTAAAGCATAAAGCGATGTTTTCATCACTTGTCAGCACATATCAGCTGACTGTTATCACAAAACATATTTAAATCCATAGATGTCTTGCTAAAAAGCGTTTTCACAGCTGTACTTGTCCCAATTCTGTGGCTACACTGAGCTAACCAGATACGAGAAAAAGAACTTAAAAAGGGGTAAGTGACTCTTTTTGAGGGCATTTGCAAGAAACAAAAGCAGAAATATACACCAATGAAACACGCGTCTTCACATTGATTCTAGCCAGAACTGCTGTGTATTTCTGGCCTATTAAGTGATCCACCAAGGCTGCATTTCAACCAGACGTTTTAGCTGCAATAGACTAACTGCAGGCTGTATCTAAAGCGAAAGCTTGTGTCTATGGCAACAATCAATTGTACCTGCGGATAAGTGAGACGCACTGTGTCATCTGTTGACAAAGAGGTCAATTTGTAGATAGCTTACATGGAAGTGAGCAGACAGAGAGAAGGGGAAAGGTTTCTCAAAGACTACAGGAACCCTCCAGAAATATTTTGCTATCGTTATCACTGAAAACAGCCCCCCCAAAAAAAAGAAAATGCTTGTTTTTTTCTTTACTTCTTGCATCATTCCACTAAACAGGAGAAGGTAACCAAAGAGTTCAGTCAGACTACATAGTAGAACACGATGTGTTTTACTGGTACTTAAGACACTCTGAACACTCTTGTGCAACTGATAAACAATGAACTTGTATCAGTGTCCTCTAATCACAGAAAGACAAACATGAGAGAAAATTCAGGCCAGAAGTCAACTGAGCCTCTGTCTCTCCAGTTTAAGTACAGTCTAAAAGTTCAGGGATGCTATCAGCAAAGCACATTTTTCTGAAAGATTGTCGAAGGTGAAAGTGGCCGTCTCAGCTCCCTTGCTTTTTTAGTCAAAGCTTAAGCAGCAATTAATCGCGTCCAACATTGTCATGTTCCATTGTTTTGCTTTGCTTTGAGCACTGTTTTTTGGAAATATTCTCAGTGAGTCAGCCACCACGAATTCTCCAGGGGAACGTGTCAGCGGAAAGCAGAATCAGAAAATATCTCGGGAACCATACCCAGACCGTCCAGTGAAGCGATAGCTGTAGTGAACACGTTGCTTACATTTACAGTGAGGATCCTATATCTTTGCTGGTTAAACGAGTACTTGGAGTAGACACAAAAGCAAGTTCTTGATGTTGCTGTTTCCTAAATCTGCTTTCAATCCAATTTACAACTATTACAGCATAGACTTTGCTAACCCATAAGAAGGGAGTTTTAGACCATAATAACCAAGTAGTAGTACAAAAAGAACAGATGTCTTGGACATTGCTAAAGACTACATACATAAAAAGAGCCATATGGGCTGAAAGTGGGGGTATGATCGCAGAGGGAAGTAGCTCCTCTCCCCCCCCCTCTGCAGTGTTGGAGAATTTTTTCTAAACAAGGTATGGAATGCACTCCTGTGTTTCATAATTTGTTCCCTCATTCTTCCCCTCTCCACATTTACAAACAGAGATCTGAGGAAGAGGAAAAAGCGAGGTAAAGTGTGGGAGATAGAGGAGCTGAAGTGGATGGGAGCCCTGGAAAAACTGTGAGGGCAAGACCACATAGTGGAAGGTGGAGAAAAAAAAAAGGAAGGAAGAATGAGCAGTGAAAAGAGGCAGATGATGAAAATTGTGAGAAAGTGGAGAAGGCATGATTAATAACTGGCTGACTAGCTGAGAGAGCTGGAGGAGAAGGGGAAGAGAAAGAGGGAGAATGAGAATGCCCCAGGAGTGATCTTAATGCTCCACTTGGTGTTCACATTCCAAGCCAGCAGATCATGCAATATTCAGCCTGAAATTCAGACCGGCAGATTTCTCCATCCAGCTGGGAGACTGGGAACAGTGGGTCGTGGAAAGTCTACTCTTTCTTCCCTTCCACTCCTTTACTCTCGCTCTCTGTCTCTCCTTTTTTTTTTCTCTTTTGCATGTGTTAAAGAGAAACAATATGGAGGAGATTGGTCACGCAGCAGAGGGAAGGCAGGGGGTTGGGTGGGAGGGCAAGAGGCGATGACGAGGTGGAGGGTGGGCTGGGGTGCAAAGTTTAAAAATATCCCAGACTGCTGAACACAAGGCTGGGCCCCGGCAGTCCAGCATACCTTCAATTTCAGCTATTTTTGTTGCTTTTTCCGTAATGTCTGTAGTCTGCCTTATAAGCTGATGACAGAGAAGGTTCTCGAGCGGAGACATGAAAACACACACTGGTTCTGTCGCAGCGATTTCCCCCAGCATTTGCCAGCAGTGCTGCTTTCTGTCAAAAGCAGCCTCCACTTGATATTAACATATATTCATACACTTCGGGGTCGAGGGTCTGCAAAGAGGAAACCTGGGGGAACCAAGTTCCTGTGTCTGAAAAACAACCACACTGAGCAAGACACTGAGACCTTCCACCTCCAGGGTCTGTATAACATCAGGCACTCTGACTAATCTGTGAGCGGCAGCTGGACCAAAATTCCCAACAATTTTCAACTATTTCATTTGAAATCTATGAGCCATGTATCCTAATTATCGTCTGTGTTGAATTAGGTTTTATCAGTGGCTTTTTAATAAAGCAACCAAGCAGCACAGTTAAATGCAGTAACATGGAAAATGATGCTCATGCAAACTTGCCTCACTGCTCCAGTATACCACTTTGAAAGTGAGTTTAATGAATGTGTATTTCTTGTTGCATGGTGAACACATGCATGCACATGCAATGAAATGTGAGACAGCTATAATCCCATTTAATGCTCTTTTAATTAAAAATGTTCCTTTTTTTTTTTTTTTTTTTTACAGTTTTCCATGTAAGCCTTTGTTCTCCCTGTCTTCACCATTCAACCATGTAAATATATGAGTGCGTGTCATTGCTGTGGGGGATCCTTGTCCTAACGCACTGCATGCATGAGTCAACATCAGCCCCCTTTACTCACAAATAAACACACTCACATGAAAATGGAACACATAAGTATCAATGCATACACGGAGACTTTATCATCTTCAGAGGAAAAAACAAAGACAAATGCAAGAAAAGATATAATCACATTGACCTTAGATAGTTTCCCAATTTGCACATTTTAAACTCTTTTCTCTCGACAGCTCTGCTCACATCATAATCAATGCCTTCCACCTGAGACATAATCACTAGTAGAAATGACAGAGATGAGGAGTTTAGGTGACAGGCACTCAACCAATTAAACATCCTCACTTTGAAACAGTCATTTTAAACTCGTGTTACTTAAATATGACATGCGACTGCATCAAATAAGTTTCCTTCCATAAAAAAAACTTTTCACAGGTTAAAAACTAATTTTGCATTTCATTTATGTATTTTACATAACTGAGAATAAAATATTCATTAGGCTTCAAATATACTGATAAATGCAATGCATTTTGCAAGAGGTTTTATTTAAATGCCATTGTTTATGTAATAATACCCAGGGGTCACGTTCTGGCTCTCTGGGAAGCGTCTAGTGACAACATGTATTGTAACAGATGCTATATAAATAAAATTGAATTAAATTGATTTAAATGAATTGCTAGAAAAATCTGTTTCAAATGTTATGTATTCAAAACATTTCAGTTGTATGTAATATTTCAGTGATTTTTGGTGTCTCAGCAGGTCATGACTGATTGTCATGACTGATGTTTGTGACCTGTTGTTGCTGCAAGGATTTGAAAAACAGGAAGGTGGTGGGAGGAGTGTGCAAGCGGATCTGTCTCTACATACAGACATCTGTGCAATTTATCAAACCCAAAGAAGGAGCACTTACAGCTAGTAGAACATCAAAAACTGCTACAACCTAAAACCGATAAGCTGAAACCTTTAAGTCACGTTTGTGTTTGAATTATGTGCTTCTTCTTGTACAACCTGAGGCCGTTTACAGGGAGTCTAGACACTTACTTATTCCAATGTGCAAAAAAAGTTATATTTTAGTTTTAACAAAAGCGTAATTGACTGTGTAGGAGATTTGACGTCTAGATCAGATCCAGGTAAAACTATTCTGATCATAAATGGTATTTTACCAGTGAATGTGGACTGCTTATTTGACATTTACGGCAGATTACGCCAGAGGCAAATAGTTAATTCTATCAACTGTGCCTTGTGAAATGCATTGTAGTATGTGAAGTCATGTACATTAAAAAATTAATAGATAAGTAAAAACAGCTTAGAAAATCTTAAATCTGACCCATATCATTTGTTTACAGCCCCTGGAGTCAAAACACATTAAAAATTTGAGATAAATGAAGTCCACCTGTCCATACTTTATCTAAAGGGACACAGCTCCATTGTCCCACGTTCATTTTGGACTATCGTACCAGTGGAGCAAAGACAACCAAAAGTCCTTCTAGCCGTTCACAGCTCTTTCTAGTACTAATCCTGTGGTAAAGCTGTGTTATTTTCTCACTATTGACACCTTGCTTAGGAGGAAGATTGCAGTTAGTGGAGTGTGAGCCTGAAGCTTCAGCTGAAGTGGTTATGTTACCGTGATGACATCACAGTTCACTACCTCAGTGATCCATGCACTAGACATAACCAGCCCGCTGTAGCTAAACATCACCATCTAACATAAACAAAGAATGTGATGGTTTTCAAACAGAAGTGTACAGCCTCTGACTGACGAGCATCACCTCCTCTATCCCAGCTTTCTTTTATATTTTTAAACATCTATTCATTTTCTATACCCGCTTTATCCATCGCAGGGTCACGGGGGTCTGCCGGAGCCTATCCCGTCTCATTACAGGCGAGATTTTTTTTTTTTTTTTTAAACATGACTCAGTGAAGCAACTGGCCTATGACATTGCCTGGGTGTGTGTGTACAAGGCAACAGCCCACTAACTTTTTAAAAATGGTTTGTCAACAGTCTTTGCTGGGAAGCAGGCCCCACTAATGGCCCACCGGCGGTCAATTTGCTAATGTGCTGTGCAGAGCTGAGCTAAAATGATAAATGCTTTCCTCTCTTATTTTCCTATCTCTCTACATGGTCTTTCTGCCCTTCTCTATCACTACGAGCACCACTCTGGCAATAATGCCTCGCTTCTCCCCATCCACTGTTTGCATTCACACACTCACACATGCGTATGTGTCAGTGCAAATCATCCTGATTGGTGACGGCTGTTCTTGACACGTCATTCGGCCTGACTGATGAGAGGTGACGACAAATTTGGTAATTCGTTCCCCTAACTTTGTTCATTCTTTTCAATGCAAACCGTGTGAGTGTGTTTGCATGTGCAGTTTGGAGGGAGTAAGCAGGACACACACAACTGTGTGGCATAAAGGTGTAGCGTGCTTCAAAGCAGCGTACAATGAAGCCGCGTGATGCTTAAGTAAGGAATGACTCATACAGCCCTCTTTCCTCTTGTGTTTACTAAGTTGCTCTTTCGGAATAAATGAATGATGCAAGTGCATCGGAAATTGCTTTGACCAGCGTTATAGTCCAACAGTCATGGCAGAAGAACAAATTTGTGGTTTGCTGGCGATGTCGAACAGGAATTTAGCAGCTCACAATAAGATATATCATCTATTTTGACCCTGATTGTCTCAGCGTAGAAACCCACTGCTTCAATCATTGTTTTTTTTTTAAAAAAAAAACAATCTCCAGCGAGTTGTGTGACTTAGGAACAATAGTGTTGAGGACCTTGAAGCCAGACTCTGTATTTGTTCAGTTTTTTTTTTTCCTGTAAACATCAGAATAGGAATTAGATTAGCTCTGAAAGACCGTGCATCAGCCTTGTTCTGATTGCGTATTACATTTATCCATGTTCCACTAGCTCACTAGCTTAAAATTCTGCTTGATCATTATTTTTTTTGCATAATCTTGCAGACCAATATGCAGACAAACGTGAAAAAGCCACAGAAAATAACAAGACACTCAGTTCTCTCCTTGGCGACGGGACAACCGGCTCCTGAGTGCTGGTTGAACTTGCATTGCACTGGACAAGTTTCAAAGGCAGCAAGATACAGTAAACAAGTTTAAAAAGCCAAATGCATTTGACAAGATGCCAGAGAAGGGGCGAAATAGAAAGATATTCAACTGAAAAGAGGACACAAAGAGGAAATGCAATTTTAATCAAATCTGATCAAGTTAAATATAGACATTTCTCTGCAGTAGATGATTTAAGAGAGTTTTATGTTTTATTGCACAAGCAGCTTTGCATGAAGAGTTAAATCATTATTAGAGATTGTTGAAGTTATGCTGAGTGGTGTTTGTGAGTCTCCCAGAATGTAAACATTTGATGTTTGCGACTATCACAGACTGGTGTATGCAGTATTGGAAACCTGAAAGTTAAGTCTGATAGAACCAAACCAGTTGATGTCCAAACTATTTACTTAATTTTTACTTAAATTATTTACTTTACTTACTTTTTTCTTTGCTTAAACATGGCATAATTTTCTGAAGTTTTGAGAGAAGTGTGTCTTTCTGAATGGAGGTTTGTTGGAGTCTGTGTTTGGAGATTTTGAAACCAGCTCCTAAGAGCTGTTAGTGGCATTGCTCCTGGTGCCATTTCCACACTGGCTTCTCATTTCATACCTGGCATAAGTCCATCTTTTATACACCCTCTTTTGATTGAGTTCAGACTGTAAAATGCCACCCTGTAGTTTATGAAATATCTTTTTTTTTTTTTTTTTTTAACGGTACCTCCAACAGCTAGTAACATTTAGTATTTTGATCAGTCAAAATCAAACTTGTGACAGGACATCTGGACTTCACTTTGATGAGGCATAAACCCTCCTGACAGCACTTATTGTTTTTGATTCAAACACTTTCAGTCACATTGACAGAGTGAATATGTGCAAAGTTCTGAGAGTTGCTTACTTACTTACGTGACCATTTGGTTTGGCAAGTTTCAGCTTCCCTCGTGCACCTTTAGATTTATTTTTTTTTTTCATTTAATTTGGTGCCATTAAAAAACAACATAATATAGCTATTTGCACTATCCAAAATATGATCTAGAAGTTTTCCTCTTCAAACTCTAAAATACAAAAGATCTCCTCTTGTCATGTTGGACCAAGAACACACTCTTACACAGAAAATAGTTTAAACAAATATGTACTGTGGGAATACTGTGCTTACCGTATGTTTATTGAGGTTTCTTTTAATAGTCTTAAATGTTTAATTTTCCTTCAATCCCCCATGTTTATATATTATGGTCTAAGAGTGTGCAATTGCTACGATAACATGGTGAAGGTGCAATGAGAAGCTGCATATTCATTACATAACTGGAGGAATTTGAGCTATGCATCCAGCAACGCTGGCCAGTCAACTTCATGGGCCCCTTGCAGCCCCCTTTAAGTATAGAGCCTCAATGGGTACCTCCGCTGTACACGCCTTTGATGTGGGCTTGTAAAGGAGAACAAACACACAGCCTGGCACTGCAGCATAAACTCATACAGTGCTATTAGACACCATTGTTGTTTTAACTCTGCCTCTGGGCCACGGAGACAGAGGTCGTGTGTGTGCAAGAAAGTAAACAGGGACAGAGAGGCAACTGCCTGACAGTAATCATTAAGCCCGTAAGAGACATTTGAGTCGTCATCTTTCCAGTTGCCAGATGAATGTTACAGGGAGTCCTGAGTTTTGTATAAACTCTAAACAAACCGTGAACAACTGCGTGTTGTTACTACACACATGCCACTTTCCACTTCTACTCAACCACACTAGTCTAATGAGCCACTGTTATTTACGTTGTACTTTATTACAACAAACAGTAGAGTTGAAAAGGAAACTGGTGAGAGGGTGTGTGTGTTTTGTGGGGTGGGGGGGTTACGGCTGCTTTGTTCGACTCTCGCTGTTTGGGGTAGAGGAATGCTTCAGAGAGGCTCAGTAAGCCCCGTGCGTCTCATCCATCCACGCGTGCTGCACATAACATAACGACACGCGCTTATCGGGATGAAGACGGCCACTTTCCAAACCCACTCCGCAAATGCACGCACACACGCTTGATTTTCCTCTGTCTTTTCAGGAGGAATGTCTGATGCATGTCCTCTTTCCTCTTCCTTGCTGTGCAGAAAGAACAAGTTTTGACTATGCTGATATGTATGTCGCACACACTGGTGCATACTGAATGTCTGTGTTTCAACAGCTGGCACACTGTATGTCTGTAGAGAAGGAAAGAGGGATGGGACGCGGGTATACGTCCAAACTAGACAAAGAAGAGGAGAGGAGTTGCTGGAGTTGCTGCCAATGGCTTAGTGTGATAAATACAAATTATTCACACACACGTACACGCAAAAAAAAAAAAGCACAATCAGGTTGATAAAACTTGGATTGACCCTGATAAGTTCAATGAAGATGTTTGTCTGTGTGTGAGAAAGAGAGACACTGACCTCTGACTCTGGCATAGCAGCAGCCACACTTGACCAGAACTTTACGGAACAAGTGTTGGCAACCACAGCCTCGGTGGTGGCGATGGTGATGGTGGCCCCCTTTCATGATGTTGAACCATGAGCAGAGGTGGGCATGGCCCGGCACCCGACCTCTCCCCCCCCACCACTCTTTTTGACGTTTACAACTCAAAAGTGCAAATCTCACCCCCCCCCCCACCCCAAAAAAAGGTGTCAGCTGATCCTCCTCCTCAGTTGGATTCAAACAGTGCTGAAGCCCACGTTAAAGAGACCAAGATTCCACAACAACAGCAGGAGCCAAGGCGAAATCCACACAAACAGGGTATTTCAACAGCCAAAGAAATATTCCAACAAGCATATGAGATACTGAACGTCCACTCTAGGCTCTGTGTCTCTCTCTTTTTCTTTTTTCTTTTTTTTTTTCCTCTGCTTTCTCTTTGGTGCTGAGCTCTCGCCTCTATGAACCGCCTGGTCAAATGACAGACTGGGAGACTGCTTTGGAAAGAGAGAGAGAGAGAGAGAGAGAGAGAGAGAGAGAGAGAGAGAGAGAGAGAGAGAGAGAGAGAGAGAGAGAGAGAGAGAGAGAGAGTGTAAGGGGAGGGGTGAGAAGGGTGGAGTCTGCAGCTCTAGTTGCTGGCTATTCCAGGATAAGGTTCCCACTCCCCTAGTTTTTTTTCCCTCTTCCTGTCCTCTGCTTCTCCCTTCCCTCCTCTCAGCTGTTTTTCTCTGCCCCCATGTGCTTCCTCTCCCATCAGCACCCCCCCCCCACCCCACCCCACCCCCTGCCACATTTGGTCTGTTATCCTCTTTTCTACATGGTTGATTCTCATTGTGGCATAGGTAATGCTTACAGGGGCTCCTAGACATCCAACTCCTGGCTCAGTTGTAATGACGCGCTCTCATGTCCACTCAGTACTGACCCTGGAGACGGTAATACCCAGCAGGTCTGCCGTGATGCATACTGCTACTTACAGAGCATAGTACGTGTTAGTTTGAAGGTGGTAACCGTGTCACACTGTTAAATGTGTTAGACTTTAAGAGAAGTTACGGATGGATCTTTTAAGAGTGGGCTTTGAGACCATCATGGGCTTTCCGGCCCAGTAAGCTTTGTTTTTATTATTATTATTTTTACTTTTTTTTTCTCTTGTTTCCATGGAGCAAGCAGGCAGGCTCATATTTCACAATGTTGATGCTCTTAGTGTAGTTTTGACAATTCAGTAGTATGAAGTTGTGTGAACAGACTCACCAAAAAAAAGAAACACAAATATAAGGCAAAATGTCATTCTGATCATAATCTTCATGGACAGAAATTCAAGGTGCACTCAAGGGGTGACTGGGGGTCCAGTTTGTTGGCTTCAATATTAAATCTCTACTTTTTGCACATGATGTGATCCCGTCTTCTTCGCCAAGCCAAGATCTTCAGCTCGCAGTGGAAGTGTTCGCAGCTGAGTTTTAAGTAGAGGGGATGAGAATCAGCACCTCTGAATCTGAGACTATGGTTCATAGCCGAAAAGGATAGAATGCACCTTTCAGGTTTAGAATGAGATAAGGCAACACCATAAGTATATCAGGGATTTATTCAACAGCGAGGGATGAATGTTAAGGGAGATACTGAGGAATATTTACAGGTCTGTTGTAGTGAAGAGAGTGTTAAGGTGACCCAAAAGGGAAGGCTTCTTGTTTACCGCTTCATCTAGGTTCCTACCCTCACGTACGGTTCTGAACTGTAGGTAATGACTGAAAGAATGAGATTGCTGATACAAGTGGTGGAAATGTATTTTCCTCCATAGGGTTGCTGGACTGTCCCTTACAGGTGTGGTGAGAATTTCTGATATTTTGGAGGACCTTGGAGTAGATTTAATGCTCCACCACACTGAGAAGAACCAGTTGAGCATCTAGTTCGGATGCCCTAAGGATGCCATCCAAGGAAGGTGTCTTGGGCATGTCCAGCCAGCAGAGGCCTAGGGGCAGACCCAAGATACACTAGTGGAGCAAAGTTTTCATCATCTTAAACACCTGTGTGACAAAGTGACAGGTTTAATCTACAAATACAACTCCACTTGTTTTGTTTTGACCCATAGTTTTGACATAACGTGGCAACAACCACGACAGTCCATGTGCAGACCCTAACAAGAGCAGTACACAGTTACTCCTCTGTGCTCTGGAGCTTTCTTGTAACTTGCAAACATTTTTCCCCGCAGCTCCATATAAGCATTCGTGACAGCATGTGTGTAAATGACCATTGCAATTACGTGGATTAGAAAATATCAGGATACACATATTGCATCAATACATTATACTTCTGCATCACATAAAAAGTTGTGAAGATATGCGCACTCCACACGTTTTTCCAGCATCTGTACTTTGGCATCAATGTTGTTATGCAGAAATTAAACAAGTAACAATTTTATTATACGCTGTAGATCGTGTTGGTGGTGGAATAAACTGCGTGACTCATTCCACCATCTGACTGATTTGAGTGTTTAACCTCAAATTGAGCTGACAGCATTAGTCGCCAAAACTACATGCAATGCAACAAATGTCCTCACGCAGGTTTTTGGAGTTATGTCCAGTAATTACTCTTTTTCTTTGTGTTTATTCAGCATGTTTAGTGTGCATTAAGTCAATGCAGACGCAAATTTTGTGATGTAATACGCAGAGGGATCTGTGCTGACTACTGTGTTTTACACTCGCATTTTCATAGTAGTTATACTCACCAGTGGACAAACACTGGTGAGTATAACTACTGGGACAAGTATTTGTCGAATTAGAGCACCCACTGGGACCTTAGATTGTTTTACGTGTCCGTTAGCTCAGAAAGCGTTGTTCTGCACCTGCACACTTTAAATACAATCCAATGAAACTCATCAGCTGCACAGTCAAGACAAACTGGCAAGCGCATGGACTCTTTCTCTCAGGACTCCAGTGATGACAGCTAAGATATTTATTAATGCATGATGATAAACTCATATGTCCAATGCACTCATCAAATTCAGGTGCTTCTCTATAATGATTTTCCAACTGCTCCTGCATAAGAGCTCATGCATGTGAGCTACAAGACAAGCTTATGTAAGACTGTGCACACAAAAGACTTTTAATGTCTGACACCAGACAAAAGTGAAAACGTCTCATTGAAGAGTCCTGCGTCACAAAATGCTTCAGAAATTGCGTGATGTCAATAGGTACATCAAGTTCTTTCACGTAAACAACTAGATAAATCCAGCACGACGAAGAAAAGGACAGTTTGAAGACATTCAGTGGCATTTGATCATTCATTTCCTAACCAGAAAACAGCATTTCTAATCCTGCAGACCTGCCCAGGCTTGTGACGCTGTGTAGTATTTCATCTCAGTTTTGCAGAGCGTGCCGTGATCTTTTTCTAAGGCTACAATCCGGATGTGCATAAATCACAGCCTGATTTAGGCAACAAAGACAGGCAAATCACGTCACCCACTCAGCTTCCTCTTTGGGGGAATCAGAGGAAACAAGAGACGGCTGAATATTGTCAGGACCTGAACCACCGTGCACATACAAGCACACTGACAAGTACTTCAGCGGCTGGCAGGGCTGTCTCTGCAGCATCCACCTCTCCACCGTGACAGGGTGGTGGCAGACTGCTGTCAGGATAACTCTATCATTTTCAGGGCACAGAGCATACACAGAGACACACTTTAGTTGCCTTAAACTGTTTGCTGACTTGCTATGTGTTTTAATTCTCTCACAAGCATCGAGAGCATGTTGAATACGATATTACGTGTAATAATAGAAAGTTACGCACTGGAGAAGCCCCACAGTGGCAGATGTACCATCCACTCTCAGGTTCAATTAGCGGGCTGGTTTTGCCCTGTTCAACACTTCCCCTTCCTACTGATGCAGAAAGATCACAGTTCTCCTCCCTCATGCTCTCTCCATCCCTGCCTCTCTTTGCTTATAATGGATGCTTTAAGCAGCTGTGATTGGAGGGGCAATTCACCATGGGAATATTGAACAGCGCTGCTGAATGTCTCCATTTGTCTGATGGTGATACGGCTGCCAAATGCTGTCTAAGTACTGGAGTACAAAGAGGGCTGTGAAACAATAGATTTGACAACAGAACACTGTGTTTAAAAGAAACACAATATAATAAATACACACAGACAAAAAGCAGAGGGCAGCCCATTACAAATTTGACAAATTCTGTCTTTGCTGTGACTTAGAAATAATAACACTGTTCTGTATGCTTTTAATATTAATAACGCTGTCATGAAGTAAAAAGTCATATGTTCTTAAGCTTGAAGAAAAAGTTGTGATTGA